>CM019743.1:18022332-18520740 GCA_009761775.1 Ficus carica
CAAAGACATGGTAAATACAAAAATGACCACTCGGTCATTATGTAAATGATCGACGCTAATATTGAAGCTAATAAAGACATGGTAAATACAAAAATGACCACTCGGTCATTATGTAAATGACCCATAATGGTATTCACGCTAGCAAAGGTATAGGTCATTACAGGAATGATCACCCAATCATTATGTAAATGACCGACACTGGTATTGAAGCTAACAAAAGTATGGTAAATACAAGAATGACTACCCGGTCATTTTGTAAATGAATAACACTGGTATTGACGCTAACAACGATATGGTCAATGCCAAAATGACCACCCGGTTATTATATAGATGACCAACACTTGTAAATGATACTACTTACATAATATATATAAGTATATAAATTACCTGTTTCTCTTTTTTAGCGGTAAAAGTCGACATCACATCATCAACTTTACATTATCGGCGAAGGTCCAAGATAGCATACGCGGAATGGCCTCAATATTTTTACCTCTTCAACTTCCGATATCTTCTCTTCTACGGCACTTTTTGACTTTTTTGATTACTTAACTTTGATTTCCCCTGATTTCTCTTTAGCCCTTCCTCGGCCACCCTTTTCTCGCTCTATGGTGTCGGTTTTTTTTAGAACTTTTTCTCGGCTGGTGGCCTTTTATATGCCGAAGCCATTACTCGGAGAGACCTTTTTCGGGAGGTAATGTTTTTCACAAGCCCATTTCGTGGGTTTTCGACATGGGTAGTTTTAGAAGATTCTCCGACGTTCACAGACTATAAGTGGTTTAAAGAGGGATTTCGTGGTGGGTTCGGACGGTTTCCGAGCGGTTTCGTGGGGTGGCAACTCTTTCTCTCTCTAGATTTCAGTTTCTCTCTCTAAAACACTGTAGATGCTGGTTTGAAAAAAAAATTTGGGCAAGCGAGGAAGAGGGATATTTGGGCTGGTGGAGATGAGGGTAAACTTGTAATTTGGCATACATTAAATGCTGCTGGGCCCCACATATTCATAGGTTTGATGACGTGACAGTACTAGTAATGAAGGGAAAAAAAAGTGATTGCTATTTTTAATAATAAAATTCGTACAGATGCTATTAATGAATTAACCCTTAATATTAAATAAGATTGGAAATATACATTTCTCGTCGAGATAAAACCAGCCCACTTACGTCCAAGGAGTCAGCAAAATAAAAAAAGAATTTTTTTTAACATTCTCTAAGCTTCCGTTGGTGTTATGGTTGGAGTTAAAATTTTAAGTTGAAGTTATTTAACTTTTTAAAATTAGTTATAATTTTTGTTGACTTTTCAGAAAAGATAAAACTGAGATGAAAAATTTAAGTTGAATTAAATCACCATATGAAGGCCAATAATTATATATATACATATATATTTTTCCCGAGGAAGTGTAAATTCCGTCACGTGTGAGCATTTATTGGACAATTTTATAATGATCTGCAATTTACTCATGAATAGTCATGTGCTTGACTTTGGAAAGTGGATTGTCCTTTTTTGTTTTTTTCCTTTTTTTTTTTTTTTTTGGGAGAATCTGGATTGCCTTCTTTAGATGGCCCTTTTGTTCTCAATTTAGTTAAAAAAAAATTAGTAAACAAAGTTTTATAAATGAAATTGTAGTCATGTGATGTTATTCTTCAAGAGTGTGAGAAAGAAGACAGATGGGTAGATCGCAAATTAATTATCTTGCAAAACTTTGTTTGATTTTAAGTAAACATGTTTTTAAATATTATAAGTTAATTAAAATAAAAAAGTCCATAGAATGGACGCTAGCTAGTATTAGGGTTTGTTTAGTAGTCTATTTCATCTCCAATTAAATTGTATTTTTTTGGGCTGAATTTTTATCTTTTTTGAAAAGTTAACAAAAATTATAATTAGTATTTAAAAAATCAACCAACTACAACTTAAAAATTTCAACTCCAACCGTCGATCCAAATGCAAGTTTTAGTTTATTAATCGACAAAGACTTTCAAGGAAAAATAAAAACAACAAGAACAAAAACAAAAACAAACAACAACAACAACAAGACTGGGTATAGACTATAGTCATTAAAGCATACTGGTTCTAAGGCTACGTTTAGCATTTAAGTTAAACTCTAATTAAATTATATTTTTTCATCTCAGTTGTTGTCTTTTTCTGAAAGGTCAAAAAAATTAGTAACTATTTTTTAAAAGTCAACAAACTCCAATTTAAAAATTTCATCTCCAATTAGTAAATCAAACGCAAGTGAAGACTACATTATATAAACTTAAAAAAAAAATTTATCGTCCACAAAAAACTAAATAAAAAAATAAAATAAAAAGAACTGGCATTGAAAAAATTGATGGAATATTCTTGCAAAGCCAGTGCATGGATGAGTGACGGTGTGTATTAATTATCGGACACAAGCTAATCAGATTCATGCGTGGAAATGGAAGATCATATATATAACGCGTAGAATATTGGGATATTATTCTTGTTAATTAATTACATTTTTGCCTTTAACTAGGATCCTGAATTTTCCTGATAAGCTTAACTATTAATATTATTATTCCTTTCTGCTTTTCACAATTCGAATCGATGCTACTCCTAGTTTAATATTAATGTTATTTTATTTCATCTTCTTCCATAGTTTTAGGAAGACTTGATAATTGAACTATAGTGTCAAATATTAGGGCAGTTATAGATTCTTATTCATACATAAAATCAAAAATATAAATGTATAGAGTTATAATAAACATAATTAATAGTATCTACACTTAAGCACCACAAATATTGGATTTTTTTTTAATTTAAGGTAAGGGGAATTCGAACTCTACAACCTTTAGATATAATTATATGTGGTCTTACTATTAAGTTATGCCTGCAATCCCACAATTTTTGGATATTAAGTCCTGTATCTAAGTCATTCTAGTATTATCATATATATGTGTATTTGTGCGTCCCCTATTTCTTTCTTTCTTCTTTACGTGTTGATTATATATCCTTATCATTAAGGAATATTTTTCTCTATTTGCATAGTTACTGGCCACTTGAACTTGCCAGGTCGCTAGAGTCACTCACGGGTGACAAACGGTCATCTGTCGGTGTTAGTAGCCGAGTTAGTGTACGTACGTGTGACTATTAGTCATTCGCTGGTTCACTCAAATAAGTAACTTTTCATCACACACTCGTATCTCTGTCACCGTTGTTTATTGGTCACTCATGAGTGTTGAACTAATCGCCTGGTATAAGACATTTAGGGTTTGTTTGGTGTATGAGTTTGAGTTAAGATTTGTAAGTTTAAATGGGGATTTTGGTTGACTTTTTCAGAAAAGACAAAAAACTTTTGGGAAAAAAGACAAAAATTGAATTGATGGTGATGAGTTTGAACTAATGAGCCAAACACCCCCTTAAGTTTTAGAAAACAAAATGAGACAACGTATTTTTTCGGGGAGTCAAACTTAAACTCACTCTTACACTGAACGTACACTTTTAATGGAAGAAGAAATATCAATAATTACCTTTGGGGTAAAGGATAATTAATTAAGAATATAAGAAAAGGAAAGTCAATACAAGGAATTAGGGGCAACTTTTCACTATACCTTGTATAAATTTCATAAGAGAATATATTGCAAATATATAACATTAAAATGAAAGAAAGAGAGGTGTAAAAGAGGAATAACAGATTAAGCTGATTTAAGTAGTAGAATAGGGCACAACAGCCATTGGTCCGCATCAATAAAAGACACATTAAAAAAAACAGAACTTCTGTGACATTCAGTTTCTGTACATAAGCAGCTCTCATGCTTAGATTAGCTCCTGGCCCTGAGCAGTCATATTCACCATAGTAAACAGTCCTGTTAAAACATTACAATAAGGGTAATTATAAATATTTCCACTAATAATATATAGCTTTATGATGTGCTAGAGTTACATATATATATATATGTATGTAAATATGTATAATTATATATGTTTATATACATACTGATCTCTAGTTGGATCATTGAAGTCATTCCATCCTCGGGGCAATAATATCGGACATTGTTGTGCGGCAAAACACAACACGTGAAAACGGCCTCCAAGCTCGGCCTAGCCACACTCTACCAGTGCCTCCAACGGTGCAATTGATGAATGCAAAGCCAGTGTGTCGTCCTTTAAGCTCTGCCGTGCGCGGTGACGCATCCGTCTATGAACTTTGATCCCTCCGCCACCGAGTTCGCCATTGAAATCAGCTGGCAATCCTGCAAGTATATATACATTCATCTTAAACTAATTTATATTTATATTGATTTCTGTTTATGTATTGAAGAGGAGGAAGGCATACAACGAGCGTAGGGGAGGGGGGCCCTGAACAACATGGAGTAAGGGGGAAGGCCATTGGCGGAGGGAGCGGGGAAATGGGGAGGCTGGGAGGTGGTACCCCAAAAAGGGTGAAGGGTAGAGGGACCCCACGGAAAATTAAAAATTACCTAAAACGACACTGCCTCCACGAAAAAAAAATATCACATAATCCCCATTAAAATTAATGGTATAAAAAAAGTTTATAATTTTACTTATTTTGTCCCATTAAAATTAAAATTCTTATAAAACCTCCACTATAATTTATTTTTATCTTGAAAATTTTTTTTTTGATATACATCCCTACTAAAAATATTTCTTACTCCGCCCTTAGTGGAAGTGGATATATATATAATACTCTCCTCAACACACCTGATTAGGTTTGATCACTATAATACTAAATATTAGAAACATGCTACCTTGTATCTCATTTTCAATGAACTATATAATCCAAATTGTCAGATAAAAAAAAATTATAGTCTGAGTCATTGAAACTTTTTCAAAGCGACAGCTGACAGCTTTTTGAACAGCTGAAATTATTTTTAGAAGATTTGAGGTGCAATCGTGCTTTAGAAATTTTTGGGATATATATTAAATAATTTATCAACTAACCATACCTTTATGAGTTTTAAAAACTATTAGATGATTGTGACCTTAATTACACTCTTCTGCGAGAAAGGAAAATGGGTTTGAGTACTATTTCCCCATTCCAAACGTTATTCATTAGCAAATTTTTTTTTTTTTTTTTTTTTTTTTTGGATCTGTCAAGTAATATTGTTGAATAATATGGTCGACAACCTTCTAAGTAACACATTCTCTCTCTCGATCTATATATATAGACACACACACACACACACGCGGATCTGTCATGTGATTTGCATGAGCAACGTTACTTAAAGATAAGCAAGTTTTAAACATTTGTTTTATAATTAACTAAATTTATAGCTAAAAGCAAGAGTTTTCGTTATTTAATTAATCCAACTAATGCTCTAATGACGGTTTCTCATCAATTTAATGCATGCAACGTTTAGTTGGAAATTAATTAGATACTATTATCATATTAGATGCATGCACGTTTAGAGCAAGTCGATGTGGTCATCATCAATATCTAAAGTGTAAACGAAATAAAATAAGATTTAATTAATCCACTTAATTGCATGATTAATGATGATTTTTATATTTGGTTATTATTTGGCACGACGTGAGCTGAAGGACTAGTACTCTCATTGAGAATGTTATACATCTGCAACATGAATTTATTAATTATTTTCTAATTAGTACTAGGTACATATATATCTATATATAGACATAACCAAAATTAATGGCCTGGCAAATTATAATCATAATAAAGAAATTTTTTGGAGAACTATAGACCATTATTTTCATTTAGTACTTTTAAAAGTACTAGAAGCACCGGTAGTAGTTGTAGTGGTATTTATTATATGGTTTCTCAAAATTCTGTAGCCCCATTTCTTAATTAATCATGCTATTTTTAGTTTTTTTTTTTTTTTTTTCCGTCAATTTGATCGGATATGTACTACCTAGATTTTGGGTTCATTTGTCAAAACTGATTTATCAAGTTTGCAATAAATTTGAAGTTTCATTTATAAAAAATAAAAATAATTATAAAAGAGGAGAGAGAGAGAGAGTACAAACAATGGCATTCTAAGGGGTGTTTGGGTGATGAGTTTAAACTCATCACCATCAACTCAATTTTTGTCTTTTTCCTCAAAAGTTTTTTGTCTTTTTTGAAAAAGTCAACCAAAATCACTATTTAAACTTACAAATCTTAACTCAAACTCATACACCAAAAAGTAGCTAGAGTTCAAATTACAAAATTAGCATGGTTGCTAACCAATTGAAGAACACTATGAATAAAGCGAATTAATTAGGGGGAGCAACCAATTTGGAAAAGGTAACGAATTAAAAAAATTGAAGACAAAAAAAAAAAAAAAAGGGGGTAAAGTAATTACCCTCATAGAAGGACCTTGCATTTCCAAAGATGAAATCAATGGAGCCTTGGATGTAGCACTCTTTGAAGTAAATGCCGACCCTTATCATCATGAAGAGTGTCTTGTGCTCCAAAGAATCCACATCCCAGAACGCAGATTGATCTCCTGAGACCCTAATTGCCACTCCTTGAGCCCCAACATCACCTGGCTTCGGAATCGGAGCTACATTCTAGAGCCCGAATCATAAAAATTTTAAGCTTGCGTGTGCGCGCACGCGCAAATATTCAAATGAAAAATGTACTTAATTAATAGTAATATAGGGATAGGATTTGGCTTTTTAAGCATATCTCACCATGAAGCTTATGTTCTTGGCGATGAAGTTGTCGGAGAAAACTTGAACGGAGCCACTATTGAATGTTCCGCGTGACGAATTTGCTGTGTCGTTCCAGACAATTGCCGTCGAAGTATAGCCTTGTCCTTGAAATGTTATGTTTGGTTTGGTTCCGGAATCATCACTTTCTCGCTATTAAATGGACACAACAAGATATTGAAATTAATGTACCTATTATATATTTTACAGAAATTCCAAAACTAAAGTGAAACAGATCATAAGTATTACTTACTAGTAAAGGCCGGAGTTAATCCATATTATGGTTCTTTTCTGGCTCGGAGGAGTAGTAGGAACTGCATCTATTGCGGCTTGAACCGTCGTAAAATTGCAACATCCATTTCGATCCACGCAAAGAATGGAGGTCGTGTTAGGGTTTATAGTTGGAAATTGAGGTTTAAAATCATCGCAAATCGATGTCACGTTGCCCTTGTCAGGACGTTTTTTATCGTGATGATGCCTACAAATTGTGTTGGAGATAAGAGGTGAAATAATTGGTGATGATAACAAAGAGGTAGTAACAAGGTCGATCGAATCTTTGAAGGATGGTGATTTTGTGGTACGTAAGAGATTGGTGGATGCCAAAAGTACTGAAAAAATTGCAGCAAGCAAAGTTAGACATTTCATTGTGGGACTCATTATTATTACTATTTATATATATATATATATATATAATATATACTTTTTCTGAATGGCGAATTTATTCAGAGGAAAAAAGACCAAGAGAGGGAATGAAAAATATATTTGAACTGCAACAAATATATGTGGTGATCAATAAATATATAAACATGCACTTGAAGTGAAAGGGTCTGGTAACGTGTCTTGCAAATTACCCTGTCCCCCCCTGTAGAATTCTTATTAAAGAGTTTTCTGACCTACCAAGCTTAAAAATGGTACTGGTATGCTTGCATTTTTCTTTCTTCGATTTTTCATTCTCAGCATTCTTGAGAGTAATGCTTAAATAGGTTTAGTTTTGTTCAAATTCTTGTGAAATTCGTCGCTTAACTCTTACAAAAATGGTTTGTTCAAAAAAAAAAAATTTAATTGCATGCTTGAATTACCTTCCAACCACTAGTTAATGATTACAGTAAAATTATATTATATATTTACGTCAAACTCTATCTTCAATATTTATTCAGCCTTTTACTTAAATTTAATTCGTTTTACTTATCCGTACAAGTATAAGTGCATATTTCAAACCAAATTACCTTCTCCACCTTAAAAATCAATATTAGATTGAGGCCTTTTGCGTACAAGCTCCTTGGACCAATAAAACAAGCCCTTTACAGTTATCTCGAAGTTTAATGGCATGTTACTCGTGTGTACAAATAAGAGTGAACCTAAATCTGAATGATAAGATTTATAATCAGAAAGTTGTTCATTTATTTTTATAGGATTCTGAATTGAAACCATTATGAATCTAATTCACATGTTTACTTAAAAGTGATGATGACCTAATATTTTCGGTTAAGTTTCTTTTTTTGTTTGTCATTTTCGTTTGAGACCTTTCTTTGCTAACAGTTTACTTTCTTTTTTTTTCTTTTTTTTTTTTTCTTTTTTTATGGTTTCATTCTAAGCAAAGTTACCTTCCATTTTAAGTAAGAGCCCAAGTTTAAGGTCACCGCGGCTCACACTATAAGTGGATTTGTATTTCAATACAAAGCAAAAAATTTTAGTTTAATACTTTAATTTATGATTGGTAAGTTACTTCTCCATAAATAACATATATCTTTTATAAGTAGTTGTGATACTATTATTATTAACCAGTGCTTTGCGATTTTTTTTTATTTTTTTATTTTTTAATTACGAACCAATGCTTTCGACCTTGCTTCCTATGTGATCTGCTCGAACCATTTTTTTTTAATTAATACATATATAGAATATATAGAAGCTAGGGTTAGTGAATGTATGAAATTATTACTCCCAATTGTTTTCCTTTAAAAAAAAAAAAAAAAATCCTTGACAGCAAGCTGACTTTTAAGAAATCATATGAGGAGCTTATAGGACCTACCTAAAGTCATGTTGACGTATCTCTTAAATTCACATATAAACACATGATCTTTTTACTTGAGAGTATTTGACAAACCTGACCCGCGGTTCGGCACACTAGTTAAGGTATGAGATTGATATTACGAACCATAAGTCTTCAAGTTATTATATTCACATTTAGGGCCCATTTGGTTTGTTAGTTCATTTTGAACTAAGTTGTACTTTTTTCATCATGATTTTTATCTTTTTCTGAAAAAGTATTTTAATCTTTTATGAAAAAAAATTTGTCTTTCCTAAAAAATTACTAGTTAAACTTAAAAATCTTAAACTAAACTTATCACCAAACACCCCCTAAATCCTTAATAATAAGTTTGAAATTCATATATATCCCGCCATACCGAATTTCAAAAATATCTATACGTCACTTCATGTTGGAAAACAAAAAAGAAATAATAACAATAACTAATCACAAAGTCTAAAGTAGTCTCAAATTCAAACAAAATATTATATCCTAAACATAAGAATAAACAATAAAGAATTCAAATCAAACTTAAACTACTTAAATATGCATAATTAATACATTATAATAAAAATCCTAATAGAACTCTAATTCCTAATTTTGTCCTAGCTCAGTCCCCTTAAAATTTAAAAAAAAAAAAAAAAAAAAAAAAAAACAAACTATTCCTCGAGTTTAGGTAGAAGGCTGGATATATAGTATTCGATTAAGTATGAAAGATTGAAAAGTCAGTCAAAATTCTCAGGAGGTAAGCATAGTATTAAGTAATAAAAAATCCTAATGAAAATCAATCTAAAATATAAATGATGATAAATTAAACTAGAAATCCTAATAAAATTAACTCTAGTTCCTAATTTTGTGCTTCATCAATTAGCAGCTGTCAGTGAAGACCAGATATATTTGGACTCTTACTATTAATTACAATTATCAGAAAGAAACAAAATACAATTTTAAAATTAGTTTACATAATCTAAGGAAAATTTATTGGTCCTGTTTCAAACTATGTAACAAAACAAGGTTCCAAAATCAATATAAATAAAAATAAAAATAAAAAAAGATTAGAATTATCTTGGGAAAATGGAGTCAGCTTATAATTCGATTTATTCTGAGAGATGATCTATATATTACATGGCAATATATATGTGTGTGTGTGTGTGTGATATTCAACTGAGAGCATATATATAATGTGCAATATTTCTCTTCTGAAAGGTCCTGCCCACAATACTACCCACAAATCTAACCAAAAACTCATGTTTCTAGCACAAGCCTAACAATCCCATCCTTAAGAATACTACACAAATATTTTTACTATTATCCATGTATTCATGCTCACATTTAAGTGAGACCTTTTTTTTTTGGCTAAAAAATTAAGTGGAGGATTTGTTTCTGTTTTTTTTGGGTTAAGTGGAGAGTGGTTGCCACACTTTTAAATAAGCTAATTTCTCATTAGTTACCACTCTAATAATTGTTGACGACGTAATCGTTCCGGCACTGGAGACCACTTATCCACCAAGGAACGAGGTGCGCGAGAACCAGTAGGCTCTTTTGCCCGTCCAATAGAGAAGATCCAACCAACAATGTGACCCGATCATACCAGAGAAGTCGGATCTCGATTGTAAATAAAGTCCCTTCTTGGATCACCGGATTGACCTACCAGCACCCCCGTTGGGCTGCTGATCCCCGAATTACCTCTCCTTTGAAAACCTCGAGCAGATCACCATCGGGCTCTGAGGTACCAGCCCGAGCAACACTTTCTCGACCACAACTAAGTCCCTTGCAGGATGGTCGGCCCATGATACCCCTGCCACACCTTCTAGTATCGACTAACAACTATACCGTGGCAGGGCATGCCACACACACTACTCTATATCACCTGACACCTGACATTCAGTACCTATCACTGTACATGTTCTTGTCCCTACTCTGGCACCACCCTCCACCATTTGATCAAACTGACACAATACTGGCCGTATGCACCAATACTAATGACCTGCACTCGTGTCCCCCTATCACCCGAATGGTAGGGCACGTGGCATCTGTCTAGTGAAGGTCAAGTATCCATATACCCAGAGCATATCTACCCGCCAAGACCACTCGGAATATGACCCACCAAGGTCATCCGAGGACCCGAACCCATAGAAAACACCTATAAATAAAAAAGTGCCTCACTTTCTCAGGTATGGACTAATTTTTCTCGCCAAATTCTACTTCTTCGCTTGCTCATCAGTGCTCCTTACTAACTTAAGAATCGGAGTGCTCTTAGCAGACACCCCACTGACGTTCCCTTTATTCCGAGATGCTTTTCTTTTGCAGGCGACTAGGCGGAGCATGACGGCACAAGACTGATCAGGTTAAGTGATCCCATCTGGTGTTGTGTTAAAGATTTTTTGCATCAACAATAATCTTATGCTATACAAGGATCATCAAGAACAAATTAAAATGGGAAGAAAATAAAAAGGTTAAGTTGCTTCAATGCAACCTGAAACTTTCGTTATATGTTAGAGTTGGACCTACTTTTTAATTTTGACATTTTGAACTCTAAATTTTACTATCCTTCAAAATGCAACTCCCTGATAACGAATGTCAATTAGTAGACGGTAATTAGGGTGTCATGAAACGCCTAAATTTAAAAAGTTTAATGTCCAATTTGCCAACTAAAAAAAAAAAAAAATTATATATATATATATATATATATAGTTACGTCATGAGCAAATAGTACTAGTGAAGGACAATTTTGTTCACTGCTTAACATTAGTTAGCTATTGTATCACAATTAATTACAACAAATTTCAAATTTAGAGTTCCATTTATTAGGAAAAAAAAATTAAGTTACCAAACACCAATAAATTCAAGATTTCCATTATTAGACTATTCCCATGTTCTAGATAGTGATTTTATATATTTCTCTTTATATTGAATTTGGGATCCACTGGTCTCTTGTAGCTATAGTAGCTTTATGCAGAAGTTAGTCCCGTACTCCTGTGCTAAAATGGAAGATTTAATTTAGTTTTATCCAAAGTTAGTGCAATATATATACATATATATATATATGTATGTATGTACTACTAATTAGCTTATAACTGGAACAAAAATGTGAAAGTATAAAATATTATAAACATGAAGGCACGTTTTTTGACATGACCCAATCACTGTAAAAAGTTTGAAAATATTTGAAGTTGGCTGATTGATAATCATGTGAATACCAACCAATATTGAACAAAAGATAGAAAGAAGATTGATGTAATCTTGGTGAATCAAAAGGATACCTTTTATTTTTTTTTATTTTTTTTTCAAATTAGCAAAGATTAGGGTTTATGTAATTTGACTTTTTTTTTTTTTTTTTCAAATGCAATTTCTGCTTTCTACGTCAATGGGCCCCACGCTGAGCTCTCATTCACCCCCTCTTCCCATTCCATTTCTCCCTCAACTTGAGAGCTGTCCCTCTCACCCATTTTCTTGTTTATTAGAGGCGACAGACGCGCTACAGGCCCACACCCACACCAATTCTCTTCAATTTGAGAGAGAATCTTCAATTTGAGTCTCTCTCTCTCTCTCTCTCTCTCTCTCTCTCTCTCTAATAAGGAGAACGACAGTAAACATCAATATATCAAAGACAAAAAGCCCATACAAGACATTAAAATTGATTTCATTGGTAATATCTGAGGAAACTCAGTAAAAAAAGACATGAATCGAGTTCTGGTGACGATTAAATTTCTCTAAATACCGGATGACACATCAGTAAAAATTGATTCTCTTTCACTTTCTTATCCCTTTTTTTTACATAAAAAAAATAACATACAATTATAGAAAACATCTCTTATTTAATCGTCAGATTACGTCATTCAATTATATAAAAAACAACATTAATTAAAAAAATTAACATATTTTGATGCTAAGTTATTGTTTAATTACAAGCATTGTTAAGTATTTGTTTGGTATGATTTTTCATAAATTGATTACGATGCTTCATATTTATACTCGTGTTAAACCTTTTGCGTTTTATTATTTATTTTCCCAAAAGGTACAAAAATTGTTTAAAGGAGTTCGGATTTTATTAATGTGAGACCAATTTTTCGGATAGATAAAAAATGGTAATGGATATTTTAAATAACTCACGATTGAATAGTCTGAGAAGTTATATACATCACATGTACCATATGCAATAATTTAAAACATAAACGAAGACAAGTAGATAACTATGACTATATATATAGAGCGGAATGTCAAACCTTAATTTCCCATAGGTTGGTCCAAGAAAAGTAATTCCCCGCCATAGGTGTGTATACATGAATAATCTAAATTTTGTGATTTGTGGGGCATATTCACAAAAACAATCTTTGTCAATATTAATATTCACCTTATTCTTAATGCTAATTACTAATCTAATTTGATTGTACAAGATTGTTATATTGATATAGTACATGAGCAAATCTATATTTAATTTGATATTGAAAAAAGTATATATATATATATATATATTTTTTTTTTTTTTTTTTTTGCTTACCGTCTTAAAAGAGTTGATTATTGTCAATTTAGGAGATATAACAATAAAATTAATACTCACGGCAAGAGTTAAAAACTTTTTTAAAAACTTAATACAATATTGAAATCTGCTTACTCGTGACAATATTCAAATGAAGGTCTTTGACTCTTTTCTTTTCTTTTTTCCCCTCTCAGCAAGGCAACTCGATCCTTTAGCCAATAAGAGTACAAGAAATTTTGAAAAAAGAAAAAGAAAGGGGGGAAAAAAAAAGAAGTTGAAGAAGCAAACAAGCTAAGCAACTTTCAACTATACCTGAAGAAATGAAGAATCAATTAGAAACACAGTACCAAGGAAAACAATACATATATATATATAAATTCTTAGCCGAAAACAAAATCAGACAAAGAATTCGGAACTAATGATATGCTTTGTCCAAGCAGGATTTATTGATGATGCAAACCCAAACCCCACAAAAAAAAAAAAAAAATTAAAAAAACAAGTGAACTTTAAAAAAAAAAAAATGATCTGCCTAAACTAAGGCCGCAACAATACTGGCTTGAAACAAAAGTAAACAATGCGCTACTTGTAGAAACGTGCAAAGCTACTTTGGCATTATCAAGTGTGTGTAAAAGGACACATGCATATATATATATATATAATTTATATAATATACTATATGTACATTGGTCAAATATACCCCTCCCCAATTAGACGAGTTAGCTTGTAATTTTTCTAAGTCTTCTTCTACCTAACTCTTTTCTCCTTTATGACCCTTTCTCAAAATATGAAACTGTTACTCCGATTCTCATTCGGCGAATTCGAAGAATTAGGCCTCGCCGCCGTCGCAGTCGCCGCCGGAGCCATGGCTTGTGAACCCAACAGAAACCCTTCTGCAGTGTTATTAGAACTCCCGACCCCCATGTTGCTCACCGGCCTGCCGGAGCTCAGTCTCTGAAAGAAGTTATCGTGACCGGCACCGGCACTGGCAGCACTACCGGAGAACATGTACTGCTGACTCTGCTGCTGATGTTGATACAGGTTCTGCTGATGATGAAGATGAAGATTGTGGTGATAACCAGCCGGTGCTGCTGGCACCATGACTGCACTAGGGTTTGCGAAGCCTTGACGGGCAGCGCCGAGCCCCAAAGCGAAGCCTGCGGAGTGGTGGGACCCGGCGGCGGTGAAGGGGGCGCTGGGGCCGCCGGTGAACTGCTGCACCATGGCCCGGAAGTTGGTCGTGTCAGTGTTGAGTAGGGTTGTTGGGGTCCGCCGGGAAGCCCTAGAGCGACGTCGTATCGGCCTCGACACTCGGCCGCCTTCGGGGCTTGACCGGTTCAGCGCCGTGGGGCTGGAACTGCCGGTTACGGCGGCTGTTACGGCGGTGGATTCTGAGACTCGATCGGGGAATAGTGGCTGATCGGAGGTGCTTGAGCTAGGAGGTACTGCTTGACCGGAGTAGGGTTGGCTGTAGAATTGTATCCATTCCGTCGGGTTCGACATGGTTTCGCTCATGCCGGTGAGCTTATAAGAAACTAAAAAGAGAAAAAACAAAAAAAATAGAAGAAGAAGAAGAAAAAGAAGAAGAAGAAGGGGAGTTTCAGAAATCTCTGAAATCCTCTCTTTTGTAAGAGGGAAGGGAAATGAGCTTAGAAGGTTGTCGTATTTAAGGAGGTTTGCCTGGTCAAAGTGAAGACTTTTTTGGGATGATCCTGACCCTTAATTTGGTTTAACATGAAGATACCAAACATCTCACCTGCAAGCCACGTTAGATTGTGGCGGAAAAATATTCTCAAGAATATTTCCACTTTCATTTATCCATGAGTAATATTATTAAGCACACATGATAAATTATTATGCAACAAATTATTTCGTTCATGGTTTTATTTTTACACAATTATTTAGGATGAGAAATTTGAATTCTACATTTTGTGATGGAATTAGGTTTAAGCATGCTAAATATATATATATATATATATACTTTTTTTGTACTTTATAAATTAATGTAACATTTGACTAGTGTGAAATTTTGTGTAATAATACAAGATCAAACTCTTATCATGATAAATTTAAACCCCACCTACTCTCATGTAGTCTTTTGGCGTAATGATCATTTGAATCTAGGCCAATTGAAAGTAAAACATTGAGCCTATTTAATAAAGTTTTTTTTAAAGTTGCTTTTAACATTCTGATTCCAAAAGTTATTTAATAAATGTTTGGATGATCTATAATAAGAGCTTTTAATTCAAGTTACATAATAAACTTCTTAAAAAAAAAAACTCTTTTGAATATTAGACTTTGGAACTTGACTAATCTTTGTTTTAGTAAAATATTATAAACTTAATATTGTTTTTTTTTTATTTCTTATTAAAAAACTCAATTATTCTGACTTCTTAAAATATTTTAAATATATGATTTCAAACATTTACTAAAAATTACATTTTTTATACTTCTCTTTTTCTATTGTTTAAAAGCAAAAGCTTGCTCTGACAAACGGGTCCATTGTCTCTTTCCATGAGCTCTTATAACATGACAAGGTTTGGCTTACAGCCTCTGTACATTCAATGTATAGCGGTGTTAATATAATTTCTCAATTCATTTAGGAGATGTTTACTAAATCATCAAAGAATATAATAAAATTGGAAAGTAAACTAAAGAACTAAGAATAAATTTGTTGATTTTCTTTCTAGCGTTGCTTTTCTATTAGACGTTGATATAAGAAACAATATAATCAATAAATATTTCATCAATGCAATTACTTTTAAGGTGTGTTTACATAATTAAGTCATCATCATCACCTTGCATAACATATGAACTTATTTATCAATGGCATACATTTAAATTTGAAAAACTGGGAATCAATTATTAATGGTATACATTTAAATTTGATAAATCGGGAATCAATATTAATTAAGAGGTGTAAGAATTGGTATTTTCTTTTCATTGTCTATATTGCTTGAGATCATTAAATTAATATTCTTAATTTTGTAAATAGCACATGAATTATGATTAAATGGTAATTACAGAGTAACTACATGCATGGTCTAGTAACAATTACACATCATACCTAACTCTATTATAAGGTATAGGGTTTGAATTCATCACCTTCAAGTTAAAAAAACAAAAACAAAAAACAAAAAACAAAAGAATTATGATACAAAAATTACAAATGTCTATGCTAATAATTTGTTGTCTCGAAATTGAACTACGAAATTCCAAAACTTCATATATATATATATACACACACATACTGGTTTAAAGCAAGTGCGATGCACATGATTAGACATATTTGAGAAAATTTATCTAAACAAGAAAAAATATATGAGTAACATTAGACCCAAAAAAAAACAACAAAATACTTGAAAATTAAATTTTAAAAAAAAAAGCATGAAAAAAACACCAAAAAGCTAAAAAGGAATAAAATGTTAAAAATATAACAATTAAAAAAAAGGGACTAAAATGAAAAAATAATAATTTTTTACCTAAATAATCAACAGAGTACCTAAAAAAAAAAAAGGAGGCACGAAAAATGACCAAAAAGATAATAATGACTAAAATGTTAAGAGTATACTAATAAAAAACTACAATGAAAAAATTAAAAAAATGCATGAAAAAAAACACCGAAAAGATAAAATGATTAAAATGTTAAAAATATACCAATACAAAAAAAAAGGACTAAAATTTAAAAATTAAAAAAATTGAGCCGAAAAGAAAAAAAAAAAAAAAGAAAAGGAAAACTAAGGGATAAAAAAAAAATTTAAAAAGTTTTTCACCAAAAAAATCAACAAAGTACCTAAAAATTAAAATAAAATTAAATAAAATAAAGGTATTTAAAAAAAAAGACCAAAAAGAGAAAAGGACTAAAAAGTTAAAAGTATATCAATACAAAAAAAGAGATTAAAATAAAATAAAAAATCGGGTCTAAAGAAATAAAAGAAAGAAAACAAAAGGATAAAAAAAAATAAAAAAGATTTTCATCTAAAACAAAACGAAATCCAAGTCTACATCAAGTGATATTCACACTTCTTATTTATTGTATAGATATATACATAAATATATATGTGATATCATCATGAGTGAGCCATATTTAGCCCATAGTAATATTAGTGCCGATAATTAGTGGTAAGAATTTGACATGCAATATTAACAGATAAAACTTCATGGTAAAATGAAGAGCATCTGGAAGGCTTGTGCTTTGGGGCACATTTGGAATATTTTTAGGAAAGGGAGAGGTCGTTTGTATGGTTCGTGGAAGTAACATTAATAATAACAAAATTAATAAAAACTCATTTTATCAGCAGGAATTGAAATTGATATAATTGATTTTTTATAATGGCATCGTCATCGTCAACGTGGCCACGTCAGCAGTGAGGGATGAGGACTGGTGGCGACCGGTGATGATGGTGGGTAGGTGATATTATTATTAGGAATCTTCTTTGAATTTCTGTCTGTCTTTTTTGCCCTTCTTATTATTAACACAGTTTTTGGGCAACCACGAAACAGCCTCGAACCTTCCCAATATCCTTATTACCTTTCTCTGCCCCATCTCGCCGCCACAGCCCCATTTCACGCATTTAATCACCCCTTTTTTTTCTCTCTCTTTTTCTTTCTTTCTTGAAATGAAAAAGAAATATCGATGGTATTTTCACATTCTCGATCCATGATTGGTCAAGTTTCCGTTCCCAGTCCATTTGAGAATTTAGTGAAATCATATATAGAATTATAATATACATGATATATTACATATTCTCCCATCAAGCTCACATCAAGAGATGATAATTCGAACTCTGATGTTAACACTGCAGAAAACATAGGAAAAAATTCCAAAATTATTATGCCACCGACATCAGTGGTAGAGTTATGAATTTATTAAAATAAAAATTCTACCATATGATATGAAAAAACAATCACATATTATGACTATATAATCAAGAAAAGTATGACAAGACAAAAAAATTTTATGAAATTTTTATGGTTTAAAATAATATTTTGTTGCTATTGTATTTTTTGGAGAGGTCTTACAATGAGAGTACCTTATCATAAAAGTAATTGATTTCAATTGTATGATGTAAATCAGACGATACTTTAAGAAATGAAAGTAACAATGACGTTTTGAAAATTCTCCCATAATATGAAACTTAATAAAATAAGCACGGTCTAATTTAAATTATGATATTATTGACCTATTAAACCTGCTCCCACCATAAATTTTTTCTACTTTTTTTTTTAGGGTTCACCATGTTAGATGTTGATGAAAGGTAAATAAAGTTGTGGTACTATTTTCGTTTAATAAAGTCATATTTTGACTTTGGAGCTTGATGACCAAAACAAGTCCTTTTTTTTTCTTTTTTTTTTTTTTTTTAAGGGATTGATCAAAACAAGTCTTGTATGTTAATATGAGCACAAACTCATTAATTTCATCGGGAGCAGAGGTGTAAACCTGTGGGGGTGGGAATGTTGTCCGTGACAAACTGTATTTGTTCGGGGATCTATGTTATTATTATTTTTTTTTTTTTTTTGGTCGAATTATAAAAGTCAGGACATGTTTATCAAATCAATAAGAAATTAGTAGAAAGAAAATATGATTTGAAAGAAAAATATAAAAAAATAAAAATGAGGGTTAATATTGATTCCGTTTCTACTATTTATTTGTCAATTAGAAACAAACAATCCAATTCATTTTGGGATTATGTAAGTAAGTTTTGTAGACATTCTCTTTATTAACTAAGCATAATCAAAAGGGTGTAAGGATTGAGTTTCTTATATTTTGTGAAGATCTACTATAAACTCTCTAATGTGAGAAATCATATGATTAGAAAGAAAAATGGATCACTCTTTTTTTTTTTTCCTTTTTCTTTTGATGTGAAGTAAACGCATCTTAATGCAACATTAATTGTTGAATAAAAGGAGCCAGCGAAATGCACACAGTTATCACGTACTTGTCAATTACCTGGTTTTTCTTTTTTCTTTTTTCCTTTTTTTCGAATTTGGAAATAGAACATTTGAAATTTATCATCTTATGATATAATCAGATATGAAATTAATGTATTAATATGTCCAACCCCTTGTTACATGGTATATGAAATAAAAATGCAATGTTGTTAAATTTAGCCACCCCCCTCTCCCCAAAAAAAAATAGAAGAAATAAAAAAATATCACATCAAGAAACGAGTTTATGGCTTAATGATGATACTCTTCTTCATCAAGAATTTGAATCCCTGCAAAAAAAAAAAAAAAAAAAAAAAAAAAAAAGACCAGTTTAGATGATGATTGACAATTATTCAATTTCTAAGACATAGATGGATTATATAGTTGTCTTGGGTTTTGGATTGATTTATCGGAGCTTGATAAAGTCTTCAAAAAAAAAAAAAAAAAAAAACCTATCTTATTTGTGCTTAAAGTAGGAAATTATTCAAATTGTAAAGATATAAAAATTACATATATTAAGACTAATGGTGGTAGGGACATTGTTCAATTGTCGAATTTTGTTTCCTTCAATGAAGCTTGGAATTATCAGAGCTTCATGCATTTTTAGTTGTATATTTTAAGAGACATCATGCACTATTTTTCTTGCGGATGGAGTTTTTTTTCTCTCGTTGGATTTGCTACATCTTCATTTTTATTTTAAGGAAAAAGGGTAGATGATTTTTTTTATGTCAGAAGTCTCAACAAATATATATTTTTCTTTCAATATTAAGTCAAATTCATGAACCTTTTCAGCCCGGTTCTTTTGTCTAACCCTTCGGACTTCTTGTTAACTCACTAGTACTCATCTCTTTTTATTTTTCATTAGTAGTGCCAATTTAAAATTGGGATGAAGACTCTGTGATGTACGCTTTTCCCACCCTTTTTTTCCTATAAAAAAAAAAAAAAAAACTATTAAATATAATATTATATGTTAGTTTGCTACTCGATCGAGCTTGTATGAGATCGCTTTGAAGTTGGGGCAATTTTGGCAAGTGTAGCTCCTATGCATTAATTTAAAAAAAATAAAAAATAAAAAATAAAAAGAAAGAAAGAAAGAAAAAGTTATAGGTAAATAATATTCTTTGCTCGTTAATCAAGCAAAGAATTAGGCAGATTCTGGTAGTGACTGGTGGGGCACTCATAGGAGAACACCAATTTGTAGAAATATACTTCCAACTTCCAATATAATAAGAAGCTAAAATTGACAAGTCAATCTCATTATTGTTTTGATTTGTTTGTTTTCTTTAGCTAATTGTTACTCCTTTTTTTTTTTTAATTATTAGATTATTCTCTAAATTTTTAATTTTATCTAATTTTGATTTATATTCTTTTTTTTTTTAACTGGAGTAAACATAAAAAATTAATAATGTTGTTTTATAATATTTTCTGTTAATTTTTAAACAGAATCCGTTAGTTAACATTATTTTTTGACCAAATTACTAACAGATTTTAATTGTCATAATTATAAATCAAAATTATACAAGCTTGAAAGTCTAAAGATTAAATAAGTAATTTACTTGGACAAAATAACTTAGTACTTAAGCAAAGAATACTCAATTTCCTTTAAAAATAAAAGAAGAAGAAACGGAAAGAATACGCAGTCAAATTAAGGAAAATGTTACTAATGATTGTTTGGTATCAAGAATACTCAGTCAAATCAAGAATACTCAGTCAATTGAGGTATCTGATTATTTTAGAAAATATCATTTGAATATTTTGGATCAATTTTTAGAACATTAATTATTTGTTTGGTTTACATGTTAAATTTCAATTAAACTGTATTTTTTTTTACTAAATTTTTATCTTTTTTTAAAAAGTTAAAAAAATTATAACTAATTTTTAAAAAGTTAACCAACTCTAATATAAAATATTTCAACTCTAATCGGCGATCTAAACAGAAGTTAAAAGTTTTTTATCCTTTTAGTTTTTTTTGTAAGAATAAAAACATACATTTTTTTATGAAACCTTCTTTTCAAAAAAATTGTTAACAAATAATCGAAGTTTTCAAAAATTAATTATAATACCATTTTTCTTAAAATGATTAATAAATTTTGTTAAATGGTTAATTATTAATTGACCATAAATATAGTCAATTTGGACAATCACTAATTGACTCTAGCCAATCATTGATTGATCATAATATAAAACACTAACTTTCATATTCAATCACTAACTGAGCAATCATAATATAGATTACAAATTTTTTGATCAATCAATGATTAACTACGATTTATAAAAATAAAAAAAAACCATAGAAAATACCAAATAAAAGAAAAGCATATTTGATTTCATCTTCTTCACCACATGCCACCATACCAACCACAGATCTAGCACCGAGAGAAGAAATCCGACAACGGAAGTTGCTTAAATTGTCAAGGACTCCACTGATATCATCCATATCTAGATTGGTTGATGTCGTCGATCTCCTTCTCTCTATTACCACCGAGAGATGCACTGGAGATCTCAAGCAAAGATCACTGGAGTTTACGCTGGAGTTCGCACACTAGAAATGCTCAACTCGGGATCAAGATTTGCAGCACATCGTCGCCTATTCTCTCTCACCCGCACACGAAAGAGCTTTCCCTCAATTTGATTGACTAGAAAAAATGACAAATGACCATTTCGCTAAAAAAACAAAAAAGACAAAAGACAAAAAAACAACTCCCGCCGTATATTAGATTGTGTGGCCAATATATTTCGCTCTTTTAATAAAAAAAAATTAAGATTTTTTAAAAATATTCTTTATTTTGATTTTTTTTTAATTTAATTTTTTAAAAGTATTTCGAGATTCCATTTAAAATTTTTTATATGTTTTGGATTAAAGAATCAAACCTTCATTTTATCTCTTAAAAAACGAGTTCAGGGAACCGGACAAGGGTAGTCCAATAAGATTTTTTTAACTCAAGATTATTGACTTAAAAAAAGTAATAAATTATATGCTAGCAAACTGAAATTTTATTTTTATAGTTTTTTATAATCTTTCAATGGTCAGTTTTATTTTGGTAATCATTTTCCTAATCTGAAGTTCAGTGAAAATCTTGGGGTTCATAATATATTTATTTAACGTTATTAGCTTGTTTCTACTTTCAAAAAAAAGAAAAGAAAAAGGAAAATATTAGTTCCCAACTCAATAATACTTGGTCAAGAAAAAATAAATTTAGTAACAAAAAAAAAAAAAAAACCGTCTAGATTTGATATTCAAACAATCTTTGAACCTTCCTGTCAGCATTTACGCCATCATTGTCTGTTTTTCCGTTTCAGAGAGTTGGATGATTTTTTCACTAACTTAACATTCAAACTTCTCTGGTTTTTTTTTTTTTTTTTTTCGTGGAAAAGTACTAACATTCAAACTTATTCCGTAGAAAATTCTAAATTTCCAGAAGATTAAGACCCCATTTTTAAAGTTAGCTACGATAAATATGTCTCGCATCTTGGGACAAAAACCTTTTTAAACGAATAAATATACATATTTTGATAATTGGACAAATATATATAGGGAGAAAGACCAAAATAGCATATTGAGTTTTATAATTTTAATAATATAACAGGTGGTAAAATTTGAGATACTAAATAACATATTATCATTAAACTGAAATAAGAATTCTCCAAAATACCCCTCACAAATAAAACCTATATAATCTCTCACAAACACGCAAACCTGACGCACCCAATTTTCCCAAATCAGAAACCCTAGCGTCGGCTCCGGCGCCAGCGTCAGTTCCGTCGAGACTACCTGCATCGGTCATCGTGGAGTTGCAAAGTGGAGGAGGGCGCGACAGTCGCTGTGCAGACATGAACTAGAGGAGGGCACAATGCTCGCCGTGGAGTTATGAACTGGTGGAGCGTGCGACGGCCACCATGGAGTCAAGATCCGGAGTAGGATGCAATAGATCTCATCGTGGAGTCACGATCTGGAGGAGGATATTGCCGTGGAGTCATGATCAGATAACCATCTTGTCGTGGAGTCGCGATCAGAGGAAAATCTCACCGTGGATCCGAAGCTCACGAGGAAATTCACAAGAAAATTGTAACCGTTCGTCCTCGTTTCCGTCGACATCGGATCTCCATCGTCCTTGCTATGATTTCTCCGACGGCCACCGCCAGGCTCTTGTCTTCTCTGACTAAACATTTTTGGATTATGGTTTTTGGGGTGGATTTCAACTTTTAACAAAATCTAGGCTTAAATAAGTGGTAAATCTATTTATTTCCAAATAACATATTTACCATTTATCATGAAAAAAATTAGTAAATAAATTAATTTACTTTATAATTTACGTATTTACGGAAAATGTGATAATCATCATTCTATCAAGTAGAATGAAAATATTTATATTTATTAGTAAATTTAGTATTTACGTGGTTTAAAAAAAACATCAATTTATAAAGTAAATAAAAATATTTACTAAAATATCTTAGTATTTATTATCAATTTACGTTGTCTAAAAATTATCAATTTAGCAAGTAAATCAAATATTTACTAGTAAATAAGTAAATTTAATATTTATCGATATCTATATTCTTATCTATTTTAAAATTTATCAATTTGTTAAGTAAATCTTTGTATTTACTAGTAAATCTTTGTATTTACTATTAAATCTAAATATTTACATAATAATATTTACTAAAAAAATATATGATTTTTACTTGGTAAATCTGATATTACACAACAAATCTATTAGTTGATTTAGTTTACAATTTTGTTATTTACATGGAAATCTGATATCTACAAATTCTTTTTTTTTTTCTTTCTTTTTTTGAGTAAATCTAAATATTTACACAACGTAAATAAATTTATTTACTAAGCAATACATATATTTACTGATTAAAATTTATGAGTAAATAAGTAAATCTAATGTTATCAATATCTTCGATGTTATTTGATTTGAAATTTATCAATTTGTTTAGTAAATCTTAATATTTACTAGTATTTAAGTTGTTTTAGAAATTATGAACTTATCAATAAAATCAAATTTTATTAGTAAATCTTAGTGTTTACTAATAAATGTAAATTGACAATCAAAAAATTTACCATTTTTTCTTTTAAAAAAACCATTTTTATTGAATTTTATATTGATAATTATTTATTAGTAAATATTTGTATTTACTAGTAAATATCTATATTTACTTATTGGCATTAAAACTAACTTATTTACTATAAAATATGATAATTTCCACTCATAATTTCAGATATTTACTCACACAAAAAAAATCAGCATTTACATCATATAATGGTAAATACATGAGAAATTACAAAACAAATAACAATAAATTATTATATTTTACTAATCTACAACAAACCCCTCAAAATCAATTAATTACAAAGTAGCCCCAAAAACCAACTCAAACCTAACCCTAATTGCCTAGTGTCGCCGCCGAAGAAGACGATAGCTCCGGTGCCAGAGTTGTGGAAGATCACCATCCGATCTGCAAAAAAAAAAAAAAAAAACAAAAACAAAAATAACAAAACAAAAAAAACAAAACAGAAAAACAAAAACCACAGAAGCAAAAACCCGACCCAGAGAGGAGAGAAAACCTCACCTTCCTGTCTGCCTCGCGATCTTGTCTCCGCCGCTCTCTTCTCGCCGCCGGCGTACAAAAAACCAAAAGCAAAAGCCAAACCCAGAGGGGAAAGAAAAAACTCACATCCCATCGGGATCGCGTTCATCTCGCCATCGGGATCCATTCGCGCTCTTGACGCCATCGCGATCCGATTCTTCGCGCCGCTGTCTAGTTCCATTCTCACCGCTGCAGTGATCTTCCACCGTCGCTGGCGCCGGTCCGTCTCCAATCAACAAGGAGAGAGAGAAATGCAGAGGAGAGAAAGGGGAGAGAAAGAAAATGGATAGAGGGAAAAGGTGTATGTGAAGGAGAAATGGGGAAAAGCGGAATAAAATTAAATTGTACAATAAAAAATCTTCTATAATTTACACCATTCTAAAAGTATATTATAATTTTCATGAGTTATCTTTTTAATATGCTATATATCACAATTTTCCAAATTATATATATATGTACGTATGTATATATATGTGATATATAGAGAATGGTCTCCTTCCGAAATAAAAATAAATAAATAATAAATAGCATGGTCAAACCACAAGTTGATTATTTTCCATTTCTCTTACAGACTTTTTTTAAATATTATTATATAAACAATTTGAAAATTTTCATCAACTGTTTTGATATTATTTAACGAGTAATGGTCAAGCTCAAAATTTGAGCCGAGCGGATCTTCCACCGTTTGCCTCTCGGTACTTGTATTCACTCATACACTATTTTGATCTTTATTGATGGATTCAATCTTTAATTCGGGATCGAATCCCTTTATATTTAAGGTCATTTGTGTTTTATATATTTTGTTTCTCATGAAATGAAATTTTCCTTTTCAAAAAGAAAAAAAAATCAATTTGTATGTCCACTATGCATCATTTCTTGATCACACGTTGCCTCGATTTTTTTTAAAAAGAATTGAGGTTTTATATATATTAACTAAATTAAAGCAACGTTTCAATTGTTTAGACGAAAAAGGCCAATTGTGTAGAGGTGCTAACTAATTGTTTTGCAAAATAACATCAACAATTTATGTTAATTATGAGAAAAAAAAATTGAACGCTAGGACGACCATCCTTAATGATCATATCTATATATAGCAAAAACAAATAAATAATGGCGCCTTTGAATTTTATGTATGCACGTCAGTATGGGAATTTTCTATATGTCTACCTAACAAAATCAGTTGAAAATCGAGTTTTGATTAGTCACAAACATTTTCAACATATCTCACTGGGATTAACTCAAACGGATGAAACATATGAGATTTTGATAGGAGTTCTTAAATTTAAATTTAGGTGTTTTTTTACACAAATATTTTCAATAAGATATTTTTTGTGCTCTAATAGAAATTCTTTTTTCTTTTCATACATATTTATTAAATGACCTATTAGAACTTTATAACCCTCCAAAAAATTTATAATTTATTACTCTGTGTTTTGTCAAATTAATAGATTGATAACTCAATGATTACATACACACCAATTAATCCATACTCTTTGAGTACTTTGTCCCCATTCTTTGAGACTTTTAAAATGTCCTTTTAAGAAAAAAAAAATTGAAATATTTCTTTAGTTCAAAAAATTCTATAAATAACAACAACAACAAAAAAAAAAAAAAAAAAGAAAGAGTGGGGTGGCCTTTATGCGTGCCCATATTAAAAAAAATTTCCTTCGAGAAAGATGTAGGGTTTTCTTACAAAAATGTATTATGTATTCCTTTGACATGTTTTTAAACTAAAAGAGAAGTAAAGACATTTTAATGTCCCAAAAAGGAATCTCGGTAAACTTGAAGTCGAAGGTACAATTTTTAAGTAAGAGGTATTTATTCGATAAACAATCCATTAATTCGATGAAACACAAGGTAAAAATATAATTTTCGCCAGTCCTATTTCATAATATAAAAAACTCAATGTATGACTTGTTTGGTGAATGAGTTTGAGTTGAAATTTAAGTTTAAATAGTGATTTTGATTGACTTTTTCAGAAAAGACAAAAAAATTTTGAAAAAAAAGATAAAAATTAAATTGATGATGATTATTAACTCATCACCCAAACACCCCTCAAGTTTCAAGTCATTAAAATATTGTGCGTACTATATATGCCGACACTTTTTTGTTGTTTACCTATGATCCTCTGAATATATATATATATATATATAAATATATATGCCGACACTCTAATGAGTTTAGGAACTATAGATTTTAGAGAAGGATTCAAATTTCAGACTTCCAAATGTTTTTGGTTTAAGTTCCATGCTTTTCTTTTCTCTCTCTCCTTTTTTTTTTTTTTTTTTGTGGATTTCCGTAAACAGGAGACATACCCGCTCCTCCAGTAAATATCAAATTATTGTAAATTAATGTGTATTATATGTCATCGACTTGTTCATTTTCCCATTAATAATAATAATAAAAAAACGTTTCCCATTGACAGGCATCAGACAAGACGTGACAGGCTGTAAAGCTCTCTTCTCTCAGCTTTCGCAACTTCTGCAAAACCTACCCACGGTGGGTCTCTCCGGGACATCCCCGTTGGCAGAGGCAGCAGCAAGAACACCAAGTATGCTTCTAAACTGCAGTCTATGTTGCCTCTTTCTCCGACCACCATCTCCGCCGCCATCAATGGCGTTGGTGGCCCCTTCGACGGTGATGGGAAGCTCTCTTCTCTCAGCCTCGCCACTTCTGCAAAACCTGCAGCCTCTACTGGACCCACGGCGGCACTCTCCGGCCGGGAGATCCCCGCCGGCGGAGGCAGCCGCAAGAACACCAAGTGCTTTAACTTCTTTGGTGAACACTCAGGGACTGGGGGTTAATTGGTTTCTAAATGTTAATGGGCTTTTGCGTTGGGAGCTTTGCTCTTTGTTTTTTTCCAAAGTAAAGTGTAATTGTTTTATGGGCAATTAACTGCTCTCATTTTTAACATAGCTTAAACCCAGAAATGAATTAAAATGCAGGAAAAAAAAAAAAAACACACACACACACACACATAAAGCATCTATTATCTTCGATTATCACTTTCCTTTCCCAAAATCCAACCTTTCGTCCCATCGATACTCAAACTAAACTAAACTACAGCGTTTAATCATTTCCATCCGTTGATTTTTCTTTATGTGCACCCGTCATTACAATGGATTGCTCATGAGTTCACATCTCCATCATGAACAAGTCACAAAGAAGGCTCAATTTATGCAAACAAAAATTCATTTCCTTTTTTAACAAACTTTTACTTAAATGCCCTCATTTCCTTTAAAAAAAGAATAAAAAAAACGCTTTCTTTCCCTGCCTGGATGCCTGCCATCTCCGGCTTTTCTTTTGTTCCCTTCAGTGCCGCTCATGCTAGTCTCGACATATGTCCGCTACCTGTGGCTTTTCGTTCCATGTCAGCGCCGGATACCAATTCCGGATTTAAGACCTTGACTATATATATATATATATATATATATATGTGTCAATGAGTTTGAGATAAAAAAAGTATTATTTGATATGAAAATTTTGTTAATTTTTTAAAAAAATATAATTTTTTTTAAAAAAGATAAAATTGAGATAAAAAAATACGATTCGAATTTGATCACCAAACAACCCCTCTATATATATATATATATATATATATTTATATACAGGAGAATGAGGGTAAGCAGTCAAAGAGGGAGTTATGATACACATAAGACGTAATTCTAGACTTTGTTCAATGCATCTATTGTACTCACGTGTCTTTTGACTCATTCTATATGTACTTTTGCATATATACATATATATATATGTGTATGTATATGAGTATTTATACACGCATACAATTTTGCATGATATACTCATATAGGTATTTAATTGTATGCAATATGCATGCATGCATGTAGATTTGTACATGTATGTATTCTGTTTTAGCTAGAGCAGAAGAAGATCAATTAAAGATGGTCAAATGGGCTTTACACACACAAATAGAGCACCTATAAGAGTTTTGGATTGATTTTTGCCACGAAAACAAAGTTCAAATTAAATATTAGTATTATATGTATATAATATAACACAGATAGAATACCAGCAATATCTCTGATAGTATCATATTCATATACCTAGAGGTATTTCTGTTTACACACAGTCTATTCAATGTGGAAAATGTAACATTTATTGCAATGACTTTTAGGGGGATAAATATATCTGATCATACAACAATTTCTCAAATATGTTATATGTCTATATGTGTTTATATGCTTAAATGTCTATATGGTGAAAAAGATATTTTCTTATTCAGAGTACAAAATGAAACTATTGCAAATCATTTTGTTATAGCTGTATAAAAAAATTAATTATATCACCAAAGTATTGAATTTCTGTAACCTTTTTACCATTTTGAAAATTTCGGATCTCTGTGAACTAATTTATAGTGCTAATTGCAGATGTTTCATTTGAAAAAAAAAAAAAAAAGATTCACATTTTCTCATCCCACCTTTCTTTTCCCTCTCTCCTCATTATCATTGACAATCGCCTACTCGGTTGTCGGGGGCAATCACCATGATACTCCGGTGACCGGAGAGTTCAGCCAGTGGTAGCTGTTGCCGGTTACTCTGTAAAGGCTATACTGCCAATAACCAGTGGTTACTTTTGGTAACTTTGCAGGTTACTAATATCAGTGCCGGTTGCTCATGACGCAAGTCTGGTTTTATTAATTGTCCGACAAATGTACTTTTTATGATGCATATGTTTTGGTTGAGAATAATTCGTCCATGATGTCAAAATTTGACAGAATTCAAAACTCTCCTACGTAATTTCTAAATCAAACTCGTTGACAAATTTCACATTATTTTTCTAGTGACTTTTGGTCACTAGGAATTACGAAACTCAAACTGGACTCAGTAATTTAATTGATATATATATATATATATTATATATATATACCATAAATTTCCCACGTACTGTAAGCAATAAACACAACGATTCTAGCTCAAACCTAATTAATCAATTTTTTTTCAGCAAAAAACAAAAAACATAATTAATCAATTTTGAAAACTTAGGATGGTTTAATGAATTTGGATATCCGAAAAATAGTCGTAGCTATGAAATTGTTAACTGACGCTTTTCTTTTTTTTTTTTTTTTTTTTTTTTTTACGTATTAAGGTATGTTAATTATTATTATTATTATTATTTTTTGTTAAAGAGATATGTTAATTAACTAGGTGAATGCAGTTAATTAACCCTTTTTTTTGTTTTTTTTTTTTTGTTAAAGAGGTATGTTAATTAACAAGGTGAATGCAGTTATTATCAAGTTGTCTTCCTAATATAGATACTTTATTTACTCGAAATATTTTTCCTAAAAATAAAATTACTAAATTTTTTTATCAATTTAGTTATTGCACGTTTAGTCGATCGGTAATTTCAAACCTAGCAATTGCCACTGAAGTAAATTGACAACTATTTATGCGAGAAGAGGAAATGAAAACCATGAACCTTTTTGTGGGCCTTCCATGAAAGCTACTAGCTCCACTTACTCATATGAAATTGTATCAATCACTGAACCATTGTTATATGGAAAGAGCATTAAAAAAAAATAGTGGATTTTTGAAATAAACAAAATTAAATGGAATCTTAGCCTATGTTTGACATCAGGTTTAACTCCAAATTGGTTGATTTTTTTATCTCAATTTTTGTCTTTTTTTTGAAAAGTCAACAAAATTTATAACTAATTTTTAAAAAATCAACTAACTAAAACTTAAAATTTCATCTCATCTCAAACTCAACTCAAATACCAAACGAACCCTTAACCTTTTTAAAGGAAATAAAAACAAAAAGAAGAAACTTGTATTGTAATGCATCTTCCACTTTAATAATTTGTAAAGATGTTAGGTTGCCAAATCTAATCAAAAGTGGAGGAGGAAAAATAAAAAGGAAAGTGAAATCCCCTTTTGGGTTGGCCGGTTGGGTGTGGAGTTGCCTTATCTCCTTATGTTTTTATGGCATTATTATTATTTTTTTGGTGGGGTTAGGCTTTTTGGGTTTTGGTGGGGCTGAGTGGGAAAAGCATTAAGACTACAATATTTGTAGGATTTAGTTTTACTTCAATCTTTGATCCCCCTCTTTTTTCATTTTCTTTACTTATTTATTTATTTATTTTTTTTGCTTGAATTGCAATGACATTTTTTTTTGGTTGAGTATTAAAGACCTTTTTTTTAACATTCTTTTTTGGGGCGAATTTTGTAGCAAAATTCTAGTAAAGACTAAAGAGGAAAATGAACATTTTTCCCGTTTTGGGCAAAAACAAACAAGTCGGGGTGAAATTTACAACGTTATCTTAAATTTAAAATTATGCTGAATACTTGAGATAATTGCACAGTTGAAGAATTATCTCCAATTTATAACCCCCGTGTTTTAATCATTATGTTTTCCCTTCCCTTTAAAAAAATTAAAAAAAAAAAAAGATTGCTAATATTGCTTGTACTTCATGAAATTAAAAGCAAAAAATTAAAATAATTACATTAAAAAAAAATGGAATAGAAAAAATGATTAGACGAGGCAATTGAAAAAATAACCTTTTCACTTTCTTTAATTTGTAAAATGACTTTTCAAAAATTTTAATTAGTAAAATGACTTTCTTCTTTTAAAAAAAATATATATTTAGATTTAATAACTCATAATGGGGGGGGGGGGGGGGGGGGGGGGGGGGTAGAACAGGGGAGGCATTCGTGTGAAAGAAACCCAAGAACCACCCCAAATTCTTCAATAGTCACTCCATTTTCCGACAACAATGGCACACTTGAAGATTGACGTCAACAGTAATTAAACTCTCAATGTTCTACAATCAAGGGCTTTGAAGGAAAAAGAAAGAGAATGAGAGAGAGAGAGAGAGAGAAGAAATCGGATTTTGGAAAAACGCTTATAAATTTAGTAATGGCTTTATGTTGTTTGTAAGATAGTTTTAGAGGATTAAATGTAAATGTATATGTTTATTTAGCTAAAAATTAATTTTTTTCAAAAAAATAAAATAAATTTGGGGGTTGCTATTGTTGCAGACGAAAGTTAAAGATAACTCATATGGAACAACCGTCATTTGTTTTGAACAACTATGTGAAAAAATAATGGTTGTTCATAGTCATTCCGACGGCTTTTGCATTTATTTATTTTTATTTATTTTTTTATTTTTTTATTTTTTTGCCAAATATCTTGTTCCCTTGAGATTTTTAAGCCTACTTAGCACAAACTAAACTTTTGTGTAAAACAAAGTAGATTTAAATGTTGAAACACTTATGGTTGAAGATGACTTGGATGTTGGCATATGCAGAAACCATTTATCTTGTTCCTCGAGAGAAAAAAATAGACCATTTATAAGGAACGACCAAGTGGTTGTTCTTGATATTTTAGTGGTCGTTCATTTTCTTTTGTTGTCATTCCAAGTTTTTGAGACAAATCATACATGACAAAAGATTTTCATCTGGTAATTTTTGTTTTTCGTTTAAAGAAAAAAACTAAAGTCAATAATTAAAAGGAACGACTAAATGGTTGTTCTTGAAATTTTAGTGGTTGTTCTTTCTTTTTGTGGTCGTTCTGAGGGTTTTGATGCAAATCATACATAAAAGAAAGACCCTTATCTGGTTATTTTCGGTTTTACTTTAACGAAAAAAAATAAAGTGAAGATTTAGAAGGAACGACCGAATGGTTGTTTCAAAAATTTAGTGGTTGTTCTTCTTTTTTTGTGGTTGTTCTTAGGCTTTTGCATGGTGTCATTGTAATTTATAATGTTTTGGACTACTAACAACAATAATATCATGAGAAGCTTAATTTTTAAATTAACCTTTTGAAATAGTATAAGAACATATATAGCTGAGTCATCAACATTGGTGAGATATTACTAGTAATATTAAAGTGATGTTAATTTCAAGACAAAATGTATAATTGTTTGTTATTTGAGATAAATCCATACTAAAAAATAATTATTTATTTTTAAGAGATTTTATTATCATTAAATTTCAGTTTTCTAAAAAATAATAATAAAGAACCCAAAAAAGGAACTATTTAGAATGAACGACCAAATGGTTGTTCTTAAAATTTTAGTGATCGTTACTTTTCTTTTGTGGTCGTTCTAAGGATTTTGAGACAAATCATACATTAAAAAAGACCCTCGTCTAGATATTTTTGTTTTTCATTCAAAGAAAAAAAAATGAAGTCAATATTTAGAAGGAACAACCAAATGATTGTTCCAAAAATTTTAGTGGTCATTCTTCTTTTTTCATGGTTGTTCTAAGGCTTTTACATGTTGTCATTGAAATTCATATTGTTTTGGACTACTAACAATAATAATGTCACGAAAAGTCTAACTTTTAACTTAACCTTTTAAAATAGTGTAAGAACATGTAACTTAATCATCGACATTGGTGAGATATTATTTGTGATATTAAGATGATGTTAACATCAAGACAATATATGTGATCATTTACTATTTGAGATTAATCCATGCTAAATTACACTTATTCATTTTGAAGATGCTTTATTGTCATTAATTTTTATTTTTTTTAAATAAGCAAAAAATATATATATATTTAGAAGGAACAACCGAATAGTTGTTCTATTAACTTTAATGGTCGCTCCTTCTTTTTTGTGGTCGTTACAAGGCTTTTATGCCAAATTATACATGAAGAAAAACCTTCAATTAGTTAATTTTGTTTTTTTTTATTAAAAAAAAAAAAAAAACTAAAGTCAAGTTTTACGAGGAACGACCAGCTGGTTGTTCCGTAAATTTCATGGTCATTCATTCTCTTTTGTGGTTATTCTGAGGCTTTCGAGCCAAATCATACATGAAGAAAGACCATCATTGGTTATTTTTATTTTTCATTTATTATAAAAAATAAAAAACTAAAGTGAAGGAAGACCCTCATTTGGATGGAACGACCAGATGATTGTTCTATAACTTTTCACGGTCGTTCCTGTTATTTTCGCAGTTGTTCCTGATTATACATATGTGATATTCACAAACAAAATAGCCACAATTAACACAATCCCATTAAAATTCAAAATAGAAGACCAATGTTGTCTTTACATATGAAACAAATAACCATATTGTAACCCAATAACACAAATAGATAACAATATAAAAATCCTACAAGATGATCAAAGTATAGATAATATTAGATTTCATTATCATTCAAAGTGTTTTAATGGGCTTAGTAGCATCTTGGTCTTTTTTAGGAGTATCTTGCTCCTTTTTATAAAAATCTTTCTCTTTTCCTCTGCCTTTCCGATCGGCTCTTGTTGTCTTTCACATACTCAATTCTGCCTCATTAACCTCATCCTCTATATTCTTGGTTCTTTCGTGAAACATATAGTGATTGGTGTAATGAATAGTATTATAATATTGTGATCGTGATCGTGCTTTTTTTTTTTTTTTTTTTTTTAACAATAGTTGGTATGTCGGAATGAAAACCAAAACTAAAACTAAATAATTATTTATCGAAACGACCAACTGATCGTTCGTAAACTAATCATGGTCGTTCCTTTTTTTTTTTCTTTTAATTCTAAGTACGCACATATCATTTTCCAACAAAAAGTAACCATGCTTCATATGTCATATCATACAAACACGTTCATGTAAAGATCAACACAATTATTTGTTATTTAAATAATTACATAAACCTAACAAATTTATTGAAATTTTGACAAAGAATACTGAATTTATTAAGAAAAAAAAAAAGTTTTCGTTTTTAGAGATTTGCTAAATTGCAACTAAGGAAACTTACTAAGATAATTTCAGTTTTACTAATTGGATTAATTTATTTAAAAACGAAATAATAATAACTATTTGGCAAGAACAACCAAGCGGTCGTTCAGAAAAATTTCACCTAATATTTTTGGTTTTTAAACTAATACAATTGTATCAAATTAAAAAGCAAAATAATAATAATAATAATAATAAGAAGAAGAAGAAGAACATACAAACAAAATCATTATTTCAATAGAACGACTAAAGGTCGTTCAGAACATCTTTATGATTGTTCCTTTTACAGTGGTTGTTCTAAATATCAAAAGATAATGAAATGAACGTTGCATAATTAAAAGTTTTACAATAAAAAATTCTTAATAATAAATCACAATCCGTTATCTAAAATTTCGCTAATCAAACAAGTTTTTAAAAGAAAAATAAATAACTGAAAATTTGAAAAATATATCACATGTCCAACATTTTCACCCAACTTCAGAGGTGGGGACGACAGCCGCAACATGGCCGGCTATAGCGACATTGAAGGTGGAGACAGCGGAAGGAACGACTCCGACATCCCGAGTTCTTATGTGTTGTTTTAACGGGCTCTTTTGAACATTGATGGATGGAGAATATAGAGAGTGGCCGACTATTGACGCCGGAGTGCTTTACAAATTTGGGAATGATGGGAACTCTGGGAGGAATAAACAAAGAGGGTAGTATTGTTTCTTTTTTTTTTTTCAAACCTCACTGTTCTTTTTTTTTTTTTTTTTTAAAGCTTTTAATTTATATTTTAAATAATTTTATAAATTAAATATTCATTACTTATATAGTCAAAAAAAAATTAATAAAAAAAATAAAAAAGAAATTGGGAAAGTTATTTCTCCAATTTTACTTTTCTATTTAAGTCATGGATTCCTGATTAGACAGCAGAATCTTACATGTTTGTTTAGTACAAACTGATATGTGTGTGTGTGTGTGTGTGAGTGGGTGTTGTCTGTCTGGCTGAACTGAACTGAACCCACCACCAATAACTCAGATAGCTGCTCACTGTCAGCGGCCATGGCTGCTGCTTCTGCTGCTTCTTCTCTCTCCTCATCTCTCTTCCCAATCTGTCATGAATATCAACCTTCAAAGGACTGATTTCGGCTCTCTTCACTCTTCTGCTGCCTCAAACCTTCTCAATTTCAAGCCCAAAAGCTCTCGTTTCAGGTTCTTCTCTCCCAAAACTTTTGTTCTAAGCTTCAAAAAACTAACTCAATGCTTTGTCTTTTTGGTTTCCTTTTGCAATTTTGCTGTTTTCTCTGTATTTTTATTTGCAACTAAATATCTAACAACATGGGAAATGAAAACTAGAAAACATGAGGATTCTTCTTTTTTTTTTTTTTTGGTTTACCCTTTAAATGATTTTTTATTGTAGAGATTATTGAATGTGTAGTTTTTGTTGCCGAATTCAGATGTCAATCAACTAGTACAGATGAGTTGAAAACTAAAAGAAATTTGCTGGACAATGCAAGCAATCTCCTTACCAATTTGTTGAGTGGGGGAAGATTAGGGGCTATGCCTGTCGCTGAAGGTGCGGTCTCCGATTTGTTCGACCGACCGCTCTTCTTTTCGCTGTATGATTGGTTTCTGGAGGTATTTTAATTTTTACCAACAAATTTTTCTTCTTATTGCTGTAACTAATTGAAGTGCTAATTTTCTGAGCTAAATTCGTTCTGCCATTGATTTTATCTCCTTTGAAGGTCACTTAGCAATTCTAGCATTGGCAGGGTTGGGCAGAATTTCGTTCAAGTCTTCGTTTGGTTATTTTTGGGAATATTAACAAAAACCTTCATTCTGTTTTATCAAAATGTTGTGATCTACCTTGTGCTTTCAGGAATGCTATGCATATCCCCTACGTTTTACAAATCGTGTTAAAAACCTTCCTAGAGGGGAGATTTATAGCACAACTTTTGAAGGAGGCTGGGGATGTTTTTAAGACAATTTGTAAAATGTAGGCGATGGATTTGACATGATTTGCAAACCTAAGGAGTGAGTGCAGCATTCCTTAAAACAAACGCAGAGTGCAACGTTTCAATAAGACATCGGAGATTTTTGTTATTTTTTCTTTTCTTATGTAGTATATCGTATTATGATCACGTATATTGATGGCAGCCCATATTTGGATCAAACTTTTGCTCCTATTTTGGTCTTTGTTGATAGTTGGAAGCCTTCTGAATCCTGACTTCTACTATTTTCTTTAAAAAAAAATTTGTCTAATCTGGCAGCATGGCGCAGTGTATAAGCTTGCTTTTGGACCGAAAGCCTTTGTTGTTGTATCAGATGCTGTTGTTGCACGGCATATTCTTCGAGAAAATGCTTTTTCATATGACAAGGTCCGAAATCATTTTCTAGTCTCAATCGAGCTTTAATGTTTTACAACAATTTCTTCTTCTGATACTTTTTTTTTTTGGGTCCTAATTTCTTATGTTTCGAGCAGGGAGTTCTTGCAGATATCCTGGAACCCATAATGGGAAAAGGGCTTATACCTGCTGACCTCGATACATGGAAACTGAGGAGAAGAGGTGAGCAAGTAGCAAAAAAAAAAAAAAACAAAAGAAACAAAAGAAACAAAAAAGGGATTTTTAACTGTTTTGGAACGAGAGGAAGAGAAAATGTTCAGTTGTTACAACTCATTCAGGCTGTTTCGTCTAACTCATTAATGATTCGTTTCGCAGTTATTGCTCCTGGATTCCATGCCTTGTACTTGGAAGCTATGGTCAAAATATTTACCAACTGTTCACGAAGATCAATATCTAAATTTGACGAGCTCCTAGAAAGAGAGAACTTGCAGGGTGGGAAGACGATTGAGTTGGATCTCGAGGCGGAGTTTTCAAATCTGGCGCTTGATATTATTGGGCTTGGTGTCTTCAACTATGAATTTGGTTCTGTCATGAAAGAATCGCCTGTGATTAAGGTTCGGTAAAATGAGTACACACTTTTAAGCTGTCATGATTTTTCAATTTGGCTTCAAGCACATGTATTGATACATCAGTTTTACAATAAACAAACCAGTTGTCTATGTCATATTGCATCTGCATTCCTCAGAAAGTTAAAACCTTTTGTTCTGTACCATCATATTTACCACTGTTCAGGTTTATCCATTTGTGGATTTCACAGCAGTTGAAAGAAGATAGTAAACTTCTGATATACTGCTTTTTTGAATAACCAAACATTATGGATTATCAGTCTAATTGACGAAACAAAGTCAAAATTACATATCTTTTCCAATTTCTAAATTTATTGATTTTCCATTTAGTGTCGGCCATATTATCATGCTCATTTTTTCATAAATATACCACAGGCAGTGTATGGTACCCTCTTTGAAGCAGAACATAGGTCTACCTTCTACATTCCATACTGGAAAGTTCCCTTCATGAGGTGGATTGTCCCGAGACAACGGAAGTTCCAGAATGACCTGAAGGTTATTAATGACTGTCTTGATGGACTCATTAAAAATGCAAAAGACACGAGACAGGTTAGACAAGATCACATATCCTTCGTTCCTCCAATCATATTAGTTTTCTATTGTAACCATTAAGTTTGGATGAAAACTAGGTATGTCCCAAACATACAGCGCAAATTTCAGTCACCATATGATAGAAAGAAACGATCTCATCCGTTAGAAAGAAAGCTATAGCTGTTTGCTGAAAAAAATTCAACAGTTTAGATATTTTCTTGTCATAATCAAAAGACTGAAATTAAGCTGCATGGTGCGTCCCAAAAAAAAAAAAAAAAGAAGAAGAAATGTATCGTTGCTTCTTCGTGATAGGATCATAATTCTACAGCAGCAAAACTAGCAGCCGGTGCTTGTCCAAAACTAAGCAAGTGCATGAAAAAAAAATGGTCTTGATAACATCTTTTTTTGCATCATTTTAGTTTTGGCATCCACGTTTTTTTCGAGAAAGAATTTTCTGTCTTAATAATCATCAGTGTCTCATTATTAGCTAATATAATGAGTAACCAGTATCTGCTACTTGGTTTTGTTGAGATCAAATGACAGGAAACAGATGTTGAGAAACTGCAACAAAGGGACTACTCAAATCTGAAGGTTTGTAAATAGTTTAACTCAAATATTTTCATATTTGCCTGAAGTTATTAGTTGAATCTTTCTATAAGTTTGATAAATATGATCTTATAACTATGAAGTTTGCAGGATGCGAGTCTTTTGCGCTTCTTAGTTGATATGCGGGGAGCTGATGTTGATGACCGTCAGGTAAAATAATTACAAACTTCATTTTCTGCTCCTATAGGATTTCTATTCAAAATATCTGGTTATCTACGTTAAGTATCACTTGATTCAATTTTATTACTCTGCCAATAATAGGTTTTTTGTTTCTTTTTTTAACGTGTTTTAGTCTCTTCCCCCCCCCCCCCCCCCCCCCCCCCCCTTGCAGTTAAGGGATGACCTGATGACTATGCTCATTGCCGGCCATGAAACAACAGCTGCTGTTCTTACTTGGGCTGTTTTCCTGCTTGCTCAAGTATGATTTTCCATTGCTTAATAATTATAGTTGCGGTTATCTTGGTAATGTTGCAGACAATGATTTTCTTCTGTGGCTTCTCATTGATATACCACTCATGTACTCCTTTTTATCATTTGTGTACCACAGAATCCATCCAAAATGAGAAAGGCACAAAAAGAGATTGATTCAGTGCTTGGAGAGGGCGAACCAACGTATGAATTAATCAAAAAATTGGAGTACGTGCCTAAGGCTATTGTATCTTTGATTTTTTTTCCGTCAATATTAAAACACTACGCATGCAGAGAAGTGCAACACATTTGAAACTGAACTGATTTGATAACTTAATGATGTTAATATCAAAAAGAAGTGATTGCATGCTTAGCCTTTTGAGTTTGAATCCCTCTGTCCACATATTAAAATACAAAAATTAAAAAGAAAATTTTATTAGGTTTGCCGATCGCTCGAATATAATGATGATTCAGTGTTAAAATCAGCCACATTTGGGTATCACAGTCTGGTCTGCAATAAATACATGGATGAACTTGTATTTTGACTGTAAATAACATTGTAAACATGGGACAACAACATGTTCTCGACTTCACCGACTTTTTTAGGCATTGACAATTCATTTGGGAGCTTTAGATATTTCGTCTTCTTGTTTGTGGTGTCTTTGATTTTACAGCATTTTTTGCAGTTCTTTCAAAAGATTTGGAAGAGCTGCTGCTTCTTTTGCCTATTGTTGTGTTGTTATTCGTTTATCTGCAATGCTCTCTCTCTTTTCCTCAACCTGTTCCTGTGAAAATAACCAACTTTTAAATTTTAATGTGGCAAGACGTGTATTTGGATGACCTAAGATTTTACTATTGTGGTTTATGGTTAGTGAGATGTATTTTTGAGTTTAGGGAAGTTGAATCTACATTTTCTGCTTTCAATGCTGTTATTCTTACAGGCTCTAGTTTGTAACTAATTTGGTCATTGAAACTGAGATCAGATATTCAAGGGGGTGTCGGTCCTCGAAACCCGCACAACGGGCATGAACTTGGCTCACCAGCCAATTGCATTGTTACTCGTTGGTCATGCTTAAGATATACGTAAATTATCTCTTATGTTTTTTTTTTTTCCAGGTACATAAGACTTATTGTTGTAGAGGCTCTTCGTTTGTATCCTCAACCCCCTTTGCTTATTAGACGTTCTCTCAAATCAGATAAACTGCCAGGTATTCATATTCGATGTTCCAAATGAGTTGAAGTTGAAGAATCCCACCACAGAATTCTTAATTTCATGTAAAATCTGAGTTAAGAAATTAGCTTATATCGATTCATGCAGGAGGGTATAACGGCAACGAAGATGGTTATGAAATTCCCGTTGGGACTGACATTTTCATTTCTGTGAGTAGTAAAACTTGGAATTTTTGCATTTTTTTAACTATGTTCCTCAAACAAAGGCATAAGGACTTGAGCTTAATTGGGCATGTTTAAATTTCATGGTTACAAGTTCTTTGACCTGCACTTTCATCTTCTAGTGAATGTCTTTTTTAACACTAAACTGTCGATTCAGGTATATAATCTCCATAGATCGCCGTACTTTTGGGATTGTCCTAACGAATTTGAACCAGAGAGGTTCTTAGTGGAAAAGAAGAGTGAAGACATTGAAGGCTGGGATGGTTTTGACCCGTCTCGAAGCCCCGGAGCATTGTATCCAAATGAGGTTATTTTTACTTGTCCTGAGTTTGCTGCAGCTTTATTTGTGTTCCGACATATCTAACTAATGGACTTGTGGTTGCAATCATCAGATCATATCGGATTTTTCTTTCTTACCATTTGGTGGAGGACCACGAAAGTGTGTCGGCGACCAATTTGCACTCATGGAGTCGACGGTCGCGTTAGCTATGTTGTTACAGAAATTCGACGTGGAGTTGAAAGGATCTCCAGAATCTGTGGAGCTGGTCACAGGGGCAACCATTCATACAAAGAATGGACTCTGGTGCAAATTGAGGAAGAGATCTCATGTACACTGACATTTCATAGAAAAGTTGTAGTCTGAAAATATTTTTTAGCCATTTCATTATTACCAGTAATGAAAATTCAATTCCCTTTTTCTTCAAAGAAATATACATCTCCTGGGCCTTTTTTTTATTTATTATTATTTTTTTTTATTTTAACTTGGAGATAGAGGAGTTGATCTCAACAACTTGTGTGCGTGTGTAGTCAGGTGTCGTATTACCGTTGGGTTATACCTATCACCACTCCGTGATATAAGAGATTTATTATCTTTCTTTCCTGGTGCACAAGATGAACGAAGATACTTCACAAGAATATTTCAGCAAAAAAAAAAAAGGGAATACTTCACAAGAATAGAGGGATTTAAAGTCTGGCAAGGTTTAGAAGACTAAGCCTATGTTTGGTGAATCATCTCAATTTTTATTTTTTTCTAAAAAGTCAATAAAGTTTATAACTGTTTTTTAAAAAGTCAACTCAAGTCAAATTTAAAAATTTCATCTCATCTCAAATTCAATTCATTCGCCAAACTGACCCTAAATTATGAATGTGGAGGGAACTTTTGAACAAAGCTAAGGCATGCATCACACTTCGCCCTCACATTGTCTCAAAATGAAGGGGGGAAAAAAATTCATTTTGAGTTAAGGTGTTTGGGAGAAGGAAAAATAAGTATAGTACGGAGTTCCAAAAAAAAGTTAAAAAGTCAATTTGGATTCGTTCAGGTAATATTCATACATACAATACAAAAGAAACCTTTTTGAGACACCCGACTCGTGTTCCGAAAAGGATGGAACAGATATATATATATATATATATATTTGATGTTACATTCTTCTATTGATCTCACTGGAAATCTACTGTACACAAGACTTGAATATACATGACGGTTTTTACAGTCAAAACAATCGAAAAGGGACTCTTGAAGGAGAGGAAAAACGTTTGAACCAACAAAAAATTCCCCATTTGCAATCCCCCATTTCCTCGACGATGTTTTAAAATCTCTTCTTCTGCGCCATCTATTTTGAAAGGATATGAAATTCACCATCCAACTACCTGGAAAGGTGCTTATCCTGTAGATGCTTTGACGCGATGCCATGATACTGTGAGGAGCCAGCGGATTGTTCCTGCAGTCAGAGAGAAATATACTAACCAATTGAGAATCCTACATGGAAAAATAAAACCACCAATATTATTTGCATTATTCAAATGCACACCATATTTTGCAGATTGTCTTCAAGGTCAAAACAGCCATGCGCGGTTGGCACCCTATAACCAACATGTCCATGCAACTACATAACCCAAGGAAAACAAAGGTTGCTTCTTAGCATTCAGTGCATTAAATCACACTAGTCAATCGACAGAATGCGCTAACATAAACATGCAGTACCAGTCCTTGAATATTCTGTTGGTTACCATAGTGAACACGCGTTGGCACTGAATGCAGCTGTCCCCAAAGGAAATGAAGAACGTCAAGGATCAGAACTAAGAAACATTGGAATGTTATACAAAAGTTATCGAGATCAGAAAATTAGACCAGACAATACCTGCATGCCCTGTGTATAGTAACTCTCACGGATAGGGGAAATTGAGTTTAACTGCCCCTACAATGCGTATACACGATGTTATTAAGTCGCATGTTATATAAAAATTTTGTTATTCAGACTAAAATGGATGCCCTACCACTCCTTGGATACCATGCTGAGCAGTATAATATCCATCAAGAGCTTGAGCTCTAGAATCAAGTTCCTGAAGAAATGAGCAAATTATGAATTTGTATCTACGCAAGAGCAACAAGAAAATAACAATGTTTAGCCTTTTTTAGTTAAAATTGCAATATCTTCGAATGATTCAGGCTGCTTAATAGAATCATACCCCTCTTAGCATGTCTTGTTGAGGGATGTAACTGTTATCAAGGTTGTCTGCTCTGGAGTTCATCTGTTCCTGCACAAAGAAAGGCGATGGTGAAGCATATGCTATAAAGGCCGCCTTTGAATCAGTTCTATTAAGATGACAAAACAAACCACCTGAAGACCGCTGTCCTGTGTCCTTGTCGTTACTCCCTCTGGCTCAGATTGTACCTAAAGTACACAAAAAATTCCACTTTAGAGCACATCCAATAATCAGAGCTTGAAATAAACGGAATCTAATTTTAGCATCAAAACCTGACTGACCTTTCTTTTCTTGTATGTTTTCTTTTTCTTAGATGATTTGCCCATATTGGCACAGTGACTCTCTTCAACATCAACAAAACCAAGAACGGTTGACATGTTGGATCCCAAAATACCCGGCACAGCATCGTTAACATCCACACAATTTTTTAATACCTCCTCTAATGCCTGAAACGCGATGTGATAAGTTTCTGGAGATAAAGATCCCGCCTCACCCAGTTTAGTGGCTAATTTACACAGTTCATGGAAACGTTGCAACCTTAAGTTAAGCCTCCTCGGTATTTCAGTAACAGTCTGTCTGACTTTTGCATCTTTCGTCCATCGCTTCAAAATGTAGTGACATGGGATGGAAGAAACACTGGATATATGGAGGACGAGTAATGCATGTCTACAAAGAAATCCCTTGTATTCAAAAGAACGACATGAACAACATATTCGCAGCTCTTCTTCCTTCCATGATACGATGGAGCTCTGGTGTTCATCAGAATCATCAACCTGGAAGATTACAGTTGCTTCGTTTTCGCTATTCTTTTGCAGGCTACATGAAGCCACACCCAACGCCTCAACCTGAAATTGCTTAAATATTGCATCTGTATAAATCGATGACATTTGTTTCTCAAAACCCAAGAGAGATCTTAATCTGTGCTGCTTGTGACGTGATTCAACGTCGGCGTTTGCTTCCATGTCATGCATATCTTCCGAAATTTTTCCATGAAGCTCAATAAACTCCTTAAATGTGGTTTCTGGACAAATATACCTATCAAAGAATGAGGTTATGCTTTCAGCTCGCTCAGTCGTGGACAATCCAGCTAAAAACACATCCTCCATGTAAGTTGGTACCCAACTTTTTCGATCTTCATATAATGACCGGACCCATTCATCCTCTTTTAGGTCAAATCTATCAACCATCTTCTGCCATTTCCTTTCAAATTGTTCGTCAGTCCAAGATCGATGAATGCACTTGGTAAATTTCTCCATAAAGTTGTGTGTTTCATTTATTTCACAACCAAAATTCTCAGGTGTCCTTCTCAAGACATGCCATAAGCAAAAACAGTGTCGTGCATCAGGAAATACATCAGCCACAGCTTCTTTCAAGAATTTCTCTTGATCAGTAATAATCACTCTAGGTGCTTGGCCACCTACTGCTTTAAGCCATGTCCGCATCAACCAAACAAAAGTTGACGTAGTCTCTTCTCCGACCAATGCACATCCAAGCAGGATATACTGGAAATGGCTATTAACTCCAGCTATAGGGACCAAAGGTATCTTATACTTGTTTGCAACATAAAAGGTATCAAAGAAGACTACATCGCAAAAGTTGTTATAATCATGCCTACCTTTTGCATCAACCCATAATACACTTTTTAGATGTTTTTTATGGTCGAAATCTACGGAGTAGAAGAAGTTATGATTCTCCTCCTGCATATGCATGAAGAATTCAAGCATTAGTTGTATATCTTCATCATCTAAAGCCACCTGCAAGCCTTTCTTTTCGCAAACAACGGTAGTAGGTTCTTTTTTCTTTCTGCTCATAGCATATAAAAAGTCATCCGGATAAATATTGTGGTTATGCTCCTTTACGAAGCTATGTGTGACCCATTTCCCATCCTCTTTCCTCTTTATATGCAATCCAGCCTTGCAGTCCGTTTTTATACATGATCTCGGATTGACAGCCGTGGCAGATTCACGCTTACTTCCAAACCTGGAACAGGCCATTTTTATATCAATAAACTTTCCAGACTTCTTCGAACGCCGACTGGCCTTAATTGTGATACCAAATCCCACGGACCGAGCATACTCCCTATAAAAAGAATACGCTTCCTCCTTCGATTCAAATTCCAAACCATTGTAAGGCTCACGAGTGGACCCTTCGCTGGCAACATTTATATCCACCAGATCCCGACCACCGGAGATGCTTTCGTCGGCATTCAGTTCATGATCATCCTCGCCAGATTCACTCAACACAGGAGAATTTGCAGTCTCTTCCTCAACATGAACTTCTTCTGTTTCATCAACAACATCCGCATTCGAATTTTGGCCAACATCTAATTTCTCCTGATCGCATGAAGGTTGTTCAAGATCTATCTCCATAGATGAAAAACAGCTTACTGAACTGAAAAGTTCATTTTATCCAATTTCACCTGGAAAATTATCAGAATTCTTAATTAGCTTAATCAAGTATAGTAAAGATTTAACAATTCTTTTAAAGAAACTGCAAGCATTCCGCTAACATTTCTTATCATTTTATCTTAGTTTTCAAATATATATATATATATATATATCAGACCCAGTAATAACTTAACCCCTATATATATATATATAGTATGTATGTATGTATGTATGTATATTATTATTGGAGAATGGAGAATGCATATATTAAGGGAAAAAATAAAATTAAAAAAACAAAAAACAAAACAAAAACAAAACTAGGAACCAAAAACTATAAAATGGTTTATAATTATAGAATTGAGATTGCATAAACCTTTTTTATTTACATAAAATAGTTTTCTTTAGAAGAAACTGCAAGCATTATTCATGTTACTATATATATGTTTATAAACATATATATAAGTTTATAGAGAAAGTATGCTTTCTGAAATAGATTTAAGCTTATACTCTCATAAATAAGTTTCATACGGAAATTACGGGAAAAAAAATGGCAGAGAAGGTATACCTTTAAATCACTGAATACTAAAGCAAAACTTAAATACTACAGTTATCCCCTATCTTTCTATTCATGAAAGCAATCATAATCTACAGAGCTTAATAAAAATAGAATTTAGATGAGGAAAGAAAAGAAAAAAGAAGGAAAAAAAAAAAACTAATCGAATTGTTGAGCTCACTTGTTTATTTGGGAGCTGAGCGAGCTAAAAAGAATCCGCTTTTCGGATTAAAAAAAAATGGAGCACTCTTGTTGCCTGAAATAAAATGTTTCTGTTGTTGTATCTATGTTTCTTTTGGCGTCGTTTTCCAGGTAACCAACGAAAAAGGAACTCAAACGACAAGAAAAGAGTTTACAGCTGGACTTGGATCTTGTGTGGAAGAAATTGGTGTCTCCGCCGGTGTCTACTCCGGCGTCGGCTCTGTCGAACTGACGCTCTGAGTATTAATTCTCCAGCTGGTCTCCACACCGTCTAACGGATCGATTCAATTTCAGACCGGAAAAACGCCACCAGAGACAGATGAAGATGAAACACCAAAGAAAAGGAAGCATGGAAGGAAGGACTGATTTTCAGAGACTTTCCTTTCTCTTTTTCTCTCTCTACTCTCTTACGTTCTCTTAATTCACTCTTCCTCCCCAAGTTAATCAGAGCCCTTACTTTCTCCCATCCTTTTTCTTGTTGGTTTTAAAATAAAATAAGACCTCCTAATTACCTCTTACTTATGGATTATTAGTAGAAACTGTTTTTATTTAGATATCTAAACCATTTGATTTGTAATTGAAACTAAAAGTGCAGCTTTATATTACTTATTATAAATGTAAAAAAAAAAAAAAAAAGTTTAGCATATGTTTGTCAAGAAGGAAAAAAAACAAGAGGGAAAGGAAAAATAAAAGTTAAAAAAAAAAAAAAAACACATGAAAGATTTTGTTTTTTCTTTATAATTTTCAGTATCATGAAAGCAAAGAAAATAAAAAAGATTATATAATTACTATTTTATATATCTATATATATTACTCTACTTTAAAAGCAGTGACAAAAAAAAAATAAGTTTAATAGTTATAGGATGAAATTTAATTTTCCTTCCACTTTGGAGGGAACAAAAAAATGGATTCCACCAAAATCTTTTTTATCCTATTTTTCATTTTCTTCTCTTTTCCTTATTACCAAACAACTAATTCCACCAACTTTCTTTCATTTTTCTCTTATTCCACTTCCTTCCTCTTTTCCACACCCTACCAAACATAGCAAGGTGGATATTAAAAGTATAGTATTCTTTTTTCTTTTTTTTCAAGAAATATTAGAACCAGGGAGTTTCGAGGCAGTTTAAAAAACATGGGGAACACTGTTTTATATTATTAAGAATGTAGAGATAAATATGGTATTTAGCTAAAATTCAAGGGATAGATATAGTTTTCCACTTATCCCAATATTTTGCTCAAAACGGGCCGAAAATAATGAATGTTTCTTGCAAACGGTCCTTTCTTCAAAATTATAATTTAGACAAAAACAGGAAAAAGTTTCAGGCTATACTTAGCCTCTGTTTGGTACGCCGTTTGGAGATAAAAAATTTTAATTGAAGTTAATTGATTTTTTAAAAATAATTAAAATTTTTATTGACTTTTCGTAAAAAGACAAACTGATATAGAAATTTTGAGTTGGAACCTAAGTTCCATCTTTTAACCTAACAATACAATGGATTTACGAGACAAAATTGAGTTCGAATCCAAAATGTGCAAGTAAAGAACATTGCTGATATTGGCTCCCGCGAAACGAATTTTCCTATATTTCATCTGTGAAAACCTCCACCAAAATTCTTCTCTTCGTCGACACATTTATCTCAACCACCTAATTGCATAGCCGAGACTTGGTAGTTCAAAGGCTGTGCTGCCGCCATTGCTAAGTTGCAAGGCAGAATATCACACCTCAATTTTCGTCTCTTCCATGCAAATCGGCATAGTCACTATAAAACTCTGAAAGATCGCCTTCTATACAATAAATAGGAAGTCATCCATCATCATTTAGGAAGTAATATCTTGCTTGATTACTTTACTGATCGGCAATTCAGTCGCCGGTAAAGTGCTACCAACTCCAACATACATACAAGTTATCACCACCGTCACAGCTACCTTGAAAAGTGACGTCTTGGTTATTCCTCATGCATGTCTAGAACTACTACCATGCAACTGTGCCGATCTTAAACAGGGCTCATCCTGCAATAGGAGTTGCAAACCAAAAAGCGTTATTAACATGTCAAATAGTTGTTCTCAAACATCGACACGGAGACCATTTAGTACAAACTTGCCTGCAACCCATAACTGAAGGTAGGTGGCTGTCGAAAATCCAGTTGAGCCTACATGATAAACATAAAGCTAGAAAATTTCATAACATAATATTGAGGAAATAACCAAGTTGCAGTACAAAATACTCCACGTTAATATAATTCTGCCATACCAGCCCATGAATGCTTTGCTGAGTACCGAAATAACCATCATGTCCAGGAGCCATTGAATTTAGCTGCCCCTACAAGCGTATGATAATATAAGCGTGGCTAATAAACATAAAATCCTTGTCTCCCTGGTTTTAAAATGACGTACCAGCCCTTGTATACGCTGCGGGTTAACATAGTAACTGTCGTGGGGAGGCTCCATTAAGTTTAACTGCACCTAACAATCAGTATCAGTAACATTGTGTATGAAATATAGTAAAAGAAGTAAAACTCCGTAGTTGCTACAACAATTGTATATCCCAAATCATAAAAACGGGTGCAAGATAACGACACCCATACCAGTCCTTGCACATTATGCTGAGCACCATAAAATCCATTAAGGGACATACTCTCCGAGCTTAAGTTATCCTACAAGCATTAAGAACCCAAGGCAAACCAAGGGTTAAAATTATCGCGTCGGTACATCTATGTATACTTTTCATCAAAACTGTAGACAAAGATTCATTTCCAGTCAACTCCGGTTGTTGGAAAGAGCAGTGCAATGTCAAGTTGTTTACGTTTCATATCAAATGCATAAATCAGTATTGCTATATCTTTCTAATTGAGATGTGTGCAATATAACGACACAAACAAGTTGAAACGAGAAATAACATGAATGCAGAGAGGACAAACCATTTGCTGCAAACTATCTTGCGCCTCAACTATTATAGCCTCTGGCTCTGCTTGTACCTGCTGAAATATATAGCGTGTATTAGTTGCGGATACAGCAACATACAAAGAATAACCTTTCAGATACAGCAAAATAAAAGCAAACAATCAACAATCTAAACGCTAACCTTTCTTTTCCTATTTGTATTCTTCTTCCTAACCATCTTAGCCACAAGGCTTCCTTGGTTCTCTTCTTCTGTCTCGCAAGTAGAAAGAAAATTGCTGCTAGTTTCTGCAGCATTACTGATGGAATTGTTCACATTCACACAGTTCTTCAGAGCTTCCACTAACGCACGGAAAGCAATATTGTAAGTTTCTTCAGATACTGATCCTTCTTCACTCAGCTCAACCGCCCACTTGCATAATTCGTTGTACCGTTGTACCCTAGTCTTTGTTCTTTCCGTTTCTTCAGCTGTTGATTGCCTTCCTTTTGCATCTTTTGTCCACCTCTTCAGAATATAGTGATCCGGGATGCTTGAGAGGCCACAAATTTGGAGAACAATTAGAGCATGTCTACACAGGAAACCTTTATATTCAAACAAATGACAGGAACAAGTAACCTCTGACTTCATTTCGTTCCTTGTCACGAAAAAGAATTCGTCCTTTTCACAGTCTTGAACTCTAAATGTGCTAATTGTTTCATTTTCACTTTCCTTTTTTGGCTGGCAGCCAACTACACCCAAAACCTCAATTTGAAATTTCTTAAACATGGCATGGGTATAAACCGTTGACATTTGTTTCTCCCAAGGCGAAGGAGATTTCAAAGCAGGCTGCTTGTGCAACGTATCAAAATCCGCAATTTCTTCCTCTTCATACCTATTTTGCAGAATCGCCCCATATTGTTTCACAAATTCCTTCAAGGAAATCTTTTTATGTATGTATTTGTCAAAGAAAGCGTTCATGCTTTCAGAACGCTGAGTCGTGCACATCCCAGCCAGAAAAGTATCCCCCACATAAGTAGGCACCCATTTTTTACGATCATCATATAATGAGCGAAACCATTCGTCGTCGTGAAGTTCAAATCTTGTGACCATTTTCCACCATCTCATGTCAAACTGTTCATCTGTCCACGACTTGAAAATGCATTTGTGGAATTTCGGCAAGAAATTTTCATGCTGTTTGATTACATGAGCAAGAGTTTCAGGGATCTTTTCCAATATATGCCAAAGGGAAAAGCAATGACGTGTGTTCGGGAAAACTTCTTGAATGGCCGCTGCCAGGGCTTTGTCTTGATCGGTGATAATTACTTTGGGAGCTTGCCCGTGCATTGCCCTAAGCCATGTCTTCATTAACCAAACAAAAGTTGATTTAGTCTCATCTGCAACCATTGCACAGCCGAGCAACATGGACTGAAAGTGATGGTTCACCCCAACAAAAGGAGCAAACGGCAATTTATCATTGATTTTAATATAAGAGGTATCGAACGAGACAACATCATTAAAGCTGATATAGTCGATCCGACTTTTTGCATCAACCCAAAACAAGTTTCTCAGACGCTGCTCTTCATTTAGATCTATTGCATAGAAGAAGTTGGGATTGTCCTTCTGTATACGCTTGAAATACTCGAGCATAACTTGAGCATCACCCTCGTCAAGACCCAAATACCGGCCTTTATCAAACTGAAAATTCACATCAGCTCTGACAGACGCTGCATTTTGGTACCCACCCGATTGTCTAGACATCTCAACATACATCTTTCTAGTCCGTTCACTAACCGCATGCAAAATGTCGATGTTATTCTTCTCAGCTAGCTTTACATTCCTATGAATCCGAAAATGATAGGCTAGAGCTGGTAAAAGTTCATGATTGTGTTCCTTTACAAACTCATGAATTATCCATTTCCCATCTGACCTGCGCTTCACGTGCATGCTGGCTTTGCAATCCGTCTTTTTCACACTTGGACGCCGACTACTACCGCTATCTGATTCTGGCGTGACACCGTATCTAGAACATGCAAATTTGGCATCGATGAATTCTTTCGACTTCTTGGATCGTCGACTGTTCTTTATCGAAGTGGTGAATCCCATAGATTTGGCATAATCCTGATAAAATGCGTATGCCGCTTCATGTGAGTTAAACTCGATGCCATTACAGGGTTCAAAGTCTGCATCACCTTCGAAGTTCACAGCGTCTCTTTTAGGAGAAGTAACAAGCCCGCCATCTCTGTTCTGCAATCCATCCACAGCATCTATCACCTTAGCATCGTCTTGAGAATTCACCACGTTTTCGACTGGATTCTGATTTCTATCCATCCTAACCAAGTTCAGCAAGAGAGTAGCTTACAATCTAGAAATTCATTGAAAATCTCCGTCTAAATCTCAATTTAAAAAACAACAAACAAACAAAAACCTTAAGAAAAAAAAAGAATTATGATTCTATACTACGAAGAAGAAGAAAAACTCAAAGATCAATATATACTTATAAAGGAAGATAAAGCTAACATAAAAAGGATTGCCCTCAAAACAAACACATAATTTTCTCTTTAATAAGAAAAACAAACACATAAATAACATAACCAGAAATCCTGCCGGCTTTACTTTTTTTTCAAAAATGGCCATTGCCATTAAAAAAAAAAAAAAACCCTTCGTTTCATAAAATGAAATTAAAATTTTCATTTAGTAGAAAACAATAATAATAATATCTTACAAATTTGCCAATGTTATATCAACAGTAACCCAGAAATTCATAACATATTCAGATAAATCATCTTAGCAGACAGAACAAGAGAACCATAAATTATTCTTTTAGCTGTAAAGAAACTTCGCAATCAAGGTTCTACAAACTCAAAGACAAGAAGGATCGTGTTTTTTTTTCCCCGCGATTTTTCAGCAGCCACAAATCACTTCCAAAAAAAATAATAATAAAAATGGAAAATGGAAAATAAAAAACAACGAAACTTTGTCACAGGGAGAGGAGAGGGAGAGAGACCTGAATTGAATCGGAGAGCCAAAGGTGAAAGAAAAGCGCAGGGGCGAGTGAGGCCTGGGTGCGAGTAGGGAAAATTAGGGTTTGATGTTCACTCGCTCTTTTTTTTTTTTGTTTTTTTTTTTTTTTTGGGTGTTTATGTTCGGCCACTCGCCAAAGGAAGGCCCGGGGGGAGGGGGGGGGGGGGGGGGGGGGGTGGATCTGGGTTTGTGGAATGGGGGTAAATTCCACTCGCTTAGTTGCCACTCGCCTTAGTCCTCTTGCAAACCCGCCTCGGCGCGTCGGTCGATGGAATTCGTAAAAAGGAGGAAGGAGTACCTCCTCTGGGGGTATTTTTTGATGGTTGTTTTGTTTGAGAGGTGGGTGGGGGGGTTTCCGCTGTTAAGGCGAGTAATTGGATCTCTGGGGTTCAGAGCCACACGCGTGGGTACGTACGTGGCTGCCACATGTGTGGCGCGTGTTTTATCGACAGCAACTTTTTATTATTATTTTCAATTTGGCGCGCTGCTTTTTTATTTGAATTTATTTCCTTTTATTTTTCTTAAATTGTAGTTTTTTTTTTTTTTTTTTTTAAAGGATTAGCTATTTATGTACCAATAGTTGAGGAGATTTTCTTCTAAAAAGGAAGTCTCTGTTTGGTAGTTAGTTAGAGATAAAATTTTAAGTTAGAATTGGTTAATTATTTAAAATTTATTATAAATTTTATTAATTTTTCAGAAAAAAAAAAAACAAAAATATGAGATGAAAAAGTTTTGTTGAAGTTAAACTTGAATACTAAACGAAGGCAAAGTCTTCGTTTGGTGTTACAGTTTAATTCCAATTAACTGTACTTTTTTATCTTAATTTTTATCTTTTTCTAAAAAATCAATAAAATTTATAACTAGTTTTTGAAAAAGTCAACCAACTACAAGTTAAAATTTTTACCCTACGTTTGACATTCAGATTTAACTCCAATTAAACTGTATTTTTTCATCTCAATTTTTGTCTTTTTTAAAAATCAACAAAATTTATAACTAATTTTTAAAAAGTCAACCAACTCAAACTTAAAAATTTATCTCATCTCAAACTCAACTCAAACACCAAATGAACTTGATCTTAACCGATAAACCAAACTGTAAGCTGAAGATTGTTTTTGTTCAACAAATCAATAAGGATATTTCATTAGTACAAATAAATTTTTGAAGATTTATATGGTAAAAATTCTTATTTTCACTCTTACAGGAAGAAGTAATTATGTAGCGTGCATTTTAAACTAACTATTGTCATTGAAATTCCCCAACATTTTTATAACTATAATTACATATATCGCAACATATTTAACGAACATTGCCTTCTGGTTCCTCTACGTAAAGACAAAACAAGAAGGAAAAAAAAAAACAAAAATCCAAACTCCTAAGAAAAAAGTAATTAAACTTGTAAATGTTACTATTTCGTTTTAATATTTCCATTTATCATTTTCTCAAATATTTTAAAGAAAAAGAATTGAACAAAAAATAAACTAAACTTTCGTTTAAATCACCGATTGGAATTAAAATTTTTAAATTGGAGTTAATTGATTTTTTAAAATCAATTATGATTTTTGTTGACTTTTCAGAAAAATACAAAAATCTAGCAAAAAAAAAAATAATCTAATTGGAATTGAACTAAAACACCAAACAAACCCAGGTTAAACATGAACGTGAACCAACTTCTGCTAGCTCTTGCGGGCACATGAAGCAAACATGAGAAAGAATCCGTGGTGATTACAGCAGAACTAATTTGGACTGAATTTTTCGGATTTAAGCTAATCCTGTTTAAGCTAAACAATCAGAGATACAATACAATAATAATTACCTTTACAGAAAAGAGAAAAAACCCCTAGTTAATCCGTTGAGATTTCACATAAAATAGAACAGAAAAAGATTAATCTTATTTTACAGATCCCAAAAGGGCGGGTTTCCTCCATAACGATCCTTCCACACAAGGAATGATATTGATGGACTTCTTTCTTTACAGAGAAATTAGCTTCCAACAGATTTGTATCTCCACCTACAAATTGATTCATCCAAAGGATTAAAAAAAATTGATAATATAATTCCCAGGTTTTCAAGTAAAGGAATAATCAAGAGATCAGCTTCCGACGCGTTACCTTTAGAGTGAAACCGGTGCTCCTCAACCATGTCTCGATGCATCATCGTGCAGAGATGCCGTTCTCACATTGGGATCATCCTGCCATGGAAAAGAAAGCCGCATTCTGAGAAACTGTCGTGTAAAACAAATTCCAAAAAGCTATAGGAATATCACATCTAGCTAACGAACCCGAATGCCGTAAGTGAAACCAGCCGGTGCTCGGAAAAAATCCATCTGTCCCTGCAAGCATGACCCAACAACGTGTTAAACGCCACCAAGTAGCACAACAATAGGGACGCAAAATTTGGAATGAGGTTACAGAATAGAATACTATACCAGCCCGTGTATGCTTTGCTGAGCACTGTAATATCCATCATGGCTTGGGGCTATTGAGTTTAGCTGTCCCTAAAATAATTTAGACCAGAATATTAAAATCACATGATTGGTAATCACTGTGCTTCTTTGGACATTATTACCATATTAAAAAAAAAATGACTCACAAGCCCCTGAATGGTTTGTTGACTGCCGTAATAATTATCCCGCGTTGGTGCCATCAAGTTCAACTGTATCTTGCAATGAAAATAGGTAAACTTACTAACCAGGACTTATCAGGGTAAAAAAAAACAGTATTTGATGTATGTTTGTTGGACTATTCGTCATACCATTCCTGGCACGCTCGGTTGTGCACTATAATAGCCATCGAGGGTTACCGCTCTAGGGTTTAACTTTTCCTGCAAATAAGATATCTATTAGAGGATAGTATTACCGATTCTAATAATAATTAAAATACAAAATTAAAAAAAAAAAAAAAGGGGGTATTTCATGACCAAGCCAAGTATTCAGGAAATAAGACGAACCATCTGTTGCAAGCTGTCTTGTGACCCAACAGCAATAACATCTGGCTCAAAACTCACCTGCAAATAGCGGATGCCCATGTTAACAGCTAATGAGATTATAACATTTTTGTCCCCAACAAGGAAAAACAAAGATACATCATGAGTTAGCCAACTAACCTTTCTCTTCTTAGCTGGGGTTCTCTTTTTATTTGTTATCTTGCCAATACTTTTGCTTTGGACATCCTCTTCAATGCACAATAAGCCATGAGCGGCTGACGGGCCGGCTTCTGCAAGACTTTTACTAGAATTATTCACACTCGTACAATTTCCAAATGCTTCCTCTAGTGCACGGCAAGCCAGACTGTAACTCTCTTGTGACAGAGATCCTTCTTCACTCAATTTCATCGCCCGTTGACATAAATCATTGTACCGCTGCACCCTAAATTGCACTTGGTCAGATTCTTCTCCTGTCAAATGCCTGTTCTTCGCATCTTTTGTCCACCGTTTTAATACATATTGGGCTGGGATGGTAGACATGCCACAAATTTGGAGAACAATCAATGCATGTCTACAAAGATAACCTTTGTATTCAAATGACCGGCACAAACAAGAAACTTCCGACTTCATCTCATTCCATGAAACAAGGAAGTCTTGGTTCTTTTCAAAATCTTGAACTCGGAATACAATCTCAGTCTCATCTTGTCTTTCCTTCTTAGGATGACAAGCAACCGCACCCACAACTTCAACTTGAAATCTCTTAAACACGGCATTTGTATACAACCCAGAGACACTTTTCTCGAAAGGAGAAGGAGATCTTAATGTGGGCTGCTTGTTCCACGTATCAGAATCTGCCTTAGCTTCCTCTTCATACCTGTCTTGTAAAATTGTTTCGTATAGTTTTAAGAACTCTTGAACAGTGGTCTTCTTATGCACGTACTTGTCAAAGAAGTAGTTTACACTCTCTGATCGTTGTACAGTAGACATCCCGGCCAAAAAAGCATCCCTCATGAATGTTGGAACCCATTGTTTTCTCTCTTCGTACAATGAATGAACCCATTCATCATCTTTGAGTTCAAATTTATCAAGAACTTTCCACCACCTCTTCTCAAATTCTTCAGCGGTCCATGACCTGTAAATGCACTTTTCAAATTTTGCCATGAAATTTTCATACCGTTTAATTACATGACCAAGATTTTCAGTAACCTTCCCCAATATGTGCCATAAACAAAAGCAATGATGAGCACTTGGAAAGACCTGTGAAATAACTGACTTCATCACTCTGTCTTGGTCACTTATTATCACCTTCGGAGCTTGACCACCCATTGCATTCAGCCACGTCTGCATTAACCAAGAGATCGTCGATGGGCTTTCATCTGATAAAAAAGCACATCCAAGCAACACGAATTGATAGTGTTGATTCACTCCAATAAATAGAGCAAGGGGCATCTTATATTTATTTCTAATATAAGTGGTATCAAAGGACACTACATCACTGAAATTGGTGTAGTCGTGCCTGCTTTTTGCATCAACCCAGAACAGATTTTTAAGCCGTTGATCGTCACCCACATCTATCGCATAGAAGAAATTAGCATTCACATTCTGCATCTGTGTGAAAAAATCAAGCAAAATCTTCAAATCTCCTGCATCTAGTGCCAAATTTCGACTTTTATCAAAAGGGTTCTTGGGGTCATTTTTTAGACCAACCACATTCTTGTATTCAGCAAATTGTCTAGCCATGGCAGCATACATCTTTCTTGTCTGTTCACTAACAGCTTGCGCCGGTAACAGTTCGTGGTTATGCTCCTTGATAAAACTATGTATAACCCATTTCCCATCTGGCCTCCTCTTCACATGCATGCTAGCTTTACAGTCTGTCTTTGAACACGATCGTCGACCAGTCGCGTTTTCTGGGTCTTGTTTGGTTTGCCTGGCACGTGGTCTATTAAAGGATTTGTCGTACTCGCGCTTGGTCCCATATCTGGAACAAGCAAACTTTGCATCAATGAACTCTCTCGAAGTCTTTGACCGCCGGCTGTTTTGGATTGCAGTGTTGAATCCCATAGATCGAGCATACTCCTGATAGAAAGAATAAGCCTCCCCATGTGATTCAAATTCCATGCCAGAAAGTGGTTCAAGATTTGTATCTTCTTTAAAGACCACCGCATTTGTCATGGGAGAATTCAAATCCCCGCCATCTTCAGCCTGTACTTCATCTCCTATATCAACCATACTTGCAGTCATAAGATCTCCATTATGTAGTTTCTCGTCACCATCTAACATGTTATCAATGGCAGTTGGTTCTTCAACATCTTTGTCATGCTCACCAGAAGGTAGACTAAGATCTATGTCCATGATGAAAATAGTTTACCTAGAGGAAGTGATTTCTACCTGAAAAGTGGACACAAACAACTTAAGAAATAATAGAACATTTTTTCTTTAGTAGACAATAATATGAAAATATCTAAATCTCGATATTGCTATCCCATCAAAAGAAGCATCAATCTCTCCTCTCAAAATAAGAAACAGTGACACATTAATTCTTCTCAACAAACTTATGCACTCAGCTAACAACTATTTAGGAGAAACCAGTGATACCAAAAACAAGCCAAATAAAGTAGACAGTCTGTAACCATATTGCCATATAGTGACACTGCAACTCGTATTATGCAGGATTGAAGTTAATTTAACAAAAGGTTGAAACTTACTACTTGATATTTTTTACAAATGAGGTAATTAGGACCGCTAATTACTGTGAAAAGGTATGTCCCAAAAGTCCCATAGTAAAACCAGGTACCAACAACCAAGTCTAATGAAAGAGACCTCATCTCAACGACGGTTAAAGAAACAGAATTCCTCCTTATTAAGTGATCTTAAAACAAGATCAGGCTCATCTTGACATAATTTTATCTCCAACATTAAGACAATCAATTAATAAACAAGAGACCCCTCTCGCTCTCTGCACTTTATTTACCATTAAACGAGCGTTATTCACAAACTTCAGGTCTGCAAATTTGCTTCTTAGTCCTTCCTTTCTTTTCTTCTTCTTTCATACTTTCGATAAGCTTATGAAGTCAAACTAGAGGAACAAGGCAAAGCATAAAAATAACCAGTCAACCTTCTGAAGTTCAAGTTTGAATTCTTGAACTTTTGTTATAAATACTTTGGCTTAACATATATCGTTCACTATTGAGTGACCTCAAAAATAAAATAATATTATAATCTAAAAAAAAAGTAACTTCCAACAATCTATCTATTTCGAAATATCTTCTTTACTATAAAGTAGCAGAATCAATGTGCATTCTCATATTTAGGTCTCCTCACCATAGGAAAGTATCAACAGCCACAGAGCAGTTAGAGTTTTCAGAAACCTAAAGGAGCATATATGGATTACCTTTTGCAATAAATTTTGGGCCACAAAAGATGTTCAAGTTAAATTTTACATTAAGGTTCAAAACATTTCCCTATACAGCAACACATCTAATACATATAAGAAAACTGCCAGAATGAAATCGACCAACAGTTCATGATTTGGTATCGTTATCGACATCATTATCCAAAACATTGGTTGATCCTTATCCTTGCATCTCAAATAAATAAAAAATAATCTATATGAACCTCTAGTGGAGTCGGGTGTGGAATTATCGTTGCCTGTATAAAGACATTGAATTTTGACAACTACCCTTCTAATCTATTAATCGTGCTATAGAATCCTCATGTATATAACAATATATGAAAATCCACCGTATTAGTAGAGTCGGTTGTGAAATTACCACCGCGTGCATAAACCGCTGCCTACATAAGCCTCTAATCATGCTTTAGAATCCATCAAAATTCACCATATTAGTATCTTTTTCACATTCCATATCTTATTGTCCACACAAGTTGTGCACTAATGCACAACTCTACTTGAACAAGCTAAGCTGAGCTCGACCCTGTTCACTAACTTAGCTTGTAAACAAACCCATAAAACTTCTACATGCAATTAAGTGCTTGTGTAAAGTCATTTTACATCTATACATACATATATAAATACACACACATAAATAATCGCATTGCTATTCATTTCCCAGATTGTAAAACAAATAGCAATTTTTTAATTTCTAGGCCCAAAAAAAACAGAACTTAGAAAAATAATGAAAATCACACTAAAATGACTCATTATCATTTCCGTTTTATATTTATGAAAAGCAATCAAAACTGCTCAATACACCCACAATCACGAGTTTAAGCAACCACGCGCAAAAACAAACTCAAGAACAAGAAAAGAAACGGAAACAGAAACAGAAAATTCCATTTTATTTTCTCGGGAAAATTAAGAGACGAGAAAGTACCGGAGGTTAGGTTGGAGATGGGGCTTTCGATCTGAGACAGACGCACTGAGAGAGAGAGAGAGAGAGAGAGAGAGAGAGGATCTCCCACGCGAGGGGGACGAGCGAGTGGACCGTACGGATCTCTTCTTCGTCCCTTCTTTTTTTTTTTTTTTTTTTTTTTTTGGGGTTTCCCCAAATCGTCTCGGTTTTAGGGTTTCGAAAGACTTTGCTGTGGCTCAATCTGACTCTCGCTTCCGAGCGTCGTCTTCTCTCGCCTTTTCCAATTTTCTTTTCGCTTTTTTCGCAGTGGCGTCCACGCGCGCGGCTCGTGGATCCACGTGCGGGGGTATTCGTGTAAATTCGGGGAATGGTGGAGTGAGCTGGCGAGACGTGGTTGCTAATGGGAAGCGCGTGGCGTGCATAGCTGGCGTGAAAGTCAGCCTCAACTCTTTATGGCCTGGCCTCCACTTGCCCATTATTTTATTATTTTTTTGAGGAAAATTATTTACCTTCTTAATTTGGCATTTTAGGGAAATTTATTTCGATGCCAATAATTTCTTATTTCCTCATTAATGTTGAGAATTAAAACACATTGTCGTCGCTTTTAATTTGTTTTGATGAGATAATTGAAAAAAAATGTCCACGCGAGTGTTTAGATTGTGAGGGCCACGTTCCTTATTGTAACACCTATTAAATTCACTTAATTTAATTGGAATAGAACTTGCAAAAGTATGTTTTTTTTTTTTAATAGGAATAAAAAAAAATATGATAAACCATATTTAGATCGGAACAACATTGGAGACAATTTTGTGTCTATTTATTTTAAAACTCTCAAATTTATATTTCACTTCCTCTCTATAAATTTTTACGAAATTCGAACTTAAAAGCTTATAATTTTTTTATTTCATGTTGAAATAAGATGATATTTATACAATAATACTCATAACGAATAAATGAATGAAACAATATCAATATTGCAAATGTTTTCCAAAGCACTTTTTAAATTTTTACTCTATTTCATATGTCACAATTCATTTTCCATTAACATCTCAATCAAATGCACATTTTAATTATAACTTACAAAACTTTAATTTCAATTATTGTTTGTTCGAACGGACCTTTCAAATTGAAAAAAAAAATGATACACCATTATCACTTGAGATCTAAATATGCATGAACTTTTATTAGTTTGACATTTATGGAAACATGAGCTATATATATATATATATATATGCATGTGATAACGGTTTTTTGTTTTTTCACAAGCCACTGCTATTAAGAGTAGAGGAGAATAACAATATTTTATAGATCCAATCAAAAGAAAAGGTGGTGCATAATAACAATGCTAAGTACCTGAAACTTTAATGTTTTATATTAAATGTCAAGTTTGTCACTGTCATTCTCTGTATTTTTAATAAAAGGTTGATAGATTTGGTCAAACTTAAAAGTGTTGTGTTAAAGTAGTCGATAGTTTAATCAAATTTTATTTAAAGAGATGTTTTTAATATGAAATTAAAAATACAAAAGATATTCTGGTACTTCTTTATTGAGGAAATAAGTCCACACATGAAAAATATTATACGTAAGTAGAAATATTAAATGGGTTAATATTTTTCTTATTAATTTAGCACAAAATGAGATCTATGTAAGATGAACTCAGCAAAAAGAGTACCTTAAACCAATGGTTGTGTGCAATGTCATGATGAAACTCAGTTGCAAATGTCTTGCTTTCCCCATTCTATTCACATTACTGGCAAGAAATTCCCAAGAGTCACCCTTCCATCAAGCTATTTCACTTGAGAATAAAGAGCGGAATTACTCATCTTTTTTTCCATCCGTCAGCATATTATAATTTTCACGTATTATATTAAAATACTTTTATCGATAAAGTTTTAGGGCCCATTTAGGGTGTAAGTTTGAACTTACATCCATCAACTTAATTTTTATCTTTTTGAAAAAGTTTTTTATCTTTTCTGAAAAAGTCAACAAAAATTACTATTGAAACTTAAAAATCTTAACTCAAACTTACACCTCAAACTAACCCTTATTTTTAACCATCAATTTATACTACATCTTGTTAAATTTTATATATTTTTTATTTTAAGGAAATGTTAATCATATATAGTGTTTAAAAAAAAAAAAAAGATTACTATTACCATTTTGAAAATATCCAAAAGAAAAACCACTCATTTTACCCAAGGAAAAATAATAAAAATAATAAAAAAGAGTCATTTTCCCAAAGTCACAATATTCTTCCTAAGCATCGTAATCCACACCTTTTATGTTTCTTGGAGGCTTGGACATGTAAAAAAATAACAATAATAATAATTTGGTCATACTATTATATTATGGTTATGATTTATTCTCCCAAGTAGAATTCAAGATGTAGTTTTCCGTGTGTAGTATGAATCAAACCATTTGGAATTTATGGTAGCAGACACAAATTTAATGTTGCTTTTGTCATTTTCGTAGACATTAGCAATTGCAATTCACATCTTCAAAATACTTTAGGAACCATTTTGAGAGGAGAGGTCCTCATGGCAGTAATGGAATGTTGGAATTTTATTTATTTTTTTAAGACTGAAAAATAGTTTGTCATTAACTTAAATTTTAAAATGGTGTGATTTATAAGTGTTTCAGGAAAATATCACTTGAACCTAGTCAACCAAGAGTGCTGGGAATTGCGGAGATCGGGAAGGGTACACCCACGATACATATGATGTAATAACGGTTAAGCAAAGCGGAAACCGTCGGAAAAAGTGAATAACAGCTACAACATGCCCCATAAAAAACAATGGAGACTTTTGAATTCACGAAATGAGACTGTTATACTTATTCTTAGAAAATAGTAAAACAATTACTCCTCAACTCCAAAAAGGAGTACCTTTAGAATGGAAGGGAAACCTCGAATTATTTGGGTCTTTTACTTTACTGCACTTTATAATTTCTTGCTTTCATACAACATATAAGGTTAACAATTCATATATTCGACTCCAGTTTTGTTACGCGGATTTTGACTGTCAATGTTACGTAATATGAGACTTATTTTAGATTATATTATTCAAAAATTAATGTCATTAAAACTGTTGTGTCTGTCGATAGTTTAAAAGAACATTTCCCTATGGTAGAAATCTCTTTAAAATAAATAAAAAAATGCACAAGAAAGAGTTTTTATTATACAAATCTAACTCCTGAAAAACAGAATCTTACTATTTTTCACAAACACACAAGGGCTCATTGGCCACACATATTTGCATTGTAATGAGATTCCTTTTTATTTTTATTCTTTAATTAAGCAATAGTGCAGAAAACGACATTGCTCGTCAATTGGCTCCATACGACGAACTTTCATTACTATTTTTCTTTATTTATTATTTCTTTTAATCAAGATCTTTTCATTCGTGAAGACAAGAATGAAACAACAATCATCACCTAGAAATGGATTTAACTTGAATTAGATTATTAAAATAAAAATAAAAATAAAAATAAAGGAAAAAAAATTTGTCTCCACTATTTTAATTCGCCTCAACTGCTCCTTCGTCCCAATTTAATTTCTTTTGGTTTGTAATACTTGAAAACGCAGTTATTCTTTGTTTTTGACAACCTGCGCGTAGAGGGCAAAAAGAGAAGGAAAAAGAGAGAGAGAGAGAGAGATAATAATTTCAGGACCCACAGAAGAAGGCCCACGCAATTACGGCACCTTCTTTTCCACCCAAAAGCACACCTACTACGGCACATGTACGCATGGAGCCACAACTTACAACTATATTCACATTCCCCCCCCCCCCCCCCCCCCCAAAAAAAATAATTAAAACATCCATATATTCACATTATATTTTCCACAAAAAAATATATATATACACATTAGAATATTTGGTACACATTAGAATATTTGATACATTTATTTTTCATTTTTAACCGATCAGTATATAATATCGTTAGACTATATATATAATCACATTATCTTTATTATCTTCTATTATTTTAATTTCGTCTAAATTATAAATCTTGATAAAATTATTCATTTTTTTTTGTAAGTAAAACTATTCCTTAAATAAAAGCGTTTACACTCATTGACTTTAAGTAAAGAAGAAACTAAGTGGTATTCCCGACATAATTTTGTAATTCACTTCCAAAATTATTAAATCTACATCTCATTTTCTCTTCTATTTTCATTTCAAAAAATTTAAATTTTAAAAGTTGATAATTTTTTATTTGAAGTCAAAATTTTATTATTTTTTTAAATCACATACAAATATTAGAGGAACGAAATAAAATCCATAATGCATGTTTTTTTTTGTGTGAAGAAATTTCATAGTTTTACACTATTTTTTTATATCATAGTTTGTTTTCAATTCACATTTTAACTAAACACATATTTCAATTGCTATTTACAAAATTATAACTCCAATCAACATTCCAAACGGGTCCTAAAGCTACAAATACGAACATGAGCATGCCATATATTTCGTGTACAAAGGGGATTTCTTTTACTATACACTTATTTAAAAGGCACTCTCATAATATTTTTACTTAATAAATTTTCATATATTATAATTAAAAATTCATAAAATAACTTCTTAATTAATTTGAAATCGAGAGGTTTAATTCTTTGAGTTTGTATTTTGTTAAGTGAAATATTAAGCTTGTGTGATTAATTATGTATGAACCTTTTTAGTGAGAGTTTTCTTTAATGAATTCATATTTATTGTCCTTTTTCCATAAAGTCCTTATTTATTTATTTGTTGTTTATTGACTATGCTTACACTCGTAATTTGTCATACCATCTAAATTAACTACTTAATCACATAAACAGAACAAAAAATTAAAACTATTTAGCAGTTAACTTAGGTGTTAAAAGTTAATTAAACGGATAAGAAAATAAGACAGGAGAATAAGATAATAAATTTGAACTCTTGTTTAATAGCTCAACTTGTTATTCAATAAATTTTAGAAATAACATACATTAGATGGAAACGTGAAAAATCGATTTCTTTCATTTTCAGTTAAAAAAAAAAAAAGAAAAAGAAAAAGAAAATAACAAGGAAACTTGAGGGACAAAAGCGTCAAAATCCCATTATACACTCAACTCGCTGAGTACAGAGTCCGAGTCTATCAACGCCTTTTATAACGCTTTCCTGTTTTGTCATTTCCTCTATTTTCTTTCTCAGCAGCCATTTCCGTTGCTCCTTTTTTTTCCTCCTCTTCCCTCTCTTTTCCTTTGGACTGATTCGGTTCAATTCAACTTTCTCAGCTTCCAAACACTCCTCTCTTTCTCTCTCTCTCTCAGCTTGACCGACTTGGCTCGTTTGTCTTGCAAATATCGGCCAATTTTTCTATTGCATTGATTATATTCTTTCCTTGTTCAGAGGAATTGGTCAAATTTCTTCTCTTTGCATTTGGTTTTCTTGCTTGTTTTCTCTCTCTTTTTTTTTTTTTTTTTTTTTTTTGGGGGGTTAAATAAAAAATAGTTTTGTTGCTTTCGTTTTCATTTATGAAATTTTGTATTATCTGAGGCTATCGAGGCCAACTAGTGCCATTAATGTAATTGTCACTTTTTTTTTTTTCACTTTTTTCTTTTTGCCTTTTTGGTTGTCTTGAAATTTATTTTTGTTTTTGGCATTTTGGGTTACAGAGAGGGAAGGAGACTTTCCTCTCTCTCTCTCTCTTACTCTCACACTCTTCTCTCACTACTTTAACTCTCTCTCTCTCTCTCTCTCTCACACATCTCTCTAGTTTCTCTCACTAGGTTTTCTTCTGAATTGGTCAGTTATGGTGCGAAACATGGATGGCAGCTACCTGCTCACACCTTTCAGGTACATATACATACGCACACATATACACACACACACACACACACACTATATTCTTCAACTGTTCTTTCTTTTTCTGGCTTTTTTCTTTTTTTTCTTTTTTATTTTTTGTCTTTTCAATTGTAGATTAGGGTTTTCTTAAACCTGTTTTTTCTGAATGCTGAAAGTGGAAACAATCTGCGTTTGTGTCTGGGTTTTTATTTGTTTTGTGTTCAGTTTTCAGGTCTTGTAAAAGGGTCAGTTGGGGTCCTTCATTTTAATTTTCTTTTGAGAAATTTTATGATTATGAAATAATTCCCTATTTTTGTTGCCAAAATAAGGAAAGGAAAACAAGTAAATTTGAGCTTTCGTTTTTTCTTTTCTTTTCTTTTCCTTTTTTTTTTTTTTTTTTTTTTTTTTGGTTGGCCTGTTGACCGTATTTCTTGTAATCATCTGTTGTCCGTACATTTTGGCTTAGTACTTCATATGTAGAAGAGAAGTACAGTATTTAACCTAGGAATATACAAACTTTCTATTGACTGTTAGAAATGACATGTAATGTTGATATTAATAGACTGAAAAATAGGATCAGCCAACACGTTACCACGTCTAATTTTATGGGGTTTCTGCCAAAAATATTTTGTTTTATTCTTTATTTATATTTATATTTTACTTAACTGCTTTTGTTTTGGTATCATGGGTTGTTGGTGGACTTTCAAAATATGGAATATATATCTAGCATTCTGCGTGGACATCTTGGTTATGTTATTCTGGGTTGCATGTTGATTGTTAAAGTAGGGATGGTAACAAAAACCTTAATTTAAGTTTTATTGAAATGCTACATTTCAGCTTAATAAGTTTTAAAAATGTTGTACCTGCCCCATATTTTTGCTCATTGTGTTAAAATTTTCTCAGAGGGAAGGTTTTAAGTTTTTAACATGATATGTAAAATGCATGGGATCATTTTAACATGATTTTAGTGTATAGGGTAAAAAGAACCCCAAGTCCCATATCGAAAACATATAACAATAGTAATAGATATATAAGGATATTAAGCCACTCCACTTAACAAGTTGACCTTTTAAGATGGAAGCCAAATCCCTTAATTGTCTCAAATTCCTCTTCTTCTCCCTAAATTTAACATGGTATTAGAGCCCAACAAGCTTAAGCGAGCGGCTCGATCCATCCAATACAAGATTGGTGACTCCAAAGAGAGCACCATCTTGCGGAGGCATGGAAAGGGTAAAAAGAAACTCAAGTCACACATCGAAAACATATAAAAACAATAAGAAGCCCAATCCCTTAACAATCTCAAATTCCTTTTCTTCTCCCTAAATTTCACATTTAGAATGTAGCGGATGGATGTAGCATTCCCAAATACATAGAGATTTTTGTGATATCTATGGAGGCATTCATGGGCTCAAAACTTTATCTGTTGAAGGAAAAAAAAAAAAAAAAAAAATTCTTAACTCTAGTTTTCGCTTGTGTAGGTTGTTGCAATTACCGTTTTCTGCTTGTTAGTGGTTGCGTTCTATGCCTTCTTCGCCCCTTTCCTTGGAGGCCGTATTTGGGAGTATGTTTTGATCGGGATTTACTCTCCTGTGGTATGTAAATTTACTAAATACTTATTAAATTGTACATTTCCTCCATAGAAAGGTTTAATAGACTACTATTAAAATTCGGAACCTTATAAAAGATAAATATATAGGCTATTGCTGGAAAACAATTTCTTGAGAATCAGCTACTAGCTTCTGTTCCAAGCAAATTGGAATTATGCCTCTTAAGATCTCAATCTGAAGTATAACCTGAATTCTTGTGAGATGTTTGATCTGCCTTCTAAAATCTTATTTTCTTGACATTGGCATTGCAGGCTCTCCTTGTTTTCATTCTTTATGTCCGCTGCACTGCAATAAACCCGGCAGATCCTAGCATTATGTCTAATTTCGATAGTAGAGTGAAAAATAAACTCAACACTGATCATGGGTTATCAGAAAAAGACTTGCCTAGAAAATTTAATGGAATTGCCACCGGGGAGCATTCTTCCCCATCATCAGCTTCTCGAAGTTCTGTAGCAGTTTCTAGTAAGAAAGGCTCATTAGGAGAACTTGGGAGTGTAGATATTCAAGCGGAGACAACAACCAGAAAGTCCCGTTGTAGCATTGGAGGAATCTTCTGTGCAATGTTTGTTTATGAAGATTGCCGTAAACAGGAAGGAGCTACTGATCAGCAGGGCAGTGAAGAAGCTTTATTCTGCACACTATGCAATGCTCAGGTACAACAGTTTGCCAAGTATGTTAACCGCTAAGTTTGATATTCATCATTCATTATAGTTCTGATATATTTATCTATCAATCTATCTATAGTAGCAACCTTTTTGTGTTACTGCTATTAAGCTTCTTAAGCTGTATCCAATATCCACCTTATGCTACCTTTATGATTATATCCCTCTAATCTAAGGTCATAGCAGCTTATCATATAATTTTAATGCTAAGTGATACTTGCCAACATATTTAAAGTTGGTTTAGCAGTTAGCTCCTTTGGAAGTACATACCTTTCGTAGATTATTGCCATAACAGTGTTAAGGTGATCTGGTATGAAAACTAAAAACATTAAAGTTTATCTTTCCAAAGTTTAGCAAATGCTGCCAGAAAAGGACGCAAAGTTGTTTTTTTTTTTTTTTTTTTTTTTTTTTTTTTTTTTTTTTTTTAAGGTAAGCTTGAATGCTTCTAATGTTGCAGGTCTGCAAATTCAGCAAACACTGTAGAAGTTGTGATAAATGTGTTGACGGTTTTGATCACCATTGCCGGGTATGTCTTACAAGCACTTTCTGAAAGTTTCCAATGAACTTTGTTGAAGTTTTTCAAGTTTTTTTATTCGCATTTTGGAAATAACTTTCTCAATGTTTTTATGGCTGCAGTGGCTTAACAACTGTGTGGGGCGCAAAAATTATGTGACTTTTATCTGTCTCATGGCCATTAGTCTTGTTTGGGTATGTTTTGCATCTCATAATTTTCATTTCGAGTAAGTCTTTGGATTACTACTGATGCCCTTTGCTCTCTATTCAGCTGGTTATCGAAGTTGGAGTTGGAATTGCTGTCCTAGTTCTTTGTTTTGTAAACAAGAAAAGTATGGAGGCTGAAATTATAGATAGACTTGGAAATGGCTTCACTCGTCCCCCATTTGCAACAGTTGTGGTATGTATGCTATAATATTAAAGTTGGTACCTCAGTTTTCTGATATCAATTTCAGAAGAATTTGTGCTAAAGCCGTGCCTCAATTTCTGTAGGCTGTATGTACCGCAGTTTCCATGCTTGCGTGCATACCTTTGGGTGAACTTTTCTTCTTCCACATGATTCTGATAAGAAAGGTCAGTGGCCGAGAAACTTGAGGAAAGATTCAGTTCTACGAAAAAGAACAGGATTATATATCAGATGATTGAGGCAATTTGCCTTGCAAGATTTCCATGAACTCAAAATTATCATTTTTGTGTTGAACTAGGGTATCACAACCTACGAGTATGTTGTGGCAATGAGAGCCATGAGTGAGACGGCTGCTCCACAATATCTCGATGAGGAACTACCGAATATTTTGTTCTCTCCTACAGGATCTGCCACAACTGGTATGAGTGGTGGAAGTTCTCTGAGTTTACCGTACAAGGGTGCATGGTGTACTCCTCCTAGGGTATTTGTGGATTACCAGGTAAATTAAGAAAGGATTCTCTCATTTTTCATGATTAATATATTTAGAAAAGGTCTGTGTGAATCAAAATTTGGCTCCAAAGTTACAGTCATTTTGACTTGCAATTTACAACTAAGTGGAACTAAATTGCCAACCAAATGAGAAATCACACAGAGGAGAACATTTGGCACCATGCATTTCTGCTAATGTCATATAGTTAGCTTAGCAGTTTTATAACGTATTACCTCCTTGCTCTTGATTGAGCTATTTTCAACCGTTTCGGCAATATTCATGTTAAAGGTCTTTAATATAATTTGATCTTTCTACTTCCTCTGAGAAAGAGGCAAAATTTTATCCGTGTTGATATGTACAACATTTCTATACAAATATTGATGGTCAACATTTCGTATATTTTTTGCCTTAGGATGAAGTCGTACCTCATTTGGAGCCAGGAATGGTACCATCAACAGTTGATCCTGATGCAACTGGAGTTTCAGACAGGACGCAGAAGGGTTCCAAAAGGCCTGTTCGTATCAGTGCTTGGAAGCTTGCTAAGTTGGATTCTAACGAGGCTGTGAGAGCAGCAGCCAAAGCAAGGGCATCATCCTCCGTTCTGCGGCCAATAGAAAATCGGCGGCTTCCTGATCCTGATTATAGCTCCAGTGGCAACATGAGTGTTAGAAGCAGTGTAAGCACTGATACAAATAAAGAGATAAAAATCGACCTCAAGTTATCTCCCTATCTCAAAGATTCTTTTGCTCCAAGTCAAGGCAGTCGTGACGAGTATGAAACTGGAACTCAGAGCATGAGTAGTTTCAGTAGTCCCAGCCATGTTCATGAACCAGTCACACTTAGCCCCCTACCACCACATCCCGGTCTGAGGTCTATTGCGGCACCTCCAGCCCCCAGCTTGATGATCCCTGATCGTCCATTAACTTCAAAGGCAATTTTCCCAAATGTAAACCCATCAACATCCCATCCTGTTGGATTCGATGAAAAGATGATGCAAAAGGGTACCGACCCATTATTGCTTTCGGCACAAGCCACTTCTCTTCTCAGAGATGTGAGAAGGACCTCCGTTGTTTGGGACCAAGAAGCTGGAAGATATGTCTCAGTTCCTGTATCAGCTTCAGAATCTCGGACCAGATCATCCTTGCAAGTAGGACTACCAAATTCTAATGCCGAAACAAGCAGTTATAGCAGAAAGCCAGTTGTTCCACCACAAGAGTCTTCATCTTCTGCCGTGAGGCCTCCGTTACAGCAAGCAGAGAAACTGATGTACACAGGAGACTCCATATTCTTCGGCGGTCCGCTTCTGAGTGTCCCATTTAGGGATGGTCCAAAGAATGACAAGGTTTTGAACTCGAGAGAGGGGCAAGAAAGGGTTGCTATGACCTTGTTTAGGGAGTCCAGATTCAAGCGCGATTCTGCATCAAACCAGCTTCCCGTGTTTGTTCCGGGGGATTTTGAGCAGAACTCACTATCTGGGTCTGGATTAAAATAACATGAGTCGTGATTTGAATTGCTGACTGAAATGCATTAAAAAATGTCTTTAATCTGCAAGGTTGCTCATGTGAGGGTTATGTAAGTTGAAGACTCCCAACTGGAGCTGTTTTTCATTCATAGAACCTTGCCGTCGGAAACTGTTGCACGCGACGTGGTTTCGTGCTGTTCCGCCAGGTTCTTGAATGAATCTCCGAGTCAACAATGCCGGCTTTAGGTGAACTTTGTAAATGAGATAATACGGTTCATTATTGCACAATGTAGCCAAGGTGGATCTCTGGTGTAAACATAACTTCATATCTTGTTGTTACTGTTTTTTTTTTTTTGTTTTTTTTTTTTTTGGTCTTTAGTTTAGTAGTGTAAACAATTCTTTCTAATTTCATCCCACTTACCCGCCTTTTCTTTTATCCAGCCTTTTCAAACGGTTTATAAAAATCTGATTTTGGCATGACGTCCTACATCGTTAGAGTTTACTGATTATGACACACAGTGACGGATTCAAAAATTTCTCTTAGTGGACACATATAAATACAGAATTTTTAAAATTAATAACTTTATAGGATAAAAAGTTTAATTTTAAAATAAGTTGAGTGATATATGGCGCATTTGAGGTTACAAATTTTTTTTTAAAAATAAAGGGTATAATTTAAATTTTAAAAAATTAAGGTGGGGCACGTGCCCTTCCGGCCCTAATGTAAATCCGTGCTTGATGACGTAAGGTCCTATACTGTCATACATGTCAATTTCTAACTAGTTAAAAACCATCAATAATTTATTGTTTGTCTTTTTTTTTTTTTCTAAAGACTTGAGTGTGTTTTGAGTAGAGACAATATGGAGTTGGTGTGGCTGTTTTTATTTTAGTCATACGCTCCGTTTGACGTTTGAGTTTATCTTAAATTAAACTGTATTTTTTTTATTTCAATTTTGTCTTTTTCTGAAAAGTCAACAAAATTTATAACTAGTTTTGAAAAGTCAACAAACTCCAATTTAAAAATTTTATTTCCAACTAACTTACCAAATAGAGGCATAGTCTATGTAATGTGTTTGTCCTAATCATTTTAAATTTTGACGCGTAAAAGGGCCAAAAATGCCAAGCTTATAATATCTCAAAAGGCTTTTAAAAGCATTTTGTTTTCGTTGAATTTTCACATTATTCAAATACAGATAAGAAGTGAAAAACAAATTGATATCTTCAACCAACAAAGAAATAGAGAAATATATTCTCAAAAATTTGAATTTAATTAAAAGTGTATGTAATGTGTATTCTTAGATAATGAAATTATTAATTATCTCTCCAATGCTCTATGATGTTGATTAGTACACAAAAGTGCATTTTTTTGGTGTTTATTATTGTGTAAATGCTAAATTATTTAAGTTTTAATTATACATTATCATAATTTTTATTCAAAATGATTTATTTAGAAAATGTCTAGTTTTAACTTATTTATTTGCAGATTTATAAGAAATGTAAAAATTATGGGAAAAAAAAAAACTATGCAATTGAGCCATTAGAATCCATTCCTTTAAGTCACATCAACTCCCAAGCTAGTCAAGCAACAAATTAAAAAACGCCACGTGGCCTGCTATTCACAACAATCATTCCATTTGCACCACGTGGCGGATGTGTACAGCAATCCTTCACTTTCCGGATTTCTGCTTTAGAAGAAAGTCTTCCAAAAGAATTAAATCAACCTAATTTCTTCCCCGATCAAATATTTGATTTCTCCAATTAATTGTAATATTATTTTTAGTTTCCTAATTTTTTTTTCTAGTTTTAATTTTCCATTTTTATTATTTTGTTTCCCTTTTTGGTTGAGCCTCTAAGACACTATAAATAGAGTACTCTGCTTGTTGTAATATTCATTCAAGAATTGTGAAAGAAATTTAGTTTTATTTTTCAATTCTTGTTTCCTTAGTTTTTCTAGAGGTGTGAGATGAGTGACACACCTTTTATGACTGAGACACCGCTAGTGAAAGGCTAAATCTTAAGTGGATTTTATTTGTTTGCATTCTTCTTTTTATTTGAATTCAATTTATTATTCAATGTTTATAAATTTGTTTAATTTTATTCTCTTCTGCTTAGTGTTTATAATAATTATTTTTATAATGATAGCAGTTCTAGTTATTATATTTAGTGCATTAAATCACTAGTGACAAGTGGTTTTCTTTCAATTGTTTTTATATGAAGATCCCTTACTGCATTCTGTCATGGGGTATTTTGTCACTTTCGGATGATATATAAGAATAGTTGTGCTGCTTTAATGAAAAGAGATTAATTTGATCAAATACTTTTTCTATTATTTGTTCTTTCAAATCCATATTTTCCGACTGTATGTTTGGAATGTGAAATATGTAGTTAAGTTATAGAATTGAAATATTGAGTTTGAACAAAAGCATTCAAGATTCATCACCTATCTTTTCTTTATTTTATTTTTATTTATTTCATTTTATTATAAAAAAATCCTTGAAATATTTATCTTTTACTTTGTTCGCTTATCTTTTTAACGTTTGTTTCTATTAATATTTTTTGTTTGTTATTTTTATTGCCTTCTCGTAGGATCGACCAGTCCTTATTATACTTCAATTGACCGTTTTATCTACACATAATTTAAATGTAATCAAATTTTGATGCCGTTGTCGGGGAGGTGCTACAAATAAGATTGGTTTTGAAAGTTTGGACAGGTAGAGAGGTAAGTGATTTCTTTTGATTTTTTTTTTCTTTTATAAAATGTCTTTTGTTTAGTTTGTTTGCTTCTTCATTTTTTTTTTTTTTAACGTTCTGTAGTTACTTTTTTTCCCCTTCTTTTTCTGTTTTGTTTACCCTTTTTTTTTTTTTTGAAAATACACTGAAATTTAATTACGTTTTCAGTTTGTTTACATTTTTTTTAATTTTTTTTTAGCTTGGACAATTTTAATTTTACTTTAATTTCTTTAATTTATTTTTTTAGCTTAGACAGCTTAGGTTTTTTTTTTTTAATTTTTTTTATTTAGAGTGTAAATATTATAAATTTTTTTAATCTAGCTAAATTTCTTATTTCTTTTTTAGTTTTTACAGTCAATTGATTTGATTTGAATTTTGGTAATTTTATTCTTTACCTTTTCAGAAATAAGGATTTTATTTTGTTTCCTTTTTTTCTTTATTTTTTTTTTTCATTTTGTTGCCTTTTTAGTTTATAGTATTATTCTTATAGTTGATTTTCTTAGTTGTGTAATTTACTCCTTTTTTTTTTTTTTTTTTTTCCTTTTATCGATTTTCAGGATTTTAATTAAATATTTCGATTTACTATTCTGGTTAGTTGTCATTTTATTTAATTATTTTTTTAAACTTAGGGTGCGTTTGGACCACAGGTCCAAACCCATGGATTTTAACTCAATTTTTGTCTTTTTTCCCAAAAGTTTTTTGTCTTTTTTGAAAAAGTACACATCAATCACTATTTAAACTTATCAATTTCAACTCAAACTCATACACCAAACAAACCCTTAGGTTTTGACTGTTAGACCACTAACTTAGTAAAATTTAATAAAATTAGAATAAATTTACATATTTCTTTCAATTTGTTTAGGAAGCATTGTGTGATTTAGTGGAGACTTAAAATCTATGAAAGTTCTATCTAGGAGACTTGTCAATCTTTTCTGAGAACATTGCTCTGTCTAGGAAGTTGGTTTTTAAGGAGGTCTCGCCCCACCAATTTTTCTGGGAGCATTCTTAGAAGATATTATTCGCAACACAATTACACGTTTGTTTTCCAAGCCAATTTTTGAAGTAAAATATATATATATATAAGTTAAAATTAAAAAAAAAAAAAAAAAGAGGACATTCAATTGTAATTATGATAATCTTGAAGGACTCTTCCAAAATTTTGAATATGAAAAGTTCCAATCCTACAAAGTTAGCCAACATTTCTCATTTCTGTCATCTACAAAGACTCATAGGACAAATGAACCAAGTTTTGGCAATTGTGCTTTAAAGAGCTTCAACAGAAAAAAAAGAGAGAAAGAGAGAGAAAGAGAGCCAAAACCATTCACCGAGGTTGTCCCAAAAGACAACTAATAGTGCTACTGAAGGCACAAACAAAGTTAGTCGTGCTACTGAAGGCATGAACTGCTGCACACACTTTTGGGCCTGGTGATGCATCTCCATCCCGACAAGTTGAGGTCGAGGTGGACTAGATTTTTGGTGAAATGAGTCTTTCCAATGGTGCCGTCATGGTCAAGAACCCGAGCAATGGAAGGACATTCATAGTTAATGGCCAGCAACTGAAGAACTACGTGGAATGTGTAGACCAGCTCGAGGAGACATTCTTGAGGCTCCTATCTATCGGACTTGAGTAGTCAACTCAACTACCCCTCTGTATTATATTTTAATTTTCTTTTGGTGTGTTTTATTTTGCTTTGCTTTGTTTTTGTTTTGGTGTGTTTTGTTTGGTTTTGTTTTTGTTTGTCTGTTTTTTTTTTCTTTTTCTTTTTCACAGTTGATCTTGTTGTATTTATCTATGGTATGCTTATCATCCAGGTGCTCTCTTTCCTTGTACTCTTCACATTTTTCATATTCTTAGACATTGAGGACACTGTCTGATTTCGGTTGGGGGGGGTACGCATATTCATGCTGGAAGATTTATTTTTGTCGTGGGTGAATCATTTTGAGTCACAATTTTTCGAAATTGTCTAGGTGTGGATGAAAAATGGTAAGATTTAGTTAGTTTTTGCTATCTTGATTATCTAAGAAATAACTTACAGAATTTGTCTTGAACACATTTTGAGCCTTGTGGTGATGATTGAGTTTAAAAATAAATTAAATCTTGTAATAGAGTTTTTTTCAGTATTTTTGTTAGAAAGTAAAAAATAAATAAATAAATAAAAAAGACCATGAGCAACATTTCATCAAAAGTATGTGTGGATTAGATGTAGTCACATTTAGAGCTGTACAGCAGCTAATCAAAAGAGTATCATTCTAAATATGTATCATTCATTACATGTTGTCTCTGGCTAAAAATAAAAAATAAAAAAGAGCAAAAAGAAAAAAGAGTGTTTGTTTTATGGCTCTGTGTTCATCATTGTAATTTCTTTTATGATCCTTTGAATCCCGAAAGCTGGTTTGTGGTAAGATGGTGGAGTTCCAAGTTGTTGATTTTCCTATTTCTTGATCAATGTTTGTCTGATTGCTCGTCCTAAAATTTGCCTTCTCACTTGAGTTATTACCGTTTTCCAACTCCATGAGTGACAACTTTTGCGATAAAATATTCTCAAAATACCTGTAAGGTTTAATAAAGTTGAGGCTTTTTACATGGTGGATATTCAAAGTTAAATGTGTTATGGTCTGTGGTAAGAAGGAAAGAGCTTAGCACACACACAATTCTGGAGTTATGATTGAAAATGATTTTGATAGCATTTATTGATTCTACCATTTTCTTTAAAGCATTTAGGTGATTTTGTTGATTAAGACTTGAATAGTTTGTAATTGCTAAAGATTAGCAATAAGCTGGTTAGGGATTGTGATTAGTACACAAAAGTGCACTTTTTTTGGTGTTTATTATTGTGTAAATGCTAAATTGTTTAAGTTTTAATTATACATTATCATAATTTTTATTTAAAATGATTTAATTGGAAAATGTATAGTTTTAACTTATTTATTTATAGATTTATAAGAAGTGCAAAAGTGTAAAAATCATGGAAAGAAAGCCATGTAATTGAGCCGTGGAATCCATTTCTTTAAGTCACATCAACTCCCAAGCTAATCAAGCATAAAGTTGAAGAATGCTACGTGGCCCGCTATCCATAACAACCATTCCATTCGCACCACGTGATGGATGTGTACAGCAATCCTTCACTTTCTAGATTTCTGCTTCAGAAGAAAGTCTTCCAAGAGAATCAAATAAGCTTGATTTCTTCCTCGATCAAATAATTGATTTCTCTAATTAATTGTAAAATTATTTTTAGTTTCCTAATTTTTATTTTTCTAGTTTCAAGTTTTCCATTTTAATTATTTTGTTTTCATTTTTGGTTGAGCCTCTAAAACACTATAAATAGAGTGCTCTGCTTGTTGTAATATTCATTCAAAAATTGTGAAAGAAATTTAGTTCTATTTTTCAGTTCTTGTTTCCTAAGTTTTTCTAGATGTGTGAGATGATTGACACACCTTTTGTGAGTGACACACCACTAGTGGAAGGCTAAGTCTTGAGTGGATTTTATTTGTTTGCGTTCTTCTCTTTATTTGAATTCGATTTATTATTCAATGTTTATAAATTTGTTTCATTTTATTCTCTTCTGCTTAATGTTTATAATAATTATTTTTATAGTGATAGCAGTTTTAGTTATTATATTCGGTGCATTAAATCACTAGTGACAATTGGTTTTCTTTCAATTGTTTTTATATGAATATCCCTTACTGCATTCATGTCACTTTCGGATGACATATAAGAATAGTTGTGCTTACTTTAATGAGAAGAGATAAATTTGATTAAATACTTTTTCTATTTTTTGTTCTTTCAAATCCATATTTTCCAACTGCATGTTTAAGATGTGAAATGTCTAGTTGAGTTGTAGAATTGAAATATTGAGTTTGAACAAAAGCATTCAAGATTCCTCACCTATCTTTTTTTTATTTCATTTTATTATAAAAAATCCTAAAAATAATTATCTTTTACTTTGTTTGCTTATCTTTTTAACGTTTGTTTTCTATTAATCTTTCTTGTTTGTTATTTTTACTGCCTCTTCGTGGGATCGATCGTTCTTGTTATATTACAATTGACCGCTTTATCTAGACACAATTTGGGTGTAATCAGACGTGTTAACTTACAAATAACTGAATTGAATAGGATTTGGAATCATAATTAGTTTTTTTATTTGGAATAAAAAACACTTTAAATCTCATTTATATAGTTAATTACACTTATAATCAGAATGAATTATTATAAATTTACGACATACCTAATTTAGTATAGTATAACAAACTTAATAATTAGAAATATTATATTATATTCGTAAATTAAATAGTGTATTTACGTTGTAATTATCATTTTCGGATTTCTTTTTTTTATAGAATATTTTGTAAGTAGATTAGGGGGAAATTATAAGGTTATAAGATTGTCAATCTTATTATTCTAATCTTTTCATGTTAGGAAGAAAGAAAGAAAAAGAAAGGGGAAAAAAAATAAGTATGAGATTGACTCTCACTCCTCTATTCTCTGTCATTATTCTAATACATACAAGGGTGCAAGTGGCACACGTGTCCGATTAAGATAATCAAATCAGTTGTGAAGAATGTCTAAAACAAATAGAGCTCAACAGAACTAATTCTTTTTTTTTTTTTTTTTTTATTCTTTATACAATACAGGATCGAATTAATATCATCTTAAATTCAAATTCAAATTCAAACCCCAGCTTATGTTACCTTGATTACGTGATTATTGACACGGAATTGATTATTTTAATTTAAAAGGCCAATCAAAAAGAATCACAATATTGCATGAATAAGGATTCTCAGCATCCGATTTAACAATAATACAAAATTTTAAGGTATCCTAATTGTCCCACAATTTATGTAAGCATTCCTCTAAAAAGAATAATTATGATTATCATTTTATTGGCTAATAAAAAAAAAGTATATTCTAATTGAGTACTAGAATATAATGGGAAGGGCCGCTTTTTTTAATTTTATTTTATTTTTTTATTTTATTGATATGTTATTATTATTGCTTTAAAGCTTTTGGATTATTTCTTCTTAAATAATTTATTTATGGCCAACGTGAGCTAATTATAGAAATTATATTTCTCATTCACCTGAAAAGTTACAGAGGAATCAATTAAGAGATCTATAAAGATAATAAACTTAACGATAATTTTATGTCTATCTTTATCATAAGATAAAAAATTTGAATCTCTCAATTCTAAAGTTCAAATTAAAGAAAAAAGAAAAAAAACTCAAAATTTTGACCTTTTTTATAATCAAATAAAGTATAATGATGGGATCAGATTTCTAACCCTAATTTTGAGATTGATGTGATAATAAATTATCATTTTTTATTTATAAAAGTAATTTCTTATTAACATGGCAATCTTTTTAAGTTATATTACTAAAGAATTGATAACCTATACATCATAGTAGTTGGTATTGGATTTAAAGTTTGTTGTGTAGCATTTATTCTTAGACAGATGATGAGTATTCGAGAAAATGACATAAAGATTAAAAAACACTACACGTTGTACTTGCTGATTCAAAAAGTTCGATTATCTTAATATTTTCTTTGAAGGACCTCCCCAATATTTTGGGTAATTTTACAATGATGTAAAGGTGTTTTATCCTATCAATGCGATAAAACTTAAGAACCACACGATTGTTTTTAGATGATTGAGATTAAAGGGGTATTTGATGTGTAAGTTTGAGTTAAAATTGATAAGTTTAAATAGTAAATTTTGTTGACTTTTTAGAAAAGATAAAAAACTTTTTAAGAAAAAGATAAAAATTTTAAAAAAAAAAAGACAAAAAAAAATTTAAATAGAACCGGTTACCAAACAGGGCCTAAAAAAATATACCCAATTATTATAGGAAGTATCACACCATATAACACTAAACACATGAAAAAATAAAAATAAAAATCTTTTTTTTTTTTTTTCCCCTGAACAAAGCCACGGAGGAACTTCCATGGTCTCCGGGTACTCCATGGAGGTCTCCGGCGACTCATTCACCGACGGCGGTGAGATCTCGGACGAGACCGACAAAGCCATGGAGTCAGCCACCCACGGTGGCCGACGCTCGCAACTCCGGCAAGCCACCGGCGCGACAATCTCTACGTCTGCTGACGCCACTGTCGTTCCCAACTCCGATCCTCCACCTCCTCTCTCTCTCCGTCGCCCACAGGGACAGATGACGGCCATCGCGATTCCCTCCCCCCCAGTTCACCGTGTTTACAAGAACAACGATCTGCCGAGAACTCCAACGGGGAGGGGGATCGACGGCTCGGATGGCGATGAGGGCTCGACTGCTCGCGGCGGAGAGGGCTCGATTGCTTGCGGCCGAGGGGGCTCGATGGCTACACCCGCGACGATGAACCACCACCACGCTACCCAACTCATCCCCTACGACGGCGACCCAGAGCTCCCTGCAACAACGAACCAAACGACCACGCGACCCAGCCACCCCCCCGGGCAACGACGAACCACCCCTGCGACGTCCCCATTCCCCCACTCCCCAAGACGCGATCAACATTCTCACCCGCTCTCCTCCCTGCGGCAACCCACCCACAGCGTGCCTTTCCACCGGAATCTGGGTTTCAACCACCACAGGGGCTGCCGGAATCTGGGTTTGTCATTTTTTAATGTTTTCAAATGTTTTGTGAAAACACTAAGTACCGTTTATATCTCAACCATCAAAAATTCATCTGACAGTCAAAAAATTTTTACCCCCCATTGATGCGTAAAGTGATGAGTTCTCGTTGAAGAAGTCCCCTGATATTTTACATGTTTTTCCTTATTTTTCGTTTTAATTAAAGAGTTGGTCATTTGTTGCGTACTTTAGGTTTCCTTTTTTTAATGCTCTATATATGGTAAAGCTAGAAGTTGTAGATCTTTTCTAATTATTCCTCTCATACGTATTATTAAGGAATTATTGAGGTTCAACTCATGTGAGCCATGGTTCAGATCTCCCTGCGAATTTATATTAGTTCTAAATTCAATTAAAATTTTTCATTGTTTTCGTCTTGTTCTTCTTCTTTTCTTTGACAAATATTCTTCTGTTGAATTAGTTAATATTTGTAATTTTATCACTTGAAAGAGTGTCCTCCACACCATTTAACTTGGATGGAAAACAGATACGAACAGGAATAAGTTTTAGAACCATCTTCACTATTAATAATTTCGAGTAATTTTTCTCCTTCACAAGTCTAATAAAAAAAAAGGTGAAAATATATTATTTATTTTTTTTGTTATACTCTCTCTTTTTTTTCTTGAATTTATAAGTTAAGAGATTCGAATTTTATATTTTATAATAAAAATAAATAATTATTATTAAATTATGCCTATAATTATTTATAATTTCATTACATTCTTATAATGTAGTGTAATTTGTAACTATTAGATTATCACATGATCTGTTTTTCTCATCGAATTGAACGAAATCATCCGAAGTTAATCAGTTTATTTTTCATCTTATTAAAATTTTATTTTGAGAAATAAGTTAATCAGAACAGTTACTTTTATCTGAAAAAAAAGAAAGAAAGAAAAGAACAGGTACTTTTAGCAATATAATGCTAAATACAAATATTAAAATATCATTTACCTTGCGTTAATTTGGGTACCAATCCATATGATTTTTTACTAAAAAAAGTGTAGCAAACTATCAATATTATTACAAATATAATTTTTTGTGTTGATTGGATCTAATATTGATGCATCCATGTTATATTTTTTTGCTTATATATCCTGAAGTCTAGGGAGTTACAATTGATTATTAGAACGACAACGAATGTACAATGGGGTTTAGAACTTGAAATGACCGTTCATTCATACAAAACAATACATTTATAATTTTACCGGAAATCAATCACAATTATAAGGCCTTTAAAATAAGAGATCCTAATAGGCTCATAAATGAATCTTATTAACAATAATTTTTAGATAATTGCTAATTAGTAGTAACCAAGTAGGAAAATATTGATGTCGATGGGGTTGTCGAGGTTTTGATTTACGGATAATGTCGATGGAAATGTTGATGTCGACGGATATTCCAGAAAAAAATAGACACTCATAAAAAGCTTATAATTTGTTGTTGAAACTTTACGGAATGTAAAACAATCAAGTTTACTTACTATGAACTAATTTTATAACAAAAACAATAGATTTTTTTATTATTAAATATGAGAGTTCTATCGCATAATATAATAGAAAATTACAATAATTATGCATTAATTGTAATTTCGACATGATATTACATATTCGTTAGACATTACAACAATATACAATAATTTAATATATTATATAGAAAGTAAATATCAAACATAAGAGAGTACACGTAACTTTCGAATGTCTATAATACAAATAAAAGCTTCTAGCATGTTGGAAAACATTTTGTATGTGTCTTAATCTAAACAATATATTTGTCAAGATTTACCTCTAAATAGTTCTGAAGGTAATTGTTAGTGTGTCACATGTTTCTTGGTTTCTTCAAACTATTAATCTATAAATTGGATAATGTTGATTTATCCAATATGATGAGTAATTTGGATGGATATGCAATGACATCTCGATCTTAATATGTGGCAGAAGATATGTTAATATATCGAAGAAATGACATAGATTTTGTACTTCTGAACTAAACCATATTTAAGAATCGTAAGGAGGATTAAAATCGTATGAACTTTGTTCAGTTCCTAAGTTCATAGAATTTAAACTCAAGGTAATAGAATCCTCATCAGTGTGATTCATTTAAGTCATATCACATTTTCTTATATGTTATATTATAATTGTCCCATTAATCTCACATACTGCCTTACAACTGTGATCTTCAACCGTTGAAGAATATTTAGAAAAAAAATGAAATGTACATCAAAATTGAAAATTTTGAAAAAAAAAAAAAGTTTTCTCTGAGTTTTTGGATATTTTATGGAATTATCCAAATATATCCTGGATGTTCACGGATATTCACATAGATTTTTGTATATTATGGACATTTGACGGATAATCCGAGAAGAAATATCATTTCCTCCGTTATTCATGTCGAGACTTTAAAATGTGGATAATGTAGTGAAAATGTCGATGATGTAATGAATATTTTAATTCATGGTCACGCATGGATATATCTACTACTGGTTGTTCTTTCTTTGTTAATTGAGTCCCCGTTTGATTGTCCGATTTGAATTGTAGTTTTCAGGTTGAAGTTTGTTAATTTTTTAAAAATTAATTAATAAATTAACTGACTTTTAAAAAAAAATAAATTAAGTTAAAATTTTAAAGTTAGAATTAATAAATTAAACAAATCATAAATACATATAACTATTATTATATATACCAAAATTACTATTAAAAAAAAGTGTTAAAGGGTGCGTTTGGACCACAGGTCCAAACCCATGGATTTTAACTCAATTTTTGTCTTTTTCCCCAAAAGTTTTTTGTCTTTTCTGAAAAAGTACATATCAATCACTATTTAAACTTATCAATTTCAACTCAAACTCATACACCAAACAAACCCAAAATTGTTATAACTTAGAAATGACAAAAAATATAGGTGCAGCCTAACGAAAATATGACTTCATTTAAAAAGAGTTAGAATCCCCAATAACAAATAAAAAAATTAAAGATAAAAAAATAAAAAGAAACTTGAAACGGACGAGATGGTGAAACGAATATGGACATTGGACACGTAAGACTAGTCTGTCAGTTTATACGTCATATGTAAAGTTTATAGTAATAATAATAGAATATAAAAAAAAATATTAATCGATAATTTCAATTATTTATTTCTTTTCAGCTTATTAAACTTATTTTTGATAAGAACAAATTCAATTACAGGAATAAACAAACACTATCTCCATTTCAAGAGCTCCTCTGTTCTTGTAGATTTTAGAACTTACTCAGTTAAAACCCAAAAAAAAAAATGAAGGGTATCAATTACCTCCTTCGATCCAACTTCAGAACCCAGGTACGATATCTTCATTCTTCAATACCCAGTTGGTTTCTTTCCTTGATTTTCATCTTCTTCCTGTCCTTAAAAAAAATAAAAAAATAAAAAAAATTTGGATGCTGAGATGGGGTTTGCACTATTTTTTGGAGAAGATTTTTCAGTGTAATTTTTTTTTTGGCTATGGATCATTTCTTGTGGTTCATCTTTGTGACGATCCTTCGAAGCAGTTATAGTTTTTTAGCTTTATAATCACCTTTTCAGTATTTTCCAACGTTAAAAAGGCTTCTTTTTATTTTTTATTTTTGTAGAAAAAGATTAAGGATTTTATTACCCATTTGACTTTTCTTCCCTTTATGACTTCGGAAGTACACTCTGGTTCTGGAATTTGCTTATGTTAAATGGATCAACGTCCTGGTTTTATATTTAATAATTAAAAAAGACGAGATTCCTTCTTTCTTTTGCAATTTAATGTGCTACTGTTCTATGTCATATACTGTACTTTAGGTATTTTCACTTTATTTTTTTAGTTGCAAAGAAATGGTAGTCCAAAACAACAGTGGCATTAGTTTAAAATTAATTTTATTGAATATGTCAACCAATGATTTCATCTCTTTTCTTTTCACTTTACCCCCCCTTGAATTGAACTATTTTTGTCACGTTTACTTAAAAGATCATATTTTAAAGTGTTGAATATCGATTTCTCCGAATTTAAAATAATTCTTTAATTAGAAGCCTATCAGAGCAAGTCATTCAGGGTAGGTTGCTCCATGAATGGTAATGGGAAGTGGAAACCATGTCTCTGAGAACAAGAAAATATCCCGACAAATGCATTTGGAAAATAATCATGTTATAGCTAATCTCTATTGTGGTTTAACGTTTAATTAAACACATGAAACCAGTCTAATTTGTTTCATGCTATCACTAATGATGATATTATAGAGGATCACAAGAAACGAGTCTAATTTGTTTCATGCTATCACTAATGATGATATTAGCATCTCTCCAGACGGCCCTGTCCATAATGGTATTTGGCGCACATTTTTGAACGTGCTTCATTGGACAAAAATGATCTTTAAATTTTCTAATAAGCAACAAAAATGTTATAGTGAAGTTTAACGAAGAACCTTATTACATCTTCTTAGAAGAGCTTTTCTGAGAAGCCAAATTTTGTGGCTTTAATGGGAAGCTCTTCTAAAGATTATCCGAACACTCTTACAAGCAGCTTTTGGACTCTGGGAGTCAAAAGTAGCTTCCAGAAAGCAATGCCATACAGGCGAAGCCTTTAACTTCTTCATTCCTAGTTACCATGCTTTATTGCTGCTCATCTTTAAAAAATTCTGATTGTTGTATCTTTTTTTACAGCTTGGTTCCTGTGTGAAACATGTCTATGCTCCCAGAACTCCACAGGATCAGATTCTTCAGGTTTCCTCATTGACCAGACATTATTCCACAGTTAATGAAGAGCTAGCAAGTGATGTCAAAAGTAAAGGGTAAATGATAATGATGCATTTAATCTTCATTTGTCTAAGTTCGTCTCTCTAAGTATGCCTTATTTGTTCCATGTTAGGTTGTTCATTTAAGAACTCGAGCCGAAGTGTACTTCTTATAAGTTTTGACATCTCCTAAATTTGCCAGGTTTAAGGGACATGATATGCTTGCGCCTTTCACTGCTGGGTGGCAGTCTACTGACTTGCATCCTTTGGTTATAGTGAAGTCTGCGGTGAACTTCCTCACGATATATCCTTTAATTAGTCTAATTCTGTCTTACTTCCTCATGATATATCCTTTAATTAGTCTAATTCTGTCTTACTTGAAATAAAATTATTCTCATTAACAATGCAAATATCTGTTCTCTTCCTTTTTGTGTGAGTTTATTGGCTAGTTAAGACTGTATAATTTTGTTTCGGTTTCAGGGTTCGTATGTGTATGACATCAATGGGAAGAAGTATCTGGATGCACTTGCCGGTCTTTGGTGCACAGCATTAGGTCTCCATATCATAATGTTTCACATTGTTAATTTGAGCATTTTTATATGTGATTTTTTCTTTATTGTTGCTTTTGTTTGTTTGATTGATATAGATGCTCTGGATCCACTTTAAACAATGAAATATGAATTCAAAAGAAGTAGCTTTTTGTTAAATTGGCATTTCATTTTATTCTTTGTCTTTTCAATTGTCTATTGTTTAAAATTGCAGGCGGAAATGAACCTCGACTTGTTGCTGCTGCAACCTCTCAGTTGAATACCTTGCCATTTTACCACTCATTTTGGAATCGGACTACAAAACCTTCTCTGGTATTCATATATTTTTTGATTTTGATTGAATAAGTACTATTTAGGGGTTTTTTCTTCTTACTTCTTTTGAATCTTTTAATGAACAGTACTTCGAAATCTCTCACTTCATTTTACTTTCAAGATAATCCCGACTGCTAAAAGAAGTTACAGTCTACGTTCTTTATGATGCTTATGCATGTTTTCAAATTAATTATTTGATTTAACTCCATCTTACAGGATCTAGCGAAGGATCTCATAGAAATTTTTACAGCCAGAAAAATGGGGAAAGTTTTTTTTGCAAATGGTGGATCAGATGCCAATGACACCCAGGTTTGTTAATTTGTACATGCTCTGCTTTTTATATCACAATTTCCTTGACATGATAGCTTCTACAGGTGACACTCACATGATTAAAAAAAATAAAAAACGGAAGGAGTAACAGTAACCGAACCTCAACTGTGATAACAGTATATTATCCTGTTTATGTAACCAATTAAAGGTTGGAACTGTCGTGGACTGAATTATTTGCCTGTAGGTGAAGCTGGTTTGGTACTACAATAATGCACTTGGACTGCCTAACAAGAAGAAATTCATAGCTCGAGCAAAATCGTACTTTTCTTTTACTCTTTACCTGGTTTTCTCTTCATGCATTATTGTCATCGTGTATCTTTCTTTTAATCATATTTTTTGCGCTTTCAGGTACCATGGTTCAACATTGATATCAGCAAGCCTTTCTGGGTAGGAATTCGTTTATTTTATTTCTCACAATTAAAAATGTTGGTCCTTCAATTTATTCACTAGGAAATTTATGTGACAGCCTCCCTCCTCTACATAAAGAATTCGATTTGCCAGCTCCTTTTGTTCTGCACACTGACTGTCCTCATTACTGGCGGTTTCATCTTCCAGGTGGTTATTTACCCAATTGAGTGGCCAAATTTATAAGAGTTTTTATTACCTTTTTTTTCGGTGGTTTATGTTCAAAATTCAACATGCTACTCGATATGGCAGGCGAGACAGAGGAAGAATTCTCGACGAGATTAGCCAATAATTTAGAGAATCTTATCCTTAAAGAGGGACCAGATACAGTAAAGTTTTCAACTTCTACTTCTAGTTTATTTGTCAATTTATCATGGCAAGAATGCTTTGTCTGGTGACCTAACTTGTATGACTGTTTATTTCAGATTGCAGCATTTATAGCTGAACCTGTCATGGGGGCTGGCGGTGTGATACCTCCCCCTGCAACGTATTTTGACAAGGTAAATTCTTGAGGCTCTAGTAACTCTAAACTCTGCTTCAAGTCGGTTTTAAATACTTGCCTTCATAATTTTGCCTTGTTATTTTACCATTTTTATTCACCTGACACATTTTCCACGCACATTCAGTCTTGGATGCACTCACAAACATGTGTTTTTCCTGGGCACCCACCCACCTTTAATACCATCAAAAACATAGAAGCTGATTCTTCGAATCTTGTATGATATTTTTAGTGATATTATACAATTGGACTATTTAACCCGATCATAATTATACATAAGCTTGTTTGAAACTGTTACCAATTGCAAACCCTGTGCAACATAACTCGGTTTTATTTCCCCCCTTTCCTTTAATAATCCTTTTAATTATCAGCTGTGTTACTGTGCAATTTCGAATATATGCTTGTTCACACTGTACCTAAGTAACCATTGTGCTTGTTGCTTGATGCAGATTCAACCTATCCTCAAGAAATACGATATTCTTTTGATCGCTGATGAGGTATGCGGTGTTTTTTCTTTAATGTTTATGTTTATGGTTAGGTAATGAGAGGCCTATTTGTTGGTAGTTCTTCTTCTAAGGCTTTTACCTTTATTTTTTCCTTTATATGTCATTGTCAAGGTAATCTGTGCATTTGGAAGGCTTGGAACTATGTTTGGATGTGATAAGTACAATATCAAACCAGACCTTGTAACCTTAGCTAAGGTAAAGTGAGGTTGTAATTTAATTAAACTGGTGTGTTCATGAGAAAAAAAGTTGTGTGAACATGTCATGTGAAAGTATTTTACTTTTTCTCTTATTTTGATGTTGGATTATCGCAGGCGCTTTCTTCTGGTTATCAGCCCATTGGGGCTGTTATGGTGAGCCCTGAAATTACAGAAGTTATACACTCCAAGAGTAATCAGCTTGGTATGCTCAGGAGAAAAAAAAAACCGTTAGCGATGAATTACATTCTCATTCTTGTTGTGTGATATTCCTGATTCTTCTCTTTACTCCAGGTGCTTTCTCTCATGGATTTACTTATTCTGGGCACCCCGTTGCCTGTGCGGTCGCAATTGAAGCACTGAAGATATACAAGTACGTTGCCTTTCTAAATCATTTTCTAGAAAATTCTCAAGTAAACTGAGGGTGCATTTACTAGTTTGTATTGAATATAACGGGGAAAGAAAAGTGAACTATTGTTTTTTTTTTTTTTTTTTTTTTTTTTTTTTTTTTTAAATTATTTTTCGATCCATTAGGAAGTGGTTTTGATAGCAATTTTATTTCTCATTTGTAGTGTTTACCAACGTCTGGAATATTAATTATGAGGACTTGAGCAACAAAATGTCTTTGTGCAAATGATGATTGGCTAAAAATTAGTTAGGGTGTATAAGTAATATTGTGGTTTATTCCAATTTATGGGGAAACAAAGCCTTAAAGTAGGTTAGGTTGGGATTGAGTTTCAATTTCCTCATCTCCGCATCACGTGAGGCCCATCGAATAAGCTTTGTAAATACATGAATGGGTGGGAAAGGAAAAACTCCTTCCTTTTTCTTTTCTATTCAAACAAGTAAACATCAGTATCTAGGATGGGAGGATTGAAACCTATTGGAGCATGCAGCTTTGACTCGAGTACGTGTCTCATGGGGAGAGCATTATGTGCATTATAGTTAGTCTTATTAGATATCTGAAGGACAAGCAGTAATTTAAAAGAATTCGTGGTCCATTTTTTGGGTATGAGTTCGCAATATGGATCAAAAATCATACACGTCGATTTTTGGCTCATATATAGTCGATCCATACAACTTTCTTTCTATCCATGACTAATTCGGTGTGGCTTATGCTCTAACATCTAGTCCTGTCCATGAAAATTAGTGAATTTTTATTCTTCAATATCGAGGTTTTCTAGGTCTGTTAGGTGAATTCTTTTGGCCTTTTCACTAATTTTGTTCAGCAAAAGTTTCTGCCTCGTATTAAAATACCGAAAACAAAAAGAAGGGAAAAAAGAAAGTATAACTCTTCTCATGTCTTTATAGGGAGAGAAATATTGCTGATGTAGTAAAGAGAATTTCACCAAGGTTTCAAGATGGTATTAAAGCCTTTGCTGACAGTCCAATCATAGGGGAGGTACGTCTTATTTCTTAATTATATCTCAATTTGGCTATAATACTTGACCATTGAAACATTTTCTCTACTGCGGTTCTGCAGATCCGTGGGACTGGATTGATTCTTGGTACAGAGTTTACGGATAACAAGTCACCGAATGATCCATTTCCTCCTGAATGGGGCAAGTGTCCTTATCTTTTTGCTGTCCTTCAAAGTTTTTTTTAGTTAATCTCGAGTAGATGCATTATTTGTTTTTATTTACTTCTAGTTAAACAGACTAATCATGCATATATGTCTATCACAAGCACAAACACACACCGACTTGCACAAGGACATACATAAGTGGCATCGTGGTCACGTTGAAAGGGCAATTTCTGTAATTTATTACTATTACAAAGAAAAATACTAATGTTGACCCACCTTCTATGAACTTAAGCTTTTAGGAGAATTAGTAAACTAACATGGTATTAGAGGAAAGTGCTCTCCTTGTTACGTGTGGCCTGTTTTGTTTGTTCTCCCTCCTGACATGTGGGCTGAGTTTGCGTGCTTGTTTGTATTTGTCCTTCTCTGAAATTGTCGAAGTCCACGTATGAAATTATGATGTTTGCTAACCTTCTACTAGTTTAAGCTTTTAGGAGAATTGACATATTAACAATTACTAATTCATGTCGGGTTTTACTAAAACATGGTGTGCACCAGGAATTGGCGCATATTTTGGAGCCGAATGTGAGAAGCATGGGATGTTGGTACGTGTTTCAGGGGATAACATCATGATGTCTCCGCCATTTATTATATCTCCTGAAGAAGTTGATGAGGTAGGTGATCCCTTTCTCTCTCTTCAAAGTGGAATGGGAAAATTTCTAGATTATGATAGACCTGTCGCTCTAGTGAATTATCGTGGAGTGCAATGTGATAATGACTACTAAAAGATTACTGATTCTCCTAAGTTAGCGCAGTTAGGGACCTTGATTGTTTGCTCCAGTAGTTCTAACGTATTTCTTAGAAGGTTCAGGTTTAAAGTTGATCAAAGCGTGCAAATCGTTTTCATTTTCAGTTGATAAGCATATACGGAGAGGCCCTGAAGGCGACGGAGGAGAGGGTTAAGGAGCTCAAGTCTCAGAAGAAGTAATTGAAAATGTAGTGAATGATGGTGATGAAAATATGTTCGGTTCATGAAAGGGAAGGCTGGTTATGAGAGAAAATAAGAAATAAAATACTCTCTACGCAGGTTAATTTGAGATTGTTTGAGATTAAATCTTTATTATTGGTGCCTTTTACTTGTTTAGCAAAGTTAGTTGAACTAGATCCAAAATGATCCTTTTATACACCTTAAGAGAAAGCATGGATCCGCTGTGTCTTATACTGTCGGACATAAATCAGATGGGATTTTTACTTGTTGGGGGGGGAATTTGAGTAAAGACTTAATTTGTAATTACGCATTGTTTATTTGTAACCAAGGCAAACATACGAGGCATTGTCTTGAATAAATTCGTCAAGACTTTATTTTAACATTAAGATTTTTATTTAATATTACAATATGTAGAAAGCTTCTACATAAAACTTGTTTATTCAAATGTATATAGAGTGGGGAGTTTGTTGCATGATGGATAGTTAAAAGAGTTACCAATCTAGTTGGATGTCCTTCTCATCATTTTTTTTAAATATATATATATATATATATATTAAAAATGTCTAATGTAAAATAATTATCCATAGCTTTAATATTACTTTATCTGCCTAGAGAGCTACTACTTGCCATAGAGTATAACCTACCCAAAAGAGCCTCCCCTCTAAAGCCAAAAAAATAATGGCCTGAATCTACAAAGACCCCTTCAATAGCCGAAGAAGAAAAAAGCTTTGGAGTTTGGAAGGAAAAATGTCTCTTTTTGGTCTGTTTATATAGGGAAAGGGCATTTTATATAATTTACACTCGCTCTATTCTCGCCATGTCAGCAACCAAAGACCAAAAATGAATGAACTTAGACGTGTTAATGAAACAAAGTTCGGAGGTACTAAAGTGATGCGTTATAAAGTTTGGAAGCAAATTTAATTAATTGACATAATTTCGGGAGATATTTTTAAAAAAATACTCATAAATCTTTAATCATGTATATAGATAATTAATCGAAAACCGCTAAATTGGACCGTTAAAAAACCGTCCAAACCGTCCTAGTTAATTTTTATTTGACATTTTTCTGGACCAACTTGTCAAAGACAAAAAAAAAAAAAAAAAAAAATCACAAAAACCGTCCAAACCGACCACCGTACGATTAATTTCTAAAACAAACGTACGTTAATTTCTTTTTTTCTTAAGCAACTCACACTCAATAAAGTCTCTGAGAGTTCGCATATAGATATTATAAGACTAAATAATAATGTAAAAAAGCTATTTTTTCAGGATTTGGACTCCTTTTCAGCTTTTCTTCTTGCCCGTCTCTCCCTGGAGCTCGGAGACGGCTTATATACCTCTTTCTCAGCTTCTGACTCTTCATAGTTTCTGAATGATTTCTACACATTCGCAATATAACAATATTATTCTAAAAACTACTTTTTAAGAAGGAAAAAAAAAAAGAAAAAAAGGGGGTTTTACTTTTACCTCTCTGATCTCAGCAAAGCTAACTGCATAGAAGGTAACAGCAGCAGCTGCCACAATTCCCAGAATGGGAAGTCCTATTTGCTGAAGCCCATCCATAACTTTCTCTCTCTTTCTTTCTTTCTCTCTCTAAAATGTTCTTACTGGGTGTGAAGAAAGAATTGTGTGTTTTATCGTTGGAGGCTTTGGAGAAAGGAATCAAAAGGATAAGGTTGTGTTCTGTTTCTTTTTTAAATTGTTGTGACACCCTTAGATCTTTGTCAAAATTGTAATAACACCCCCTGTTGGGTTTAAACCTGCTGCTCTAACAAAACGACATGTTTTTAATGTGTGAATTTGTTGTTTCCTGAGTGTAAAAACTACCTGGTTTTTCTCATGCTGCGGTTCGAGCTTAAAAAGTTCAAGAAAATGACATGCACTGTGTACTTTGTCGTCTAAGACCTTATGTACCAAACGACATCACATTTGCTGACAAAATTTGGATGTCGTTTGTTGAAAGTTGCGACATGTCGTTCATTGTTTGTCTAAAGTTCAACGGTGTGTTTGGTTCGCTGGCTGGAATTGAAATTTTTAAGTTAGAGTTAGTTGATTTTTCAAAAACTAATTATAATTTTTTGTTGACTTTTCAGAAAAAGATAAAAAATTTAAATGAAAATTTTAAATTGGAGTCGAAGCACCAAACGGAGGCTAAAATTTTGCTTTTGGAATTTATTCACCTTTTTTAATAATAATAATAATAATAATAATAATAATTCTTTTGAATTCCCCAGAATGAAATGGTTCCTATGATTTTTTTTTTTAGTTAATCCTATGACTTTTTTTAAATTGCTTTGACTTCTCAGAATTTAAGAAAATAATATTATAGTTAGGGCAGATAATAATATAATAACAAAACCAAACTGTATGACTTTGGCACGTTAATTTCTTCTCAAACTGTATTTCTAAGAGTGCGTATTTATTAGACCGACTGAATTGATGATCTCTCTTGACCTGATTGATCAATTCGAACTCATGACCTCTTCTTAGAACCCCACCGTAGACTTACCGATTTGAACTCATGACCTCTTCTTAGAGCCCCAACCCCACCGTAGCCGTGGACTGACTAGTTCGGACTCACGATCTCTTCTTAGAGCCCCACCGTAGCCCCCCCTCCCAATTTGAGTTGTTAGTCTCCTTTTTGTTTTCTCTCCTTTTCTTTCATGGGCCACATTGAGCAAGTGCGTTGAATTGATTTATGAGACCAAACACAACTTGTCAAATGTTGTGATCACTGATCAGCCGGCCACGATTAGGTCATAGGTCCAAGCATTCTAGTTCTTCTCCGTCTCTTTAGAATATAAATGTTGTAGAAAATTCTTTTCACATATTAAAACCAATTATCTTCACTTATCCCTTAAGAATCCAATTATTATGTTGTAACATTAACAAATTGTTACCTTCAAAAAAGTGTTTTTCTAAACCTTGACAAACATTAGAGTAAGCTTATAAGATCACTAGTACATAGTAATTAAAAAAAAAAACTCTTTCTCACTCTCTCATCATCAAACTTGACTTTTGATAAAAGTGAAAACCAAGTCATTTTATTTGTTGATGAGTTTTACAAATATTTTGACATAAATTAGCTAAGATTTACTAACTAAAATATTAACATCTTCTTGAAAAATTATGGACCATCCAAATATATTACTTGTATTGAAGCTAACACAAACCAATATGATAGAATGCTGGGATGAGGAGGGAGATGAGCAAATATAGAATTAATAGTGGGCCAAAGTTAGATTTCATAAAAAGGGGAGAACAAAAAGAAAAGGCCAAAAAAAAGAAAAAGAAATCGAGCTACATAGAGAGAGAGAGAGTGGTGAGCTGTCATAATCGAAAAGGGTAGAAAGACAGAGTCCAAATCGTCATGCTTGCATTTGCCAACATGGAAGGGCGGTTTGGTCGGTCGGCTGCGGCCTGGCCGCCACTTTGGGACTAAAAAGCTAAACTTATTTCTTTCTCTTACTCAATTACCAATTAAGCCTTACTTTTGTCAAAATTTTTATAAAATAACATTCTTCCGAATCTTATATATATGCAGCAACATGCATGCGGATTCTTAGCCTCCTTTGATGTTATGATAGGAGTTAATATTTTTAAGTTGGAATTAGTTGATTTTTTAAAAATTAAAATATAATTTTTGTTGATTTTTTAGAAAAAGATAAAAACTGAGATAAAAAATTTAAGTTTGAGTTGAATTACCAAACGGAGCATTAAAGTTTAGTCTCTAACACCAACGGTGGACAAAATTCGAAATGTCACATGACGTTCTAAATCCAACTCATTCATTATTTGAATCGGAATTAACGTAATTTTTAAATAACTACTAATAAAAGAATGAAAGTTACGATGTAAGATATAAAATTTAAATAGAAGTTCAGATCTCTGACATTGTTCATTAGGTTTTTGTTTTCCTTTAAACCTTCATCCATATTCTTTTTCTCACTTGAAATTGTTGTCTCCCGCGTAAAAATTACTTTGGCCTTTTCTATTAAATCACATTATTTATTCTTCATTTTATAAGCTGAATAACATTAGTTTAACTGTTATAGAATGCTCATAAGTCTAAAATGTTAGTTCTCTATTATCAGGTTAAGTTTTGAACTATTGTTATACGATTTATTCGAGTATTAATAGGATGTAAGGAGTGGCATATACCTAACGATGAACTTTATTATCAATGGCATATTTCAGAACTCATTTCACTTTTTTTTTCCCCCTCAATCTTTTAGGATGGTTATACTTTTATTTTGCGAAACTGTTTTTTTTTTTTATGGTTTTTTGGTTTTTCCATTACTTTGTGAGCATCTAAATCTGAAATTAATGTCTCAAAATGATTTATCTATCTATCAATTCAACTAAAAATTTAGAAGACATGTCACCATTTCATGTGACATGAATTATAGAGTGCATAATACGTTATTGAAATTTAGAATATAAAGCAAAATTTAAGGGGTAAAGTATCCCACATCCCGTACAATAATAATCACATATAACAACAACACATGTGATAATAGCAGGATGAATCCATCCAAAAATTCAAATAGAATTTTGAGAAACAGGTACACTTTGATAGCTTTTTAAAGTTTAGGGTGTTACGGAAAAAGAAGTAAAAAAAAGTAAAATATATATATATATATATATATATATATATCAAGGTCTTATTCACTAGTAATAACTCTAACTTCTTTCATCTCTTTTTATCACAAAGTGTATTTTACTAGCCAACACTAACATTCTTACTTGATATAATGCATCATAAAAAGAGAGAGAGAGAGATAGCATAGAATTACAAGAATTTAAATGTAAATAGCATGCAAACAAGAGCACCTAAAAAAAAATAAAATAAAATAAAAAATTAGAGCGTTTGTTTCAAATTTTGGCGTGATGTTGTAATTAGAGGAAACTATAGGAGCAAAATTGTAAATGAGGAAACAAAACGCGCCGTTCAGACCGAGGCACTGATTGATTGGGTGTCTAATAGGGGGCCCCACTTTGGCACTAAAGTGGAGTCCTACTTGCAACTTCTGTTTATATACAACTCGGAATCTCCCCCTTTCTCTCTCTCAAACCATTTTCTTCTTCTTCTTCTTCATCATCTTCTTCATCACCAGCTTCCAATTTCCCAGTTTCCCATTTCTGCAAAAAACAATCCAAAAGGAAAAAAGAGGGGAAAAAAAAAAAAGGGAATATAATTCTTTAACCAGGTAAACTCTCTTTTTCCTCTTGTTATTTACGCATCTGATCGTACTCTGCTTTTCTTTCCGTACACTGTTTTCTGGTTTCTTTTGTTTTGTTTTGTTTTTTTTTAAAATCACTTCTTGGTATTCTGAGATCATTTTTAATTATTTTTTATGGTTTTGTTTCTGTTATGTGTGATGAAAGGTTTATTTTATTTTATTTTATCTTTTATAATATGTGATCTATTTATGTGTCATGTTTAGAATTATAGATCATGTGTTTGGTATACCTTAGAATCTGAATGTGGGATTTCATAATTCAGTTAGATATGCTTAGTCTGGTGGGTTTGTGATCTTCAACTTTGTATTCATAATTCATTGAATTTTGAAGAATCATATTTTCAGATGTCTGATCAGAAATCATATTTTGATAATCATATTTGTTGTGTTTCATTTTCAGTTTTGTTAATTTTATCTGTAAAGATTGTAGCTAATTCCTTTTGTGAAAAAGAAAAATGTATTCCAAATCAAGGAAAAAAAAAATGAAAAAAAACCTACTATTGGTCAGTCGGAAATACTATAACCTTAAACAATCGGTTTCATTAATAAACTCGAATAATTTTTTTGAACTCGGAATTCTTGCTAATTCCTGATCCTTTTGCTTTTCAGTTTTCCCAATGGCACAAACTCAGCCAGAGAAAATTTTTTTTTTTAATTTTTTTTAATAAAGCTTTGCACGACTTGTTTTGGATTTTCTTCTTCTTAAATGGGAAAATGATATTGACATTTATGTATTCATTTGGCAAATTTTCTTGATTGCAATTTTTATTTTTAGAATAATTTGCTTAAAGCATTTCTATTTACCTTTTCTTTTCCTTTTTTTTTTTTTTTTTTTTTTTTGAAATGTTCTATTTACCTTTTCTAGGGAATAAAAATAAATGAAGCTGTGCGTTATCTGTATTTACTTTACTTCATTTTTTAATTAATAGAAATTTACGTTTTTGTCGGTCAAAAGCTATTAAGATTGTAAAAGCATTGAACTAGAAGGGCTTTTTTGTATTACTATTTATATTACGTATATGTAAATAAATATATTAATGTGGGTGTGTGTGTGTATATATATATTTGTGTGTTTATTATTAGAACATGTTGGTCCATTTTTTTTTTTCCCCTGATGAAGAACATTTTCGTACTTACCAGCACGTCTTGGGCAGCTGGGGTTGGGCTCCAGCTTTGAGTAAATTTTTTTTTTTTGAACTCCAAGCAAAAATTTTAAAAAATAAAGTAAAAAAAGCTGTACTTACAATAATAGATCGAGAAACCTTTTATAAAAAAGAAAATGAAATAAAGGTGAAAATAGCAGGTTGAAAAAGTACTTGACGCACATAGTAAATTAACGTTATGGTAATCAACTTGTTTGAGGGGCCAAAAATGTAATAAAAGTTGATAGTCTAACTTCAATTGCAATTAACTTTTTCTAAAGGAAAATTCCAACTTTAATTTTGATTCAATGTATTGAAATTATTTTTTCTCCTTATGTTTATGCCTTTAAAAAAAAAAAAAATGAATTGTCTTTATGCCTTTAATACAAAATATTAATTAAATTTTTTGGTTTAGCTGAAAAGGAGAAAGAGAGGGAAAGAAAAGGACTGCCAGCTGTCCCAAAGTTAGTGCGATAGGGATACTTTTTCTCTGCAAATTAGAGGGAAAAAATTTTAAGGAAAAGATTTAGGATATATATATTTTTTGTTGGATTAATAAGAAAGGATGCTTCTTATTGATTAAAAAAAATATATGGGATTTTTTTTTTTTTTTAATTTGGGAGTAACAAGTGAGGAGATTCAAACTCTGAAATTTATAATGGAATTAGACATGAAATTACAGATAGTTTGTCTATGATCATAATAGAGATGTTCTTTTGTTATTAAGTAAAAGGAATAGTAAAATAAAAATAAAATAAAAAACAAAAGAAGATAGTGAAAGTGTGAGGAAAAAAAGGGGGGTGTAAAAAAAAACAAACCAGAAACGGGTGCCTAACTTGTTTGTGGGCTCCATCTTATTTGTTTGCTCTTTTGGAGTTTTCCATTTTCTGAACTGTCCATCACATCCCGTCCACGTGCGAGCCACGTGAGTGAAACGGCTGTGATCCGACTATGAAAACATTTTTTGATTGTCCTTAATATCATCATCTTTTTGAGAGTTTGCTTTCAGTGGGTCCCATTTTGGTCTATATGCGTTACCTCACTCTTTATTTTTTTAATATTTTGTTTTACTAATTCTATGGTAGTTATGAAAAATACATTTATCTTCTCTTTTTAAACCGGTAATTTAAAAAAAAAAAAATTATGTGATTTTAACATAAATTACTGGTAAAGATACTCTATCATAGAAAATTCCGTCTTGAATGGAGCTTTATTATTAGTTTTAGCAACATGTACCTTTCTTTTTTTTTTTCTTTTTTTTTTTTAAATTTAGTATTTAAGACGGAATATTTATTTTAGAGGCATGAGAATGGAGAGTATTGTTGCCTTGTATAATAGATATTTTAAATGTACTAAGTAGATTTGTACAGAATAATTTTTGGGGCCCACAAATAAGATGAGTTTCACATGAAAACTTCACGTGGTGAGATCTACCTATCTATACAGGCCATTGTTGTGGGTCATTTTTGGATCCATATAGTTCTACTATTGGCATGTTTTTTTTTTTTTTTTGGTTGCCACATTAAAATAAATATGATTTAGAATAAGATATGTTCAACTTTTAATGTGGTATATAAGATGGAGTAATAATTGGGAATTATACATGTAATTAATAAAGAGGACTAAAGGCATGACCCAAACTCTCTTAATGGTCCATGTTGTATTGATGACTTGTGCATTATGTGTTTCCTCACTCCTTTCTCCTTGATGATGCTTTTCTTTTGATTTTAATGATTTTCATTCAGGTCTTTTTTCTTTTTTTTCTTTTTTTTTTTTTAAACTAAACTTTCATTCAAGTTATAACTCATTAAATGTATTTTCTGTAAATAGAGACAAGAATTTTTTTTCTTTAAATTTAATTTTAGTGTGAGCTCTAGGTTATTTTCTTATTTTTAAAGAATCAATATATATGTTTTAAATAGACACGGGTTCAATTCATTAAAAAAGAAAAAAGGCACACACAAGAATAACTCAAAAGAAACTTTGAAAAAGAAGTAATAAAAAATAAAAAGTAAAATGAGGGTGGCAATATAGAAGAATAAAAAAAAAAGGGGAAGTAGGAAAGTCTAAAAGAAAATAGTAAAAATCTCTATAATTCTTGGGTTTGCTATGATTTAGATGGGTTACCAATTGCGAAAATGAGTGGTACTCTCTCTGGTTAAAAGTTTTTTTATTTTTTTTTATTTTTTAAACCATAAGCTGTTAGTCTTTATTGGCACACATTTCAAACATATAGTACCAGCTAATCAAAACATATTCGTACCATTGTATCTTCACTCAATTATAGAATTGCCCTTTACCTATATTTCATCTTTCCATTATTTTCATTTTCATCCACCTATGCAATAAAATATCTTTACCGATATTTTACGTTTATAAACGATCATATCAAAATTATGAAATTGGAAAAAAAATGTGAAAAATTGATAGAATTTGATTCAAATATGATGATCTAAAACGGCACGTATCATAGAATTCGAATTCTCTTTGTTTTTTTTTTTTAAAAAAATAATACAATTGTTACATTTGTTATTATTATTATTATTATTATTATTATTATTATTTTTGTATATTTAATTTTAGAAAATCAAATCTTGGATCCCATGCCATGTTCCTCTATTTGAACGTGGGTGGCAGGGTAGTGTGACATAATAAGGTGTCTTTCATGAGATCTCCATTTATATTTTTTTGTTAAATTAGTGTCATCTTTGTCGTTTCTTTCTCTAGGTTTGCCAGAAGTGAATTTAAACAGTTTATTATTTGTTGCAAATTTGACCCTTTTTTTTTTTTTTTTGGTCTATAAACTGCTATGAGATTGGAATTTTGTTTTCTGTTGAAATCAGCATACTCAACAAACAATGAATATTGTACTTTGACACACTTTATACCGTCATGTCAAATTTTACCTGAAATATTTAAGTTTTTTCAGCATATTTTTTTTGGCTAAAATTCACTATAATCATAGAGGGAAAGAGTTGTGGTAAAATGGAAGAAACAAACGCAAATTCGGAACTTACGGCGACAAAGGCGGAGGCCGTCGAGAGCAAGTCCGATGCCTCTAAGGTAACTACATGCTAACTGTTGTAACTTAGCCAGTAATTTTTTAAAACATGTTTTTTTTTTATAGTGTTGGGACTTTAGTGTGACAAATTTATTATCCTTTCATGAACTTTAAGGTAAAATTTATCGTACACTTCAATCAAGCAAATCAACTATTTTTTTTTTCCCCTAAATTTGTTCTATAAGATTGATTTTGTTGAGCCTATTTGCAATTGCAGGTAGTAAATGGGGAAGCTCCACAAGTAGAAAAAGAAAGAAAAAAAGAAGAAGATGAAACTGCGTTGGATGGAGAATTTATAAAAGTTGACAAGGAATCACTGGGAGGAGTCAAGCCTCATGATGTTGAAATATTTGGAGACGACGAGACGCCTATTATCGAGACGAGCTCCGCAAATTCGAGTAGAGAAACGCTTGAAGCCCAAGAGAAGGTGAGAGAGCTTGAGCACGAGATCGAAAGATTAGCCGCAGTTTTGAAGCATTCGGAGTCTGAGAATTCACAGCTCAAGAATGAGGTTTCGGTTACGAAGGAGAAGCTGGATCAAAGCGGACAGAAGTATGAAGAGCTTGAGCTCAGTCACAAGAAATTGCAAGAGCAAATCATTCAAGTCGAGGAGAAATACAGTTTGCAGCTCAATGCATTGCAAGAGGCAGCGCAGGCGCAAGAAGCGAAGCAGAAGCAGTTGACTGAGGTGAAGGAAGCATTTGATGGTCTCAGCCTCGAGCTTGAAAGCTCTAGAAAGCGAATGCAGGAATTGGAGCAAGAGCTGCAGGCTTCAGCGGGCGAGGTGCAGAAGTTTGAGGAGCTGCACAAGGAGAGTGGTTTACATGCTGAATCGGAGAAGAAGAGGGCGTTGGAGCTCGAGAAACTGCTTGAAGAGACAAAATTGAGTTCAAAAGAGGTAGAAGATAAGGTGGCTTCTTTGCAAGAAGAACTGAAGGGTCTTCAAGACAAGATCACCGAGAATCAAAAGGTCGAAGAAGCACTGAAGTCTACGACGGCAGAGCTTTCTGCAGCCCATGAGGAGCTGGCTCTTTCGAAATCGCAAGTGCTGGACGTGGAGCAGAGACTTTCTTCAAAGGAAGCTCTTATCATTGAGCTGACTCAGGAGTTGGGGGAGAGAAAACTTTCAGAATCTCAGGTGAAGGAGCAGCTTTCAGCTCTCGAAACTTTGGCTGCTTCAACTAATGAAGATCTTCAAGGGAAAGTTTCCGAGTTGGAGGGGATAAAGTTGAAGTTGCAGGGGGAAGTAGCTGCGAGGGAATCGGTTGAAGCTGCAGTCAAAACCCATGAAGCACAAGTCTCGGTTGTGCAGGAGGAATTGGCTAAAGTGACCGATGAGAAAAAGGGTCTTGAAGCATCTGTGGCGGAACTGACTGGTGATTCGGAGAGGTTGAAGGAGTTGTGCAGAGATCTTGAGGAAAAACTGAAGCATTCGGATGAAAACTTGAGCAAGACCGATGCTCTCTTGTCAAATGCTTTGTCAAACAATACGGAGCTCGAGAAGAGGCTGAAGTCTCTGGAAGAGCGACATAACGAATCGGGTACTGCTGCTGCAACTCTTACTCAAAGGAACCTTGAGCTTGACGCTGCCGTCAAATCTTCTACTGAAGCAGCAGAAGAAGCGAAATCGCAGCTGAGAGAGCTCGAAACACGCTTCAAAGAAGCAGAAAAAAGGAATTTGGAGCTTGAACAACAGTTGAATCTGTTAGAACTCAAAAGCAATGATGCCGAACGAGGATTGAAAGAATTCTCCGAGAAAGTATCTGGACTTAATGCAACATTGAAAGATGTTGAGGACGAGAAGACGCAGCTTAGTGGTCAAGTGCAAGGATATCAGGAAAAGATAGCAGAGCTGGAATCTGCCTTAAATCAATCATCGTCAAAAAATTCCGGACTTCAGGAGGAGTTGAAGATCGCTTTGGCAAAATGTTCTGAACATGAGGATAGAGCTAGTATGAACCATCAAAGAAGCGTTGAACTAGAAGATTTGATCAAGTTGTCTCATACGAAAGCTGACGATACTGGTAAAAAGGTGAGCGAGTTGGAGTTGTTACTCGAAGCGGAAAAGTATAGAATCCAGGAACTTGAAGAACAAATAAGCACTTTAGAAAAGAAGTGTCACAACGCGGAGGAGGATTCCAAGAGACATTCTGACAAGGTGTCTGATCTTCAATCTCAACTCGAGGCATTTCAAGCACGATCGACAAGTCTTGATATTGCATTGCAAGAAGCCAGTGAAAAGGAAAAGGAGTTGGTGGAATCCTTGAATGTAGCAACAACTGAGAAGAAAAAGTTGGAAGATGCATCAAATAGTACGAGTGAGAAGCTTGCAGAAGCAGAAAATCTTTTGGAAGTAGTGAAAAAGGAACTGAGTCTGACACAAGAGAAATTGGAAAGTATTGAAAACGATCTCAAGGCTGGTGGAGTGAGAGAAACCGAGGTTGTAGCGAAGCTCAAATCCGCAGAGGAGCAACTCGAGCAACAAGAAAAACTCATAGCGCAAAAAACTGAAAGGAATTCGGAACTTGAACTGTTGCATGAATCCCTGAAAAGGGATTCGGAGATTAAACTCCAAGAAGCAATAGTAAATTTTACGAGCAGGGATACCGAAGCAAAATCTCTATTTGAGAAACTGCATGGACTTGAAGATCAAGTGAAGGTTTACCAGGAGCAGCTTGGAGAAGCAGCTGGAAAATCTGCATCATTAAAGGAGGAATTAGACCAGACTTCGAAGAAACTGGCTTCTTTGGAAAGCGAAAATGAAGAACTAAGAAGGCAGATCTTAGGAGCAGAAGATAAAGCATCTCAATCTATCTCAGCAAACGAGCTTTTAGTTCAGACGAATATTCAACTCAAGAGCAAGGTTGATGAACTTCAGGAGTCGTTGAACTCTACTCTTTCGGAGAAGGAAGCCACAGCTCAACAATTCGAATCTCACAAGAGTACAATTGCAGAATTGACCGAGCAGCATTCGAGATCCTTTGAGCTTCATTCTGTTACAGAATCCCGCTTCAAGGAATCAGAAACGAAGTTAGAAGAAGCCATTCAAAGATTCACTCAGAGAGACTTGGAAGCTACTGACTTGTCTCAGAAGCTGAATGAACTACAAGTCCAACTAAGCTCGTACGAAGAGCAGGCCCGTGACGCATCCACACTTTCTGAAACTAGAAAAACTGAGCTCGAAGGCACTCTTCTTAAACTCAAAAACCTGGAGAGCACTGTCGAGGAACTACAAAGTAAGTCGGCTCATGTTGAGAAGGAGAGCAGAGAGCTGTCAGAGGCAAATGTGAAGCTTACACTGGAAGTGGCTGAATACGATGTGAAACTAAGTGATTTACAATCGAAACTGTCCGCAGCTCTTGTTGAGAAGGATGAAACAGTTGAACAGCTCCAGATCTCGAAGAAGACTGTAGAAGATTTGACGCGGCAACTTACTTCTGAAGAGGAGAAACTACAATCACAGGTTTGCATCAAAAAACTTGTCTCATTATTAGTGACTGTTCGAACGTAAAACCGATATCGCCCCTTTTACTGATACTTCATTTTCGGGCTTGTCCACTATCTGAACCTGTATTTGAAGAGGGACGGCCATAATATAAAGCCTACGTTGATTTTATAATGTCTTTTTTGAACTGTTATCCACAATGTTTTAAAAATGTCTGTTTGTGCCACAGATATCTTCGGTTATGGATGAGAACAACCTGCTCAATGAAACGCATCAAACTACCAAAAAAGAACTCCAGTCTGTCATTGTTCAGCTTGAAGGGCAATTGAAAGAAAGCAAAGAAAATGTAGATGCTTTAAAATCTGAGAACGAGAATCTCAAGGCTGTGATTGAGGAAAAAACTCTTCTACAATCTCGTTTGAAGGAACTTGAAGAAGATTTGTCGAAAGCTGAAGCTCGGCTAAAAGAAGAGGTAAATGATTTGTTGAATTAATATTTCCATCGTTTTTGCTTTCAGAAATGGTGTAATGGTGCCCTTGAAAGTTTTCTTCTTCTTTTTATTTTTTATTTTTTTTGGTTCTGAAAAATAAAAATAGTCCTTGAGCAATCTGTTCCGACTCTCATACGTGCAGGTTGAAAGTATTCGATCAGCTTCTGCAGAAAGAGAGGCAGAATTGACCTCAAAGTTGGAGGATCATGAACAAAAAGCACGTGATCGAAGTTTGTTAGATGAACAAGTGATACAAATTCAAAAAGATTTGCAACTTGCTCACGCTACCATTGCTGAACTGGTTAGTTTTGCTATGTGCTTTGAGTTTTTTTTTTTTTTTTTTTCCCAAAGGATGGCCCACGTACTTTTTTGTGTGCATGTTTTTAAAATATCAATTAAAGGAATTAAGAAATGATAACTGAACATGGTATGTGTTGATATTTAAACCCGACAGAAAGATGCCGGTTCTCGAAAAGTCACGGATCAAGAAGCAGCAGTGAAGCATTCTCAGGAAGAGCTCGAGGCTAAGAACAAGCAGATCGCCATTCTAGAGAAGCAAGTCAAAGATCTTGAGCACAAATTGCAGCTGGCTGATGCCAAATTAACAGAAAAGGTCTGCTTTTAATCTCTTACCTAAAATTTTCCAAATACAAGATTGGCGGTTTTACGTGTTTCTATATTCATACAAACAAACACAAAACACACTTTTATCTCTCTCTCTCTCTCTCTCTCTCTTTCATCTGATTTCTTCATATATAACTAGCTTCCACGGTAAAAGAAGATAAAATCAGGGTTAAAATTATAAAACATAGACTAAATGTTCTCACCAAGAACGGCAAAAAGTCCCCTTCTTAGTTAGTGCTAGATAAAAATTAGCCCATGTAGAAATCCATGCCAGCCATCCCATAACAGTATTAACTCAGCAATATTCAATTATCCAGACTGCGTTGCAGGGTGATGGTAGCGGTCAGGGGGCATTGGAAGTCAAATCGAGGGACATCGGAGCAGCCGTATCGACCCCATCCAAAAGGAAGAGCAAGAAGAAATCAGAGGCAGCATCTGCTCAAACATCGTCTTCCTCGGAGGCTCATAGCCATACTAAAACCACCGAGCAGTCTCCGCTGATGAACTATAAGTTTATCTTGGCTGTTGCTCTGGTGTCTGCGATCATTGGCATCATGGTTGGGAAAATATATTAATTAGCTTGGGATCATGGTTTTGGGGCTTAACCCCCCCTCTGGTTTTTGGTTTTTTGTTTCTTGGTTTTGATATGAAGTTATGCAGAGTAGATTTGAAAGCTTTGTTTGGTATGCTTTCAAGTTTAAGGGGTTTTTTTGACATTATTGGTTAGGGAATTGGTTTTAATTTGTATCCCTCACCTGTTTCAGAGAAAAACACTGTTTATTCATGTATTAATCCATGTTTGTATTTAGTTTTTTTTTTTTTTTTTTTTTATTTATTTATTTATAATTATTATTATAATTAATATTGGTATTGCTGATGCATCAAGTTTCTTTACAACTCTGTTTAGCAATTATTAATGCAAAAACTCTGCTGAAGGTAATTTTCTTATGCCCCGTCTGGATGAACTATTATAACCGCTTTTGTTGTACTTAAATGCTATACGCGTTTAGTTGGTTAATTATTAGAATGAATTTATTTGAATTTTTTTATTTCACAATAATTTAGCTCAAATTCAAATCTATATTTTCATCTTTTAGAAATCTATACCACACTCATTTTTTTTTTGTCACTTTTACATTATTCAAATGTTACATTTAACAAAAACTATTTAAACATTTAAATATACAATTCAAGTTTTTACATTTGAATGCAAATTCTTTACCCTCGAATATCTCTATGTAATTGGAAGTTATTTGAAGGATTTGAAAACCTCCGTCTACTCCCTTTTTTTTTTTTTTTTTTCTCTCCTACCAACCAAGCATCACAACATCTTTCCACTAATCCACACCCCCTTCTTCCGATTTTCTCTCCTACCAAACAAGCTCTTGTTTATGCAAAACGTGTATCCTTATAGTGTGAAATTGAGAGCAAATGTCCTTTGAGATGAAACGGTTTGAACGGCTTGAAAATAACATCATGAAAGCTCTGCATTATCTTTGGCATCAAAAAACAAATATGCACAGTTTTTTTCTCCCTTTTTTCCCCAGCAAAAGAAAAATATACAGAGTTTTCCTACCTCTCTTTATGTACCACTCCGAAGAAAAAGCAAACGAAGTCAGAGTATCATGTTTTGTGGATGTTGCCGTACTAATTTTTTGACTACATCATGTTAATGACTTCCTCCTTGACCTCCTTCAATCCATTAAGAATCTCGCAATCGTCAAAACCTGCAAATTAACCAAAACTCCCAGATTAACTCCGAAAATTACTAAAGTGATTCGAGAATTCAAATCTTGCATAGGTTAGCTACCTGTGCGAAAATCTTCAGCTTCATCGCTCGAAAGTTCCAAAAGCATCGAGTTAACGGAAGGCGGATTAAGTGACATCCAATCTGCAGCCCTGTTGTCCTGTAAATTTATTTCCTTCTCCATGACCCAGTCTTCAACAACACTTTTCCTGTCAAACGATAACGGGTCTGCATTCTCCAGCACTTTGGTCTTATGAGACCTAAAAGAAAAATGAGAATGAGTAAGCAAAAAAGGAATAATATTCTTTGCTCTTCATCATTAATCAAATGACATATGGAAGTATAAATGAAGCCAATTGATTTCTTCTTACAATTGTCTCAGTTGCAAGTTGTTTTGAACAAAGACGAGATCATTAAGCCTTTGATGCTCTACACAGTTCCTTGTCTCGTGCAATTGTTCAAAGAAAACTTGATTTGATTTGTGATGAACTAAACTGCAAGTTTGACTGAGAATACGGACCGCAAGACGGGACAAAGAAGGGCAACCGCCTCCATACGTTGACCACCATTCGGCTTTAAACATACAAAAACCTTGACTAAGTCATCAAAACATACAATAATCTCCAAGATGCATGATACGTATTTGCAAAAAACATGGGCAACTAGATCAACGAGGCAAAGGTCTGGTGCAATAAACCCGTATGCAACATTCCCGACAAAGTTTTCTTAATGACTATGCACTCTCCTTTTAAAGTAACTAAAATGTCCAGTGCACTATAGCTAAAACAAAAGGGAGACATACTTTAGATTCTACTCCATGGAAACTTAATTTTCAATAGTAATTACTTTCGAAAAGAAGTTCCAACATGACAACATTGAAATAAATAACAAAATCTAATAAAAAACACTCACCAGGAAGGAGGGTGTCTCTAGCTCTAGCTGCCAACTTCCTCCCAAATCTCCAGCAGCATCTTTGTACAAGTTCATCTCTTTGACAATTCTATCTTGAACTTCTACATCGGAAACGAATCTTTCTATGCAGTCGAACACTCCAGACATGATACTGTTAGCCATGTTTCCTTCGATGCTATAAAAGAACTTGGGGTTAAGGAAGAAACCTGCAGTATGAAGAGGACTGTGCCACAACTTTTTCCACCTCCGATCGATAATATTCCAGTAGAAAATATAGTCTTCTCTCTTAGGAAGCTCTCGCTTAATCATTTCTTTTGCTCGGTATATTCCTGCAAAAACATATCCCATTGCAGCCCTCTTCTGGCTACCAACAAGGCTCAATACTCGCAATAGTGGATCTGTTAAACGGGTTATCAAGATAATCGAAGACCAAAACGACCGGTTAGTCAATGTATCTAGCAACATCAATCCTTCCGTTGTATTTGAATACGAGGAGCCCATCCACTCCTGCGAAGTAACCATAGACTGCAAATTGAGTTTAAGATCAGCCATTTGTTTCAATGTCATGAAGTTAGTAGCAAAGAGACATTCTCCGGGCCTGACAATGTCGATGCCAAACGTATACCTTCTCATTATATTCAAAATCGCAATATGCTTGTAGATGAATCTTGTAACAGATCTCGCCTGTTCAATTGCTGACTTTATCCACTCGATTTTCCCGAAATCCTCAAGCATCGATTCTATGCAGTCAACTGCACAAGGAGACCAGTAAAGGGTAGGGAAAGTCTCCATCAATCTCTTCCCAACGACTATATAATTCTCTTCGCTCTTTGTTATTACTTGTAAAACATGTTGAACTCCAAGTTCTTCAACAACTTGCTTAAACAAATCGTGCAAAGCATCTGGAGAGTGTATAATGTCGGAGACATCCACGGATCTTAAGAAAACTGTGCCTTCAGGACTAAATACTGAAAAGTTTAGCGTGCTTCTACCTTTTCCAGAGTTCCATTGGCTGGCTAGAAGAGAACAACCAGTTTTCTCCCATAGCGTTGTGTGCCGACCAATGTCATTCCTCACCTCTTTCACCACATCCTTCAGTACCCAACCGCGAAGATCGTGATATGAGGGCGCTGTGATCCCTGATCCCCCAGACGCAAGCGCATTGATCATTGGTTGAAAATAAACCGATTCCTTAACTGCATCTGGAGACGCTCCAATTTCGTATAAAAATCTCCCTATTGCCACTTGAATTCGTTGTCGACTATTAACCCTTTCCAACTCAAGATCGTTACTAACAGTACCAGCATCATCACCAGCATAAGAATCTTCGTCTACTAATCTCTTCCGTTTAACGGAACTAGCATTGCCTATTATTCCAACTTCTTCTTCCCGATTTTCCAAAACACCCGAATGCGGAAAAGAAACTGGTGGCAATCTTTGCTGGGCGTGTCCAGCAAATGCATTCGAGTTTTCTCTAAGAACACAAGCTGGACTGTCACTACTAATCCCGATATCTCCTCGATTAACCGTCAATGCCGAATCGGGAACTCGAGGCAAAGTGCATTGCCCGTGATTGGACAACGAGTAGCTATCCAATTCACCAGAATTGACAACAACAAGGGATTGTTTCATTTTCTGCCTCTTCAAAGCAAGCTTGTTTTCTAAATTCTGTTGCATGGCAATTCGAACATCCTCGGGGGCTCGGTCGCAAATCGGGCCGTTGCCCTTGCGGCCGGCGAGATGTTCTTTAAGCCTATGAATCCCACCACCCTGAAACATCTTACCACAGTACAGACACTTCTTTAACTCCACCTTGTTGACAACCCCATTTGGGCTCTCGTCGTTTTTCACGAAAACCTGACAGTGTTTCCAACATGGGTCGTGTTTTTGTGGGGAAACTGTTATGGGTTCCAAACCCTCCATAGACGCCATTAACAAACTCGAACCAAAACTCAATTTCAACAACTTTCCTGCGAATGACACATTGGGGTGATAAAAGAAACTGAGAATTTGTTTTCAACTACGAAGAAATATTAGATTACTGATCGACATTGCTGAAGACAACTAGAATGAGAAGATTAAATGGCGACTTACGTTTGTGTTTTTTTTTTTTTGGCTTTGCTGTTTCCACTGTGTCTTCGAATTCCTGTCCCTGTTTGTTTTCATGCGTGCAAATGAGAGGGGTTTTTTTTTTTTTTTTTTTTTTTTAATAACCTTTTGGTTGGGGGCAAGCTATCAGTCAACGTGTTCGGTTTCAGTTTTGTTAATTTTCAATGAAGGGCCTTTTCAATTCTTTTATTTTTGCTAATTACAATGAATTGCCCTCAAAATTGGGATTCTGTTTCTCTGTATATTTCTCCTTGGGTTGTTCATCCAACTAATTCACACCAAAGCAAAAAACAAAACCGAACTACTACTTGAATTTGGTTTGGTTTGGTTTGATTTAGTTTTTTAAAAAACCAATTAGGTTGGTTTGTGGTTTTACCTCTAAAATACTAAATAAAATCAAACCAATTTTTAATTAGAAGCTCTTTATGATAGGATAGTCTATTGATAGTGTATGTTTTTAAACGTAAGATCCGATCAAAATCTCATTAAAATAAAGATTGCTAATACAGATTAATAGGTTCAAAATAGAGCTTTGCTGATGGACCGGTAGAGTTCTCATTCTGGTTAAGCAATACATGTTCTAAAAAATATTTGTTGAAATATGATTTATTGATTTTGATTTTCTGAAACTCCGAACTTATTTTTGAAATACCGATGGATGTTTAGTCTTATTTTTGTTAATACATTTTTGAGTTTGTGTGAGAATCTTACCCGATTGATCCTTTATTTTATTTTTTTTAATTGCGGATATTTATAAAACAAAATGATCAATATTTACTTTAGAATTGTTGATTGCAATCCGAGTTGTTTTAATATGATTGACATAAGTCATAATTTTATTTAGAATGAAACAAGAAACAAATCAAACCAACTATAATCTGGTTTGGTTTGATTAGTTCACCTAAATGACAGTTGGAATTGAACAACGTAAAAGCCTTTTTTTTTTTTGGGCTCAGATGTTTCTGAATTGTCAAAAAATATAACACCAATACTAAGTATACCAAAGATCATTTTCTCCAATAAAAAAAAAAAAAAATATATATATATATATATATATACACACACCAAAGATCAGACGACACTACTTTTTTCCACATTGATTTAAGGATACAATTAAATTCCTCAAGAACTATAGTTACACTTTTTTAATTTGCCTCTCAAACTTCAAAAAAATGAACGGGAAAACTTGTGACTAGTATACTTTTTCGAAAAAGACGAGAAAAAATAGTGACGAAAACAAAAATTACTCCTAATATCACGTTAAAAAAAATAATTAAAATATCAAGAATTCTTTGTCACAAAGGCATTATAAAGCACGATCACGAAAACAGTAAAGCAAAACCATGCTAAAAACATCTCACGGAAGACATGTTTTGCATACTTCATCCTCAAAGTTCACAAAATAACACTTATCGATTCTCTTGCACGGCAATTGAGTTGAAACTTGAAAGAGTTTCCGTTAAACATTCCCGCTTACACAATTCAATCACCAAAACCAGTACTTAAAACAACCAAAACCTCAGTTTATAAATAAAAAAAATCCTCTACTTAAAGGGCCACTTAATAGAAGCAAATATTCCCCAACGAGCAAAAGTGTAGCAAAATCCCATGTTATCAACCAAAACATGAGCATAGTAAAGTAAAAAGGACTGTAATTTGACCAAAAATAGTTTTAAACAACTACAAAGACAAAAAAATAGTTCAACACCCATCCAAAAGAAAGCCTTAATTTTAAATAGTCGGGTATAGACTCATCGTCATCTTAACCAAATCCAAATTACCGAGACATTGATGACAATAACCAAAAATATGTAGCCAAGAGTCTAACAAAAGAATGTGCAGCAGGCAAAGAGAGATTGTTCTTGCTTTGCCGCCCAATCATCGAAACAACTATACAATTCAGCAAGTTAAAAATCGGGTATATCTTATCCAACCACCTAACATGACTCATCAGCTGCCTCATAAGAAGGTCACTTGAATGAAATTAAAGTTCTTTTAAAAGGCAGACCTTTCAAGAGAACAAGAACCGTAATAAAAAAGAGATCTCAGAAAAAACACGTACTAACTAAAAGCCAATCAAACATATATACACCTAAACCCTGAATGTTAAGAAGACCTAAATTACATGTCTGATTCAAAACTTAGTACACTTATCACAACTGAGCTATCAAGATCTTAAATGGATCACTATATACAGATAAACCAATAACCAAAAGCATAAGCATTGTCATGTTATAGAACCATATTTTTTGTTTTTGCCAAGAATTATTCGATTAAGATTGATAACTCAAAGGGCATGTGCCAAAAAGGCACAGACCAAAACAAAATAATTCAGCGATCATCGGATTTCCTAAGCAAAATCACCAACTTAAAAGGCACACAAACAAGTTACTAAAAAAAAACAGAAAAATATCCAGAAATCACCAGATCGAATAAAAATCCACACATAAGATACCAAAAATTACTTTAATCTAAGCATTAAAACAGCCGAAATGTAAAACCACCATACAAAGGTCTTAACAAAACCACTAATTAGGTATTTTCTTAATCCAAAATCCCTCAAAACAAGAAGCAGAAACAATTTGTAGAAAAGACCAAAAAAACAAAAAACCGAAAGGACGAGCGTTCCTCGGCGGCTCAAAACCTGAGCTTGGTGAAGAACCACCTGTTCTTGCCGGTCTTGAACCTCTCCTCGAACTTCTTCTTGGTCTCCTTCAAGGCAGTGACCTTCTTGTCCTTGGACTGGAGGGCGTCGATCGTGACGACTTCCTTGAGGTCGACGTCGAGGGTGTAGCGAGTCGGCATAAGGTGCTGGTAGTTAACGAGCTTCACAAACGCCTTCACGCGCGACTTCTTCGCCGTCTTCTTGGCCGAGTCCTTGCGGATCACCTTGCTCGGGTACTTGTTGATTCCGGCGACCAGGCAGTGTCCGTAAGCGCGGTCGCGGGTTCCCCTCGTCGAAGGTGCGGAGGATCACCGCCTTCCGGCCGGCGTAGCGGCCCTGGAGGATGATCACCGCCTTGTTTTGCTTCAAGAATTTCACCATTTTCGCTCTCTTTGCCGCTCCCTCTCTCTCTCTCCACTCGAAGTCTGGCTCGGCCTCAGAGAATAGCAAACCCTAGAGATACAATACATATATAGAGGCATTTGAAACCCTAATCTCTTTCGCTTGTGTTGTTTGTGCAAACGGGGCAGTGGTTGGGCTCACTGAGGCCCAGCTAAAGTGGGGATGGTTCAGTTGTGGGCTAGATATTGATTAACAGGCCTGGTCCGGGTTTCAGTAAATTGAATGGGCTGCTCTGGGGATGATTTGAGCTTATCTATCCATTTGATACTGCTAACTTTTTAGAACTGTAAATATGGGCCGGATCAAATAGGTCAGCACATGACCAGCGCCCACACGTGTCGTTAGGGGCGGGTTGGAGAAAATTACTTAAATAATCACCTTTTTCATTTATTCACAAACTCTCTTATTTTGATCAATATAGCACAATTTTTAATTTGATTTTGTGTTATATTAATCTAATATTACTTTTTTATATCATGTTAGTGAAATAATTTTTAAATTTGTATCATTCAGGTATCTTTCCCTTTAGGTTGGGCTTAAATTTTTGTTCTAGCCTATATGGTGTATTTTTAGATTGAGGTTAGGCTAATCGACGCATTTGACACCACATTTTTTAACACCACATTTTTAATTATTGTCCCAATTATAAAACTTCATATTTCTTTTTTTTTTTTTTTAACCTTTAATTATGTAAGTACGGAGGATCCAAATCCAAGCATGGCTTAAAGAATAACAAAAAAACATATACATGTTTATTTGAGAGGTCATTTTTACAATTTTCTCTTTATAGGATTTTAGTTATTTTATATATAAAATATAATGGCCGACCTTTGATTTGGGGGATTTGCAAAATGTCATAAATTTGATACATCCTTATAATTTTACCCACCATAAGAATAAAGTTGATAATTTTATCATTTCATAATATTTAGTTAAATAATTAAATGAAAAAATAGTAAATAGACAAATATTCTTATATCTTTCTTTTCTTCTCTTTTTTATTTATTGGAATATTCTTTGGATAACTGCGACTCCGATTACTGGTCACCAGTCTCCGATTGTTGATCTCTAGTCGCTGTCCTATTGCCGGTCACCGGAGAGATTATGTTAAAATCAAAAATAGATTCTGATAGAATTTTTTTTTTCTTTTCTTTTTTTTTTTTTAATTTATTGGAATAATTTTTAGATATCTCCGACTCCGGTCACCAGTCTATGGCACTTGTCGTCAGTCTCCAGTCACCGGAGAAATTCTGTTAGAATTCAAAATGAATTCTAATAGATTTTTTTTCGTATCTCATCAAAGATGACCGAATGTATCTGGCTCCGGTCACCAGCGCCGATCGGTTGCCGGTACCCGTCACCTAAGAGATTAAAAAAAAAATTGTACTTCAAAAAAGATAGCCGAACATCTCCGGTATCAGTTGCTGGTTGTCGAAGAGATTCTGTCAGAATTCGTTGGATTTTGATAGAATTTTTTTTTTTTTTGGATTTCAACAAAGATGACCGTCTTCGACTTTGGTCACCGGCGCCGATCGCCAGAGAGATTCTGTTAGAATCTAAAATGAATTCTGACTTTTTTTTTTTTTTTTGTATTTCAAAAAGATAACTAGATATTTTTAATATATATGGCTAGACATCTCCAGTGTTGGAGAGACTTTTTGGATTCTGTCAGAATACCTTTTGGATTTTGCTAGAGTGCCTTTTGAATTCTGTCGGAATGCCTTTTAAATTTTACTAAAATACTTTTAGAATTCTACTAGAATGCTTTTGATATTTCAGTATAAAATGACACTGAGACATTTTGGATTTTACCATAATACATTTTGGATTCTGTTAGAATGCATTTTAGATTTTATTAGAATGCTTTCGATTTTCTAGTACAAAATGACACCAATAATTAGAAAAGAAGCAAACAAAAACACCAAAATCTCAACTACCAAACAAACAAAAATATCGAAATCTCAACTCCTAATGAAACCATTAAACGTTAAACATCAAATTTGAAAAATTGAAATCCAATTTAGAAAAATTCAAGTACCAATAAAATGGTTCCTACAAGTTATTTTCTTGAAGAAGAAAAAAAAAAAAAAAAAAAAAAAAAAAAACCTATTTGTCACTTATTTGCAAGAGAAAATTAGGGGGGAAGGCCACTTTTTTGGATACCTCCTTGTATTAATGTCAGCCTTTGAAGTGTTTTGTTTACAGGCATATTATCGATATGAACCGACTTTTTCTTTTATCTCTTCCAGACTTGAGCTTACCTTTTCTTTCTCAATTGCAGTTTCAGATTCTGCCAGTTGAACTCTTTTAACAAGGACTTCCATCACATCGGCGACAATCTGACCAGATTTGAGTATTTCACCGATATAAGCAGCATCTAGTTCATCTAAATAACCATGCTGCTTTTTTTTTTTTGTTTTTTCAATCCAAAAATGTTAATCTGGACCGTCAAAGGAAGAAGGATCAACCTTTTCAGACCAAGCAGACAAACATTCAAGCCAAACAAGCCCACCAATATCCCACTAGAGTTGTAACACAAAGCTCGTTTGTTTTTCTTTTTCCTACGAAAAAAAAAAAAAAAGGATCCAGTGTGTCTGCAACGGTCTTAGAGACCCCCGAAACTAAATCATTCCAAGCATATACTACTTATAAAACACCATCACAATCTCGCATCCAAGCTCTGCATAAAAAAGACGAATGGAAGTCTTTTTTCCATTCTTGCAAGGATACTAACCAGCTGGTAATATTATAAATATATATGTGTATTACTCTTTTTAATTAGGAAATTAACTTGGGTGTAAATTTAATTTTAATCAATGGTCTCACTTGCTCAAAATGATCAAAGGGGATTTTATATATATATATTTTTACAACTTTTTGTCACCGAAAAGTGGTGATCAACTTCACGGCGATTTTAATTGGTTCAATCGTTCAACAAAATTCCAAATCCATTTTGCAATTGAATGCATACCACATACCACAGTTTCTGGTAAAAGTAGTCGAAAAGTAATCCCAATTTTTTTCTTTTTTTTTTTTGGATAGGAAAAAAGGATTTGGAGGCACCTCATCATTTTTAGGATTTTCATCTTTATAGGCAAAAACACTTCCCTAAATATGGCAGAGGTAAGTACTTTATATTGGTTTCTCTTAGTCTCCACCTAAGGCCTACAATGTCATCACCAAACCGAGTTTCAATAGCCGAAACAGGAGCGGGGCCTAAAGGGAGGTAGTGGGAATCGAACCCTGATGGACGAAGGGCATATACCTAGGAAAGGCTTCCCCCCATTGTCAAACCAAGCTTCAACAGCCGAAGCTGATGGCCTAAGGGGAGGCAGTAGGAATTGAACCCTAATAGATGAATAGGAGATGCCTAGCAAAGGCTTCCCACCCCTTTGCCATCTCATCCACCCATGTGGGTATAATCCTAAATTTTTTTTTTTTAATAAATCAGTCCCAACGAATTTATTCACACAAGATAATCCAAAACAAAATGAAATGATCAGTTTAAAACTTGAAAGATGAAAAGATCTGAATATTGAAAGGCCAAAGAAGGAGAGATATTGTTTGCTCCCCGATTTACCGGGTGCAATTTGATAACCGTAAGTGCACGGGTCGTGGACAAGTAATAAAGAGTGAGTATAGTGTCGATCCCACAAGTATTGGGTTTTAAATTACAGCTAAGACTGCGATTATCGTTACTTAACTTTATCCATGCAACCTAATTAAATGAAATTAAAATAAAACAAAAACAAATATAAACACAAAAATAAAATATGGGAATTTCTATGCACAAATGTAATAGGGACTTGACTTCACATTATCATTCCCATGTTCATCCTATTAAGCAATTGCTAGCCAATTGCACTCAATTCATTAATCAAGAGATCTAATATAACCTCATTACGTCTCTCGAGCATCGAATGAGATAATATACATGAATCACCAAGTTGATATCCCTATCTAACTCATTACCTACACATTCACTAAGTTTAGCCCTTAACTTGTAAATCAAGATGTTGATCGCCTCCTGGCCTCACAACAACTAAAATCCTAGTTTGATTATCTAAGTGTTGATCTCCTCCCGGTCTCACAACAACCTAGACTATGTTCTCAAATCCGGTATATGAACTCAATCTCTCCCAAGTGTCAAATTCACAATCTAAAATCATCTAACTTATTGGCAAAATAAATTAGAGGAATTAAGCATAGAGAGACGTAAATAAATTGAAATGGAATTTAACAAACAATTGACAAAATATTCAAAATATAGTGCAAACAAAGTTACATCAAGCCTTAGAAATAATTTATAGCTCAACATAGAGGAATCCACAACTAATCTTGTTAAGAAATCCATAATTGAAAACATGTTCATACAAAATTCTCAAATACAAATTTCATAAAGATTAGGGCAGAGATAAAGGAAGAGAAAACTTTTTGTGGAGATGAACTTTAAGCCTTCAAATATTCCAGAATCTCTCCCAAGCATTCTTCAAGAATCTTCAACTCCAAGCTCCTCTCTCTAGGAAATTTCTTGTGCCTCTAACTTGTGTTTTCTCCTCCAAATCTCTACCTAGGGTTTGAGGCTTAGAAGGATATATAAGGAGCTAAAAAATAGGTGATTTCCAGCCACTAGATCAAGAGAAATGGCCAGATCTTGGCCATCAGACGAATGGAGGCGCGGAGGCATGCAGGTGCGCACAAGGTTGCATGGCCTTGGAGGCCCGCAGGCACCCACCTAGGAGGCAGGGCCATGCAGGCCTCTCAGCCTGGCTGAGGGCTATAGGGCCTTAAGTGCTCAAATACTCCAATTTTTGTTCCACAATTTCTCTATTTCCCAAATTCTTAATTTCCTACAAAATATCACAAAGAAATATCAAAACAACACAAATGCTTGAGGTTTTCACAAATACCTAAGCTCAAAATTACTTGATTTATGAGTAAAATACTCATTCATCAAATTGCAGGGGGTAAAGCAAGCAAAGGAAAGGGCTTGGTTGGTGCTGCAGATGACTTGGCTCCTATGTGAACTCCTTTTCTTGTGAAGAATGTGCAGCTAGCAAATAATTTGGCTCCCAAAAGCCGAGTGGTCACCGAAGCCGATGATTTTTTCCTCACCGGCATCAGAGCTCTTCGCGAGCGATACGGCCAATTATTGTCGACCGAGCGGCTCAATGACAAAGATGGAGCTCACAACTAAGGAAAACCATCAGGATTAATGAAAATCCGTCCAGATCTGGTGGCTATCCACCAAGATCCGTCTCGATGGACATATCTAATAGAGAGAAGTCGAAGTCATCGCTCGTCAACGAAGCCAGAACCATGTGCGAGAACCGGCTTAGGCTCCGAGTGTAACAACCGGAATTTTTACGGACCTGTGATTCCCTTATATGTAAAGGAATTTAAGTTCGTACTCTGTGTTTATGTAATGTTTCATGAAAATTATGAATATCAATGTGAAATTCATAATTTTATTATTAGAGTATGTTTGAGTTCTTATAGTATCGTAAGACTCGTTCATGAATTATGATTTTATTATGGCTATGTAAGACCAGGATAATTCATGACTTGAACAGGACGGTACTGCAGTGTTTTAAGCAGTATAGGAATTATACTATGTTTGACCGTCATTGCGGATACAGAATGAAGAATAAGGAATGAGATCACTTTAGAAATATCAGGAATAATATTTGGAGCAATGAGGAGTAAGTAGCTTTAAGTCCTAAGAAAAACCCATACGCGGTCCAGTTAAGTGCAAATAAATTATGGACTGCAGTTTAGTATTGCAGTACTGTTAATAGTTGAAAACAATATTTTTAATATCTGCATTAGTAAGAAAATGGACTGCATATTAAGAGAAAAGGCCAAACATGGCCTTACTTGGGGGCCAAGTAATCATGGATAAATATGTGAATTTTGGGATTTTTGGAAATTAGAAAGAAATGTGTGGAAGATTTTGATTGGATGATTTAGTGGATAACTTTGAAGAAATTTTTGGCCCCAAAATCAGCCACATGGCCTGCCCCAAAAATAATTTGTGAAAAATCAAGATTTTTCAATGTGAGGTTGAGTTTGGACCATTTTTAGTTAAGCCTTAAAATTTCTAGTTCACTTCCAACCTCTCCTCTAGCCTTAGGAACTGAAAAAAAAAAAAAAAAAAAAAAAAAGTGTGAGTGGCCGGTTGGTGATTAGTGGAGCAAGGAAGGAAAAAATTTTCATCCTAAAGTCTAGATCCCACTAAGCTTTAGAGATATTCCTCTTAACCCTCTAAGAATTTCCATTAAGTTTGATCAAGGATTTATGTGTGTTTCAAGCTTGGATTGTAAGAGCATAAGCTCACCATTTTTATTTTTGCCCTATGTTATGATTTTATGTGATTAGAATGGCCTAGATCTATGCTTAGGATGATTTGATTTCTAGATCTAAGCATAGGTTTAAATTTTGCTCTTGAATGAGTGTTATGGGTATGATTGCTCACCAAGTGCTTGTGAATATGCTTTTCACATGTTTGAATATGGTTAATGATGAATGATGATCATGATGTGGATGTATGATGAATGAAAGGTTAGAAACAAAACATAAAACCCTAATTTGGTAAGAAAAGTAAGATTACCTATTTGAGTTTTGTAAGTAAGATGAACAAGTATATGAATGATAAGAACGCACGTAACGAGCTGCATGTATGTCATAGGCTCACGGTCTTGATCGTTTGAGATAGTGTGCACGGATTTTTAAGCAAAAACCAACAAAAAATGAAAACTGTCAATTTTTGGATTTAACTGGACAGTTTTCTTGAAACTGAATTTTAAGACCCTTAGAGGCCGAATTTGGGAAAAGTCAAAACTGCAAAGTTGTAGAAAACTAGAAATCCTAGGGGACGGCTTAGACGATTTTTGAAAATAAGGTTTCAAAGGCCTCTATTATTATCAAAATCCGAGACTGGCCTATACAGACAGTGTACACGGTCAGAATTTTTCAAAAGGAGAAACAAGTAAGTTAAAGGCAGATTTAAGTTTTGATAAAAAAAAAATAAAAAAAAAAAGTTGTAGGTTTCGATGAGATCTACAACTTCCATGAAGAAAGTTTTTCCAAATTCTAAACCGATTTAAAGATAAAATGGGATTTCCAAAACTGTGCAGGATATATGAAATTTCTGCACAGGATTTTCAAAAACCGTGAATGGTACAGGAAATTTTCAGAACACATGCATTCCAGTTAATTAAAAGGATGCTTTAAAAGTTGTTTTTAAGGTTTTATGATCAAAAGAGACTAAGATTTAATGAAAATGGGTTCAAAAAGGCAATTTTAAGTATTATGGTAAGAAATACTTGGTTTATAAAGTTATGGTATTTTCAAAACATAAGAATATGGTAACAAGTATATGACGAATAGTAATCAGATAGTATACCGATTTACTATGTTGGGCTTTATGTTTATGGTTTCCAATGATAATCGGGTGGGATATCGATTTGTTATGATTACCAATGGTAACTGGATTAAATACCAGTTTACTATGATAGGATTTGTATATATGAATACCAAAGGTAATTGGATTGGATATCGATCTAGTATGTTATGGTCTGTAGTAAGTAAGGCGACTCTTATCATACGCCTTGTTTGAAACAGGAATATGACATGTTGTCATGCCTTGATGGAACGATAGACCAAGAGCGTAGGACGACTTGTAAGTACAACTCCGCCTACAGCATGGGCAAAATGTTTTTGTTACTTTAAATGTTTTTCAAAAACTCATGCATTGATTTACATGATGTGCATATGTTTTATGTTTATGTCTTATGTTTTATGTTTAATTATTGTGGCATCATGAAGCATGTTCACTATGATTTATGTTTTATTATCATGGCATCATATAAGCATGCTCACTGATAATAAATCACATGACAAGGCTAAGACAAAACCAAGACAAGTAAGGTGTCGTACTAACCTCCCGTTGATGCGTAGAGGATTATGTATGTTTAAGAAATTCTCAGACCTTTTGTTGATGCGTGAAGGGTTATGTATATGATTATCAACCTCCCATTGATGCGTGAGGGAATAATCAACCTTCCGTTGATGCGTGAAGGGTTATATATATGATTATCAACCTCCCGTTGATGCGTGAGGGAACAATCAACCTTCCGTTGATGCGTGAAGGGTTATTTATATGATTCCCATAATTGTTAAGGACCTTGTAAACCTTAACTTTTGTGGATTGCGCACATTTGGTACGTACACAAGGGGCTCATATGTTAAGCAAGATAATAAGTTCATAATATAATCATAATCGATTCATAAGAAAGCATAATTGGTTCATGCATTATCAATTCATGCATTTCTTTATCATGATTGTTTTGCGGAATATAAAGTTGTACTTGTTGAGCAAAAGCTCATAACTTACGTTCATGTTGTAGGAAAGCAATTTATCGGCAATGCTTGATGCAAGACTGTGGAGAGATGGCGCTGCAGACTGTGAAATTTGGGTTGGATACCGTCACGGGTTTTAGAAAATATGTTGTATTATATTATGATAAGTCGATGGTACTAGCATATGATAACTAGTATGATTTGAAAAAAAAAAAGAAAAATGATTTTAAAGCTCGGTACTCGAGTGAGTACATATAAATAAGTATGAATATAAGTTAAGTTTTGAGTTTCGAGTTTTAAATTTAAATTTAAAAAAAAATTTAAAGAAAAGTATTTCCGTATTTTTATGAAATACGAGAGTATGTTCAAGTATGTTAAGTATAAAATAGCGGTCACGTAGGGTGGGTCGCCATAAGATTTAGTATGTAAGCACGGTAACGGCCCTACGTAGGTCGGGATGTTACACCGAGAACGGCGATTAGTAGAACTTTGGCTTGAGGAAGTCTAGTTGCCCACCGAAGTCAATGATGCTTCAATCGGCGTTTGCTTTAGGATCGAGTAAGAGAGAGAGTATGTCACGATGAAAATCAAGTACAGCATCAGAGAGGAACCAGAGCGACCGGATCTAGCGGCGGAGGTGCAAAGAGAGATAGAGGTTTTAGAGGAACGGGAAAGAGAAAGGGGAGAGAGAGATATATGGTATTCTTAGAGAGAGACTATGCTAGAGAGAGAATGGAAAAGGAGAGAAAGTCATTTGCAGTGTACGAAGAATGAGAGAGGGAGAGACACATAAAAAATAAAAAATTAAAAAGAAAAAGAAATGAAAAGAACATAAGTGAATATAGAGGCAACAAAATACATGTAGGGGCAAAATGGAAAATTCACCTTATAATTCAAGAAATTTTTTAATTAAAAAATCTAATATGGTAAAATTACGATTGGTGAACTTAAAACTGACAAAATTATAAGAAAATGTCCAAAAAGTGGTATTTCCCCTAATTTTCTCCTTTGATTTTAGTGCACGAGCAAAACCCAACGTGCTTTTTCCCTAAAAATATGCATGGATCAGGTCTAATGGCCCCCTTTTTTCAAATGATTTCTCTACTTTTTTGTTTTTATTTTATATTCATTTGGCCCCTTTTTTTTTTTAACGTAATTTCTTTACTTTTTTGTTTTTTAGTTTATATTTATTTTGTATATATTTTTCTCTTTTAAATTAGGGAATTTCTACAACATGACTTTTACTTTTTTACTATGGGTAGAAAACTGCTTTGTAACTATTATATTAAATTTTTGATTTTTTAACTTATAAATATTTATATTAAAATTTTTGAATCTAAATTTTTAATGAGTAAAATGAACAACCTAACCTTCTCATTTTGTTTCTCAATGGTGCCAATAGTCTTATTCATGAAGCAGTTGTGCCTACTTTTTGTTGTGGAAGGTCAATCCGCGTCATTATATAGGCATTCAAAAATATTCTAGTACAATAAAGAGTAATTTATCTAAATAATCCTTGTATTCTATAAAATGTAACGGTTTGGTCCATATTTTATTTTTTGTGACTGAGATGACTCTAAGCTCTTAAAATGTTGGCCATTATAGTATTTTCCGTTCAAAACTGTTAAATTTCTAATGGAATCTTGCATAAGTCATAATTTTTATAGTAAAAAGACCAAAATACCCCTTTATTTTTTATTTTCTTACTCATTTACCTTCTCCCTCATTTTTTCTTCCTTTTCTTGCCCCTAAAACCAACAAAACCATAAAATACCTTTTTAAAAAAAATAAAACCAGAAAATTATTTCGTAAACCTAGAACCCAAAACCAGAACCCAGTGCCCCACCTCGTACGCTGTCGTCAATCTCACCCTGCCCTCCTTTACCATCGCCAAGCTCAGCCCCCCCCACCCCCACCCACACACCTAACTCAACCCAGCCCGAGACCTCCTCCTTCGCTATCGTCGGGCCCGAGCCCTCATCCTTTGCCGTCGCTGAGCTCAGCCCCCTTCCCACATAACTCAAAACCCAGCCCGAGACCCCTTCTTTCATAGTCGCCAAGCCCGAGCCGCCTTCCCCCCACCTCTCCATCCTTCACCATCGTTGAGCTCAGCCCCAACCCCCACCCATCGAACTCAAAACCTAGCCCCAGCCCCCCCCCCCCCCTTCCAACAGATTTCAAAACCCAACCTGAGCCCCCCCTTCTTCGTCGTCGCCGAGCCTTCCCCCCCTCCCAAACTCAAAACCTAGTTGCCCCCCCCCCCCCATCGTTGCCGCTGAACATAAGTGCCTCCCCCCACCGAACGGGTTCAAAACCTAAATCCCCCCGAAACAAACTCAAACCCCCACCCCCCTCCACCCCTGTCGTTGCCGAACTTAAGCCCCCCCCTTCCCGCGCCCAACGGAGAAGACAAAGAGCAAAACGTTGCCTCGCCGCCCCAAACCTTGCCAAGGTCCGTTCTCTGGGTTTTTTGGATCTGGGTTTGGGTTTTTACAGATCTGAGGGAGGAATTGGAGAGAGAGAGAGGAGAGAGGAGAGATGAATTTAGTTTTTTTTATGATTTTTTTTATTTTTGTTAGTTAATTATTATTAAATTATTAAAATACCCTTTTAGAATTGATCACATGTATTGTACATGACTCATTCCATTAGAAATTTAACAGTTTTGGATGAAAATGATTATAATAGTCATCATTTTAAGAGTTTATGGTCATCTCAGTCAAAATAAATAAAACAGGAACAAAACCGTTACCTTTTAAAGATTCATGGACTATTTGGACCAATTTACTTTACAACAAAATGACATCTGTAGTTGCACAAATTATTAAAGGTCATGTAAGTAGGTCAAAATGGTAGACAGTGGATTGGTTTGATTAGGAATTTGAAACATTGAAAGGTAACAAGGATAATTGTAGTTTTGGCTAGTATTTTTTTACTTTGCATTTGGATTTTTCTGTGAACATATAAATTGCTTTTTTATATTCATAATTGGCATACAAAATGGCTGTAGAATTTTTTTGTTGAAAAAAAAAAAAAAAAAAAAAAAAAAGAAAAAGAAAGAGGAATGAGTAATTGGAATGCTCGACTTGGTCTCAAAAATTTACTAGAAAAATAAGAACTTTTGGAATTTGTAAATACTAACATTAAGCATGCTTTTGGTGTTAAAGTTTGGATTGTAGAATTTGAGTTTGAATTGATTGTGCGTTTATCTAGGTGTTTGAATTGCTGGAGTTAAAAAATGTAAAAACTTGAAATGTGTTTGGAAAAAAATATCAGTATGGATCTTGTTTCGTTCGTATCGAAATTATATATGTAAAAAAAAAAATCATCTCATTTAAACTTGTCTATGTAAAATTATGGACTTTTAAAGTTTGAGTTACAAAACTATGTGAATAGTAAAATTAAGAAAAAATAAAATAAAAATTGGATTGTAATTTTAAGAATTGGATTGTGTATCCAAACATCCCCTAAGTGTCAGTTTCTCTGGAGGGAGAGAGATAGAATAAGAAATGTAATTCATTATTTGATTGGAAGAAAGAGATGACGGAGAGAAGAGGCGGACTGAAGTCTCTCACGGGTCCATCAAATTACATCCTTTCATTAACAAAAGAATCATATTATCTACATCATGTTTCACGTTCTTCATTTCACCAACTCTTCATCATTCCTCCCCTTCATCTGTTCTACAAAACGGAACCTTGAGAGAAAGTTCATCATCATTGATGTTGGCCCTAATAAAAGGACTACAGTCAACAGTGTAACGAAAACGCTACGTTTGTTTGGTGAAACGGTTTGAGTTGAAATTTTTAAATTTCAATAGTAAATTTTTTTGAATTTTCAGAAAAGACAAAAAACTTTTTGAGAAAAAGATAAAAATTATTTAGAAAAAAGACAAAAAAAAATTTAAATTGAATGATTTGAGTTGTTATGCCAAACTCCCCATTATATTTCAAAAAAGAAAGTGGCAATAGCCATCAACCATAGTTTTCTTGGAAAACAACAAAATATTTATAAGTTGCGGCTGGTAATGAATATGTGCCGAAACTGTTCAGGGGACAGGGTAGACCGTTGGGTGTAATATCATCATCAAACCAATAGGGGAAAGATAAGAACAACAATTCTGATCTCATTTTTGTTTTGTTTAAAATAAAATTAAAAAAACAAAAACAAAAAACAACTTCTAATCTCATTTTTAGTTCCGAACTATAAATCAAATTTCTTCTTTATAATCGTACCCTGACATATAAAATCATCAAATTTTTAACAATTAGATGAACAAAAGGATTAATTTAAAATAACTTTATAAATTAGTGACTCATTTTAAAATATTTATATATAATTTGGGGACGATAAAATAGATAGAAAACTTGTTCTTAGACATTTTAAAGTCATGTATGAAAATGGGAATTGACCCGTGACTAAAAACGGGATGAATTCCAAGAACAAATCAATATTTGATTATGCAACCGAAGACGCCCGTCATCCTCTACCTACTCCACTTATCTAGTCTTGAAGAGAATTATGTCTTTATAATATATTAAAGTGAATCCCAAGGCAATTTGGTCAAATTGGCCATCCGTTTGTGGGGGGATGTGACAGAAAATTTTCCTTCAACTTAATGAATTCTTTTCCACAACCATATTTCATTATTCTATCGGACCACCTAGATGTCATTTATTGAGCTATTTTTCTTCTTGACTTTGCTTTTAAATTTAGAGTACCAATTGGGTTTAGACATTGTGCAAAGAATCAATATCGTAAAGTGATTTAAGCAAAATACATATATATATATATATATCTCAAAGTGCAAAGAATGTTCAACTAAAATATTTCCAGCGACTAAAAATTCGATGAAGAACCCTTGTCCACAAAAATATTCAATGGACCACCGATATATCATTCATTGAGCCATTTTTCTTATTGACTTTGCTTTTAAATTTATTGTCACCATTCTCATTGAGCTTTTAGGTTTAGACATTGTGCAAAGAGTCAATTATCTTATAGTAAAGGAAGAGAACTAATGTAGTATTATTATGGATACATAAAAACAATCAAATCTGGTCTCATGATCACCATATACAAATGATCAATGAACCTCTACAATACCCCAAACAAAAAAATGATAAATAAAAGGAAAATATAGAAATATAGAAGCACAAAAACTACAAGACAGGAGTAGAGTAAAAACAGATATCTAAGATCATCATGAAGAATTCCCCTGAATCCTCAGAAGCATGCGTCCAACGCACAGCAGCAACACAAGGCGGCACAACTGCATATACATATATATATATATATATATAATTAATAAATACACAATATCAGTGATCAGTGCAAACAATCTCTCAATTTGGTTGAATGCAAAAAAAATTTAGTTGATATTTATCATTATATATTGGTATGTCTATATCTATAGGTGTACATAAATTTAGAGAGAGAGAGAGAGAGAGAGAAAGAGAGAGGCTTACCATCCCTTCCAGAAGCCATCACCCCTGGATTTGGTCTCAACCGGAGGCTGGTTTTGGGGGTAGGCTGCTGCAGGATCATCTTTGGTTGGATAGCCAGCCGGTGGAGGTGCCACGTAAGCGGTGGAACTCGGAGGAGGGTATGCTGCACATTTTCCAATGTTAATCAATACTTTTATTTCAATACTACAACTCTGTCTATCTATATCTATCCATCCATACATATATAGATACACATATAAATATAGGCATATGCAAACACAAACAAGTAAGATTACCTGCAGGCTGGGAACTCATATTTGCAGAGAGTACTTGGAACTTCAGAATAAATTCAAAGAAAGACAAGATGTGAGAGAGAAAGAGACAATAAGACGGCTGATAAGTGTAGTTGGTTTGAGGTATGAAGATGTTGAAGGTGAATATATGTGTGTGTATATATATAGATATATATATATATATCTATATATATGGGAATAAAAGAGGAGAGAGGGAAGGATCAAAAGATTGGAGTCAGCCGGAGGGGTTTCGTAGAAGGCAGAGAAGCAGAGACGATGCGATTAAAATTAAATTGGTCGGCTAACCGCGTGAAGGACAGCCAAAGCCATCAGCACAAGGCAAAAGGCAGAACAAAGAACTAGATTCGCGTAATTTAATATTATTAAAATAATGTAATGCTGGCTCATTTCCCTTTCATTTATAATTATTTTTTCATTTGTTATTCATTTAGTAATATTATTTACAGGCTCATACCGATCCAATATGTGTCAAGATATATATATATATATATATATATCTTTTTAATTGTTTGTACACGTCTCCATTTCTCAATATGCCACGCGGTGCAGGTGCAACTGTGACAAATGGTAAGTCACCCAAAAAAAAAAAAAAAATGTGACAAATGTTAAAACGTTACTTGATTATCATACTTAGGCTACGAACTTGCGTCGTTGAACACACGACACAACCCTTTGTCTTAAAGTCGATAAAATAAAATCACGTCATAATTGAATTTTTGACAAATTATATTTTTTTTCTTTTAAATTTTATATCTTGTCATAAAATGTCCCGTGAATTTGAATTTATAACATTCTTTTTTTTTCTGAATTTTAAAAAGTTTTACAAATATTCTCTCTCAAATATACAAAAAATACATATCACGCTAGTTAAAAGTATAAATTAGGGAGGTTAAATGTGAAATTACGAAATAATACATATTAACAACATCCTGATACATGTTGTTCTTATTATTATTATAATTATTATAAAACAAGTATATGTATTCGAGGAGTTACGTTAACGACCAAATCACGTAACACAATTTTCGAAAGCGAAAACAAAACTTAAAAAATAAGATTAGTGTTTGAAAGGAGCATTCTCGACGGCACATGATGTTGAAAGAAGTATTATAATTGTCCAATAAGTCGCAGCTCTTACTCCTATTAGCTTGAAATTTGATGTATAGCTCTAATTGGTTATTACTTATATGTATACAAGGAAAAATTAAATAAGATTGCAAAGGTACTACAATATAAGTTTGTATTTGGTTTCTCAGTTGAAATAAAAATTTTAAATTAAAATTGGTTGACTTTTTAAAAATTAATTATAAATTTTTTTTAATTTTTTTAAAAAAATATTAAAATAAAAAAATATAATTAATTAATTAAAATTGAGTTAAAATATCAAATGAAACATAAAACTCTTCAAACTGAATCAGTTCGCTTGATAATCTGTAGTTGGTACGCACCCAGAAAAAAAAAATCTTTATTCACACTTCTTTTTTTTTTTTTTCCTATGGCGCGTATGAATCTTTGAAGAAAGTCAATTTCTTCTTGAGCTTGTTTTGTGACGTGGCATAATCTTTATGCCTTTCTTATTGCAACTTAATGACGCGGCGGCTGACCTTATATTTCTGAAAACGAAAAATAAATGTTTAGCTAAAAATGAGAGAGAGAGAGAGAGAGAAAACTATGACGTAGCAAGTGTATATCCAAAGAACACATCCATTTTCAAAGGAAAAATATTTGGAGGTATTTTTGGTATTAAAAATCATATTTATAGAAAACGGATCCATAATTTTTATTAAGAGGAGCGCATAATTATATAATGAGTAATTCAGAGATTATTTCAATTAAATTTCATTTTTAAAGGATTATTATGAAATATTATTCAAAATTATAAATTATTTTTATTTTAAGAAAAGTTGAGGAGGATTTTAAGTCTTGTGGTCCTCCATACATGATAGATCTTATGTCATAAGACTGATATATTAATTAGTATGAATGAAAAGTGTTAAATATCGTTGTTTTTTTATGAATAAAAAATTATCTGAGGTGATCTCATTATTTTCAGGTTTTCAGTCTCACAGATATGAATTTATTTTTCTAGATACGACAAAGACGTATTCTTATATTAACCTCTCTCAGTCATCCATCCAGAACCTATCATGTTATCAGATTCTTATACTAAATATCTTTGATATGCTTTAGCATTATTCCTTTCCAAAAAGATTAAGCATCTTCCAAGAAGAACATCGCAGGATGGGAAAGAGAGAATAAATTTGGTGGCACGCCCTTTTTGAAAGGTCAATTAGCAATTTAGCACTGGGTGGGAACTAGAAGCTAATGTCAAATTCGGGAAAGTCTCTTACCATAAATAAAAGAAGAAGAAGAAGAAGAAGAAGAAATTTTTAGGGTGGGCGTTGGAAAATAACATGTACAATTTTTAATATTGTTTTTTGTTTTTTTTTTTTTTTTGTCACAAGTTGTTGGCCAACTATTAGCAAGGTACGTAGCTGGACGCCTTATCCCTTAAAATATATATCAAATCAAAATTTATGTGATTCACTAATTGGATGACAATTCATGTTAATTCATCATATTCATGTCAATCTATTTATTAATCTTGTAAGAAAATTTCAATGAAAACAAAATTTATTTAATAAATGTGTCAGAAAATTTCAGTTCAAATACGACTCATTTATTTATCTTGTTATATGTGTAAATCCGTATTATCTATTAAGATTATAATTGATATAATAATATCTTATTTAGCATAATTTTGATATTTTTAACATGTTTATTAAAAAAATAAGTGAAGTTTGCTTTTAATTTTTTTAAAATCAAACTATTTCTACTTTATTAACTGTATAAGCTTTCTTTTCTTCTTCTTTTTTTGTAAATTTGTAAAGTATAAGCTCTCATATAAATATTATGTAATTATGTTGAGAATAACATATGTAATTTTTAAATATGATGTATTTATTAATCGTATTAATTGTGTCAATCTCCTATTCATAAAAAATTCAAACTTTCTAATTTTGTGTAGTGTTCATTTTGTGATAAAAATTCACATCTTATAAGATATATATTTACTTAAAATGAAGGTAAAACAAGGAGAATTTTATAATGGGATAAACTTTTTTACCTGTAAAATTCTCTACCCTTTTATTTGAATCGGAAGGTTAAAAAGACTCAAAAATCATCGTATTAAAATAAATCCTCCCATACACAATCAAATTTCCATGTCAGGAAAAAAAAAAAAAAAAAAAAAAAAACCCTATCTGCTAAGAACTTCGATGGCCTTCGGGTGGCCTCGACGGCTCGCCTGGTGGTGGGCGATCGGGCGGGAGTCTTGCTCGGGCGTAGATGGAACGGTTGCAAGGGAGGAGATCTCTGGCGATGGGTGACAATGGCGGGACTGGCGATGTGGGTGGTGGGCTGCTAGCGCTCGTGCCATAAGTTGTCAACGGAACTCGTGAGACCATCGCAACGTCAGATCACGACGGAGGCCGTGAGGGACCGAATCTGGCAAGCCACCGGTGCGATGGCAAGGGCGAGATCTCCTCCGGGCTTCTAATCATCGGCGCGACGATCTGCTCCACCACCTTTGACGACCGCACGGCGACGGCCTGCTCACACGGCGACGGACCTGCCAAGAACGGCGGCTGTAATTTGGTTTTCTTTTTTTTTTTTTTTTTTTTTCAAATTTTTTGATGTGTTTTGTAAATTAAATAATCAGGTGTGATAGGTTTTGTTTTTATTGATGTATCTTTATAATCTCAACCGTCCAAAATTAATCGGATGATTAAAAATATTTACCATATTGATGAGGTAAAATGTGGAGGTCTCGTTATAGAATTCCCATAAAACAAATTCTAATGTTACTGGAGTTCTTATAACAATGAATAATAAGATAATATAACAGTAACGAGAAAAAAAAATAACAAATTTAAAATAAAAAATTTAAAGGTTGGTATGTTATTCTGTCTTTTCTTTCATCATTCTTAAAAAAAAAAAAAAAAAAAATTAGGAGAATGTGTACGATTATGATCTAATTTGAAAATAAATTATTTTTTTTTAAGTAAAAAATTAAGGGCAATTCTATGGTGGGAGAAGGCTGTTTTTTCCCACCCATAATGGTGGCTATTGCATCTGAAGGAGGGTGAATGAGGGTCTACATACTCTTGACAACACAGAATTAAAGCTTAACATAATAGAAATAATTTTTAAAATCAACCTCTGCATTATATTAAAATATGAATTCTACCCCCATAAGTTTAGTTAACAAAATTTTATGAGAAAAAGAGATTCCGGCATACCTCCGGCCAATAGAGGAATACCGGCTAGACTGATCAAACCAAATTACATACGAATCAACCAGTTTCAACAAAAATTAAACAGATTTTGGTTGGTGGTGGATCTATGGAATGTGAGTGCTCAAGGTGGCGGACGCTAGGTGTTAGTCGCTTGGGGTGGTTGGTCGCAGCGAGACGAACCTCCGCCAGCACTCGGCACTTCCGCCAGTTGCCCAGCCATGCTAACCCACCGAATTAGTGGGTCGAAACCCACCTTTGTGTGAGTTGAAACCCAGGTCTCCGACCTGCCTTGGCCTGGGTCTCCATGGATTGCTAGCGCCGCGTCTTGGGTTGTGAAATTCATCAACAATCGAACTGTCTCCTCCATCGTCAGGAGCCAGAGAAGATCGCACCGCCGTGTAGAAGTGTTGTCCGCACCGTCTCTGGAGGTGGCGGCTGGGTTCTCGCCGTCAGAGGGATGCCGGTTGTCTTCTCCATCTCCTTCAAGAGCTTGGGTCTTCGCCGGTCGAGAGATGCGCAGAGATCTCGGGGGTCTGGGTCGCCTATGGTCGGTCTGGGTCCCCGTCGCCGGTGAGGATGAGCTGCCGTCGGGATTTTTGCAATTGTTTTGTTTTTGTTTTTGTTTTTTAAAAATACTTTTGATATCCTAACTATAATAAAAGAGTGGACCCCTTTTACTGTTGTTTTTTAGTAGTCAAACATGGTGTGTTTTGATGCCTTCTCCATTTTTTGTTTTTGTTTTCCTTTCTTTTCTCTGCTGTATTTTCCTTCCTGTATCTGCACAGTCACAATTTGACCGCCTTCCACGTGTTGCAGGTGCAACTTTTCAAGAATTTGAACATTAGAACTCAAGGAGACAAGCATTTTAGGGTTAGTTTGATTGATGAGTTCAAACTCATCATTATCAACTCAATTTTTATCTTTTTTCTCAAAGTTTTTTATCTTTTCTGAAAAATCAATCAAAATCACTATTTAAACTTACAAATCTTAACTCAAACTCATACACCAAACGGGCCCTAATACACTTTACAAAATTGTAATTGTACTTGATAAATTATTTTTTAAAGTGTTTTTTAACTTTCTAAAATTATCAAGTTATTTTAGTGTATATTTGGTATTTCATTTCATTTTAAATTATATTATATTTTATAGTTAATTTTTAAATTTTTTTTATGAAAAATTCAATAATAATTATAATTAATTTTTAAAAAATAAACCAACTTCAATTTAAATATCTTATTTCATTTCAAACTCAACTGAAATACTAAACACACCTTTAGATTGATCAAGTTCAAAATATCCTATATAATATATATATATATATATATATATTTAACATGATAAAAGAGTTAAAGACGAAGAAATGTAGTGAAGGAGAAGCTATTTTTTTCCCCTCTTTTGGTCAAGAAGAGTGAGTTTTATATATATATATATATATATATATTTTTTTTTTTTTCATTCTATCATCGTTCTTCACGCACCATTTTGATGCTTTTTTATTTTTCTCTAAAAATCATTTTTTTACTGCAAAATCATTTTGCTATTCAATTTCTATTTCATTTTAATTTCATTTTCTTTTCATTCTCTTTCTTGTAACCTCTTTCTATTTTGTTTCATTTTCTAATATTTTTCTTTTATTTTTAGTCCCCCCCTCCCCCCAAAATTTTTTTTAACTTATACTTTGCATGTAACTTCTTTATTTTTTTTGCCCTTCATTTTCTTTGTATTAAAAGCTCAATATCTTTTTTTTTTTTTAATTACTAATCTTATCTTTCTCACTAGAAACTCTAATCTTCTTAATTATACAAGTTTAATTGTGGTGAGGCTTCTTCCCCTTCTTTTCGTGATTAAGTTTATGTGTCATTTTTAGTTTTTCTGATAAACTAAAAGGAGCATAAGGTTTTCCCTCTTTTTAGATCTTTTCTTCAATTTCAAATAGAAGATTATTTTCTATATTATTGTTATTTTGAATGATTTTAGTACATGTAATTAGTTCAATTGCTTTGATACGAAGAGTTACTAGATTTCTTACTTATACATTTTTCCCTTTGTATTTGACATAAGTGGATTTTAGTTCAATAAGTTATACTTAAGCAATCCAATTACCAAATGATGTGAGTATTGCTATTTATTAATTATTTTCATTTTTATCAAAACTTTTTATTATCGATAACAAATGAAAACTACAAATTTTATAACAAATATGAATTATATATGGATTAGAATGTTTTAGGTAATAAATATAATATTATCATAGTTATATGATAATATATAAATCCTTTCCTTTGACTATTATTAATGCATTTTTAAGAAAATTTTTAATTATAATACAATACAACTCAATATGTGCACCTTACGTACTTTAACTAGTGTTTTCAACAAGATTGAAAAAAATATGGGATTAAAGTAGAACTTTTAAAATTTTTGGGGTAGTTTTACAATTATCAAACTTGAAAGGCAGAGTCTGATCAAGTGTATTTGATCCTATTTTAGCTTCTGTGGGTACCATCATCTTAAGCCACCAACTTGTCATCGGAGGGTTCATATTTTGTACCTAACGGTGGCGAGAAGCAACCTTCCCCTCCCCAAAAATGTAAAAGTTTTGCGTATGGGTTGGGTCACGCCGGTGGGTTGGATCATCGCGCGGGGAGGGGGGTGGGGAGCGAAAGGAGTCCCGGCTGCGGGGGTCGGGGGGGGGGGGGGGGCGGGGCAAAACCCAGAAACTCGCGCGGGGAGGAGACCGAGTCGCGGGGGGGGGGGGGGGGGGGTGGGAGAGGGCGAAACCGAGAGAGAGGGAGGGAGGGAGGGGAAGACGAGGAGGATGGGTCGCCGGCGGTTGGGGAAGACGAGGAGGATACGTCGCCGGCGGTTGGAGAGGACGAGGAGGATGGTTGGGTGGTCGGCGGCTCCATCGAGTGCTCCGGCATCTGTTTTCATTTTTTTATTTTTTAGCGTAATAAGGGCATTTAATTATATGTGGGAGGACTCACTTTATTTTGGTGCTCCTCCATTGTCTCTTATTATCAGACGTTGATGGATGGTAACAAATTTTTACTTCATGGTGGGGTAAAGTACGTCCCCCACCATAGAATTGCCCAATTTTGTTTGTCCCTCAAAACTTGAAATTTGTAAATGTACCCCTCTATGTACCTTTTTTTTTTTTCGTGTCGTTTTCCCTCGCTCTCTCTCTTTCAGTTTTTTTTTTTTTTTTTTTGGCCCTTTCTCCTTTCTCCCCCCTCAACGGAGGCACGTTTCTGTCCTTGGCTTCACCACTGAGCGTTCCACCGAGTAGAATTAGAAGGCCAATTTCTGCGGCGAAAGCTTTTTGGATCAAAAGGAGAAATTTTGAGGTTAGGGTTTTCTCTCTTGAATGGCCTAATTAATCTGAAATTTTCCTAATTGAATTGGTGTTTCCTTCTTAGATTTCAATTCTACGCGTGATGACTGATTTCCCCAAAAAAAAAAAAAAAAAAAACTCTAAAATCCCGAAAATTCTCGGTAGTTAGAAAAGAGCCTGATTAGTTTTACCCTAAAGTCAGCTCTGGATTTAACTTTGCCTCGTTAAAAAAAAAAAAAAAAAAAAAAAGGAGCTCACAATTGTTTAGATTCCATTCTCTTATCAATTTCAGTTCGCATTCTAAAAGACAACATAATTTCTAATTATTTATTATTTATTATTTTTGCTAATTTTTTTGCATTTACTTGTTCTTCAGTTCAGTTCAGTTATTGTCGTAATTGGTTGACAAAGAAAGGAAGGAATATGGTTGGGTTTAAGAATCGGTACATGGTGGTGGAAGTGAACTTGAATCCTAAGAGAGAGCAAGTCAAAGACGACCCCATTACACTCACACCCTACAACGTCACCAAAGCAATTAAAGACAGCATTCTTCTCAACTTTGGCGAGTGTGGTCTTGCTTCTTCTGTAGGTTCTTTCCAAGGTGAATATTCCAACACTCTCTACTCCCATAATCTTCGTTGTCTTGTTAAAAGAATTTTATGGTCGGATATGAAACCGATAGATAGGACACAGTTCTTAACCGTTATCTAATGTGAGTGATATAATCTGATGGTTTAGAACTATGTTTGTACTAATGCTGATAGTTCTTATTCTTTACGTGTGTGTAGTGAAGTATGTCAATGCCATCACAAAAGTGTGTATCATTAGAGCGTCAAGGGAGGAGTACCAAGAAGTTTGGGCGGCGATCACCATGATGAGGAGTATTGCAAATATCCCAGTTGTGTTTAACTTATTGGACCTAAGTGGTAATGCATAGAATTCTCTGTTAATTCGTGTAAGATTTCCGTGGTTTTGGTGTTATTATTTGAGTAAAAACCACCATGATGATTATCATGGCAATTGGAAAACGTACTTTAGTACTTGTGCTGTATGTTCTTAATCTTTTCAAAAAGGTCTAATATCTTCTTTGTAGGAAGCATCAAGGCATGTAAAAATGCTGCACTCAAGTGTGAGGAATCGAAGTTTGAGCAGCACAAGCTTGTGGCTGGGGGCACTCTATCGCCCGAGGTAAGCAAGCAGATGCAAAGTTGTCTTGACAAGATCAAATTGTTGGAGCATTAGAAGAAGAAAATCTCGACTTTGGCCTGGCGGTTTGTGTTGTTTGTATGTCCTTTCGATCTCTTGTTCCTTTGATTTCTCTGATTACATATGGATTCTCTGTTTCCATCACCGAGCATTTTTTTGTATACATTTAAGATGATTGACATGCTGGAAACTAAAATCTTCCTTTTTTTGCAGCAGGACAAAAAAGAAGGCCCCTCAGACCCTGATTTTGAAGTTGGTTCTTTTCCAAGTATAGGAGAGTGGAACTGCGTCGGTTTATTAATCACAGTTTCACAAATGAATGTCTCAAACTCAGTTCTGCTATCAAAGGGGATTTTATTGATTGGTACAAGAGCAACTTCATCGTGTTGTCTTATTAATTTCTTTCTCCTGTCCATTGGTTTCAAGTAAAGTTGACTAATTCCAGGAATTTAAAAAGAAATAAAAAAGAATTAAAAAAATAAACTTGTAGTACTAGTTCTTGTTAGCTAAATTTCTGAGATAAATCCTGCTCCTGCACTTATTATGCGCTTCATGTGCAGAGTTTTTAGTCCAAAACTACATGTCGTTTTTGGCATATACTAGACAATTTTAAAAAAATAAACGACTTATCGTTTGCTTTCTGTATAGATGAGTTTTAATTCAAAAATTACATGTCGTTGTTGGCATAAACAATAGACATCTTTTAAAAATAGAAGCAACATGTCGTTTTGGTGATATAAAGAAAAGTGAGTGGAGTTTTAATATACAAACGACAGGCGTTTTCTAGTTTAAAAATAGAAAATTGAGTGGAGTATTATTACTCAAACGACAGTCGTTTTTATAGATTTGAAAAAAAAAATTTTAAAAAATCCTTATGTACAAACGGCATTTCTTTTGTCAAGTGACAACAATAAGGACATCTTCCATGTTCCTCAAATAAACGACAGAAATAATTCTTTGAAACGCCACTTGATTTGTAAAGAGAGTAAATTTCTAAACCACAATTACTGTCTTTTTATTTATAAAAAAAAAATTTACTGTCCTTTTTTCCTCTTTTGTTTTGTTTTTCTTTGTTTAAAAAAAAAAAATGAGAAGATGAACATGACTTTTAACTCTCGTCTAAATTTCAAATGACGAGAGATAAAATCCTACCGGTAAACTTTACCAGAAAACAACAGGCGGTTTATGCTTGAGCTTCAAACGACAACAAACTCTTCAATGGAAAACATGTCTTTTGAGCCCATAAACGACAACCAAATATCATTTTTCTAGTGGACATACCAGCAAGCTTTCAAAAGCAAAATCACTGCATTTTTAACGTGCAATAAATATAGATATATAATATATATCTAGGGGTGGCAATACGGGTCGCGACACGACGACACGACTCGAAAACGACACGAATTTCACGGGTTTGGGTTAGGAAAAATAGGGGGCGGGTCGTGTTCGTGTCACGGTTTCGTGTCGTGTTCGTGTCGCGGGTAGTGTTCGGGTTGGACACGTTTTTTTCGTGTCAATTTCGTGTCACTTTTCGTGTCAACTTTGTGTCAATTTCAGGTCAATTTCGTGTCACTTTTCGTGTCAATTTCGTGTCACTTTCGGGTCACGTGTCAATTTCGTGTCAATAAGGTTGCGGGTCAATTTCGTGTCAATTTCGGGTCAATTTTGGGTCAATTTCGTGTCAATTTCGTGTCGCGGGTCAGTTTCGTGTCGCGGGTTATTTTCGTGATATATATATCTATATCTATATATATTTCTCTTGCGCTTTCCGCTCCTAGTTAACTTTTATTTAATTTTTATGCTTTTAACTTTACTTTTAAAAACTCTACATTTTGTTATTTTGTCATCATCGAAGATTAATTGTCTTTCCACAAGACCCACCTAATACTTTATCCTTTAATATACACTCTCATATTGGAACAACAGGTTGGCTCCGCTGCTATTTCGTAGTATATAAATGCGCAGCATGTTTTGCTAAGAAAATTAATTATAGTATATTTTCTCTTAATAAAAAAGGAGACAAAAAAAAAAGAAAAAAAAGAAGAAGACAATTATGGATTTCATTATATAGATTGATTATTTATCTCACAGAGCTAAATAAGCACAACATAAAGCAGCTCTACAATGTAAATGACAACTCAATTTCCTACAGTATTATTCCAGAGATGGCAAATATCAAATTGCCTGGAGGAGTCGTTGAAAAAGCAAGGCCCACTAAAAACGACACTCCAGAGACACAGGTCGCACTTGTCTTTGTGAGCACTGTAAATGTCGAACCAGTGCAATTCGGCCGTCGTTCCCCATCCGAAGCTGCAGAAGAAGAGCGTCGTCATCCAAATGTTGGGTGCCAAGCCGAACCCAAAACTGTCGTTGTAGTTTAGAATGTGGACTCCGAGGTCGTCGTTTTTGGACTTGCAATGAAGAGTTAGGTCCTTGTTTGGACCCAAACTGTCGGTGATCTCAGCATGAGTGCCTTCGCATTGTTCAGACCAGAATAACACTACAGATAATAGGATAACCTCTAGGTGGTTTTGGCTGAGGATCATTTTTTTCTGATTCTTTTTTTTTTTTTTTTTTTTGGTTGTGTTCTCGTCAAGTCAAATGTAAATATATTTGTGTATATATAAATACAAATATTAATTAGTCTGGTTAAATAGTTTCTCTCGGGAGGAGTAACTGTAAACAGTCAACTCTCTCTGTTTAGATATTTGTCGCTTATTGCATGTATTAATTAGAGAAACTTTTTTTTTTTTTTTGGCTAGAAGTATTAATTAGAGAAACTTCCATGTATTAATTAGCGATCAGAGAAACTGGCGCAATCACTGCTTCAGTTGATGCTTTCGATCTTCGTGTCACATTTCAATTTACACCAATTGAAATTATAATTAGAATATGCCTTATAAAGTATAGATAATTTTACAAGTTTTGAGTTTATGCTTAATTATCAGTTTTTATGAGTTTAATTATATCCAGACAGCCTATATATTTGAACAAATCCTAAATTAGGGGATAAGGATAATTTATACTGATAGTCCCTAAATTCTAAAAGTCGTGATAGTTTGATTTTTATATTTTTAATTTTAAATTATCGATACTCGAATTCTTAATTTAAGTGAAACGTTGATTAAAATAGATACAGATATTAAATTTTTAACGGAATTGATCACGTGAAATATACTCTTTTTTTCTTTTGTAGAGAAGTTGCTCCTGTATAAAAAATAAAAAAAAATTTCATTGAGTTCAAAGAAGATAAAAAAAAAAAAAACCCAACTAAGGAGGTGTTTGATGAATGAGTTTAGTTTAAGATTTTTAAGTTTTAATAGTAATTTTCAAAAGATAAAAACCTTTTTAAAAAAGAAAAATTTTTTTCAAAAAAAAATAAAAATCATGATAAAAAAAATAATTTAATTTAAAATTAATTTAATTTAAAATGCGTGTGAAACCAAACATGTCCTAATTTGTCATGGATTTTGTTTACAATGAACTACCAAGGCCATTTCCATTATTGTCCTCAAAACACAATATGCATGATGATATCATATACACATACCATTACGGAAACAGAATCTAGAACGAAATTATTCCCTCAACATCATCATTGTCATCATCAACCGAAGACCAATTAGCACCGTTTGTTTCTCGAGAAAATCGGCGAACGCCCTGAGATTAGCCCTGGCTCTGAAAACAGCCTTGTCCCCATGGTCCTCTCACGCAGCTTCCTCAACCTGGGTCCCATCTCCTTATCCTCTGCCAACTTCCTCAACCCGTCCTCCACATCCTTCTTCCCAAACCCACTAATCTTCACTCCAATCTTCCACACTCTGACGATGTAATTACAGTTCAGAAACTGGTCTCCGGCGATGGGATAACACAACATCCGCTTCTGGCACTGAACCGCCTCCACGGTCGAGTTCCAACCGCAGTGAGTGAGGTAAACTCCGACGGATTTGTGCTTCAAAACCTCCATTTGAGGTGCCCAAGAGACGATTTTCCCCTTCTCCCCGACTCTCTCCTCGAATCCGTGTGGTAATCCGGTTCTCCACGAAGTGCCCAGAACCCATATGAAGAAATGCCCAGAGACTCCAGAGCCATGGCCAGGCTCCTGATCTTGGACTCCCCAATGGGGCTGACCCAGCTGCCGAAAGAGATGTAGATGACGGAGTTTGGCTTCTGTTTGTCGAGCCAGTGTAGACAGCTCGTGTCTTCTTGCCAGAAGGTTGGGTTTTGGCCGTCGAGGGGCTGCCGAGAGGCCCGATGGGGAGAACCAGAGGGAGGTCTGGGGAGGTGTTTGTGGGTTGGTGTTGGTGTTCTTCGTTGAGGAATTCATCTGGGAAGGAATTGACTAGGACCCATTTAAGAGTTGTTGATCTTGATAAGGTTCTTGTCCAGAACTTGAACCTGGCGTTTCTTGCAGCTTGAGTGCCGATGAGCCATGGAAGCTCTTCGGTTGATAGGACGGGTTGGTTTGGTAGATATAGCACTCCACTCATATGTTGTGGACTTCCTGCAAATTTGTGCAGGGAAAAAAAAAAAAAATTCTTTTTAGGATGTCGTTCAACGTTGTTTCGTACGTCAACAATGATTAGTGATGTGGGAAAAAGTGAAAAGTGAAATCTTATGGAGATAAATTATTGCAACAGCTATTATCGCAGGACGTGAATTCAGATAAATATTTCACTTTTTGACATAAAAGAGAAGTCACAAGAAAAAAAAGGTTCTCTCATGAAATGCATAACGGGAGGGCCCTCAATGGATTCCTCCCATCTAACTTAACGAATGTTATAACGATTCACTCAAATTTAAATTTAAATTTTATTTTTTAAAAATTTAGATAATTTATTTTTTACCTTTACAACATTCAAAAAATACTTGTAACAAAAATAATCCAAATACATATTTAATTTGAGAATACAATTCAAATTCTACATATAAATGTAAACATTTCAGGTTGAATAATATTCAATCGCAATTAATGATCCATTGATTTTCTTTCTTTCTTTCTTTCCTTTAAAGAGCTTATAATTAGGCTTAAAGATTAAACTGGATATAGTCATCTTCATTGTTATGTTTATTAATTAGGCTTAAAGATTAAACTGGATATAGTCATCTTCATTGTTATGTTTATTAAATAAGAGATTTTTATCATAGGATATACGAAAATACACACTATCAATATTGTTTTCATCGATCAAGTATGTATAAAAAAACTGTTTATTTTACAAATTTTTATTATAATTTTAGTAGTGTTTTGATAAGATTCAATAATTTGAATAAAAAAAATACTAAAAAAATTATTATTGACCTCTACGCAATTTTGTTGTGTACAACAACATTCTATGATGCATTAGTGATATTTGACATGAGAACCGTGTTGAATATCATTATTGGTTCATTAGATCACGCTTTAAGTAAGCTGTAGGACCCCATAGAGCGTATGACCACTATGTATGCTATTGATTTTTTAACCAATCATTGTCTGTATGCATTTTGATCATATCATATCATAGTATATAAGTCTGGTATTATTGATGTGAATTCCACCAAATATATATATATATATATATATATATCCATGTGAAAATGCATAATTTACGGAATAACGTAATTTGAATTAAGTAACGCTGATTAGATTATAGCAAAGACAGCTATATATTGTTTTATGCACAGAAATGGGGTGATCCATCTAACTAGTTATATATATGTGTTCTTTGTTTTCTTTCTTTAAATTGGTCAACTTCCCTTCATATCTTATAAATTATTTAGACATGTTAATTATCTAAATCATATTATTTCACATGTGAAGATCCTTCGTGAACTTGTGTTCACAGTTATTTAATTCCTTGTCGGCTTATGGGGTCGTTGGCAATTCATATTTGGTTAAGAAAAAAGATTAATTAGGAGAATAAATAATCAAAGGTTTAGTAGTTTATATATATGTATAGATTTATAGGAACCAAAGGTTATATATATATATTTATAGGAACCAAAGGTAAAGTAGATGTACACAGGGCCACTACACATAATTTAGTCATTCTAAAGTGGAGAAACCAACAAAAATTGCTTACTTTAGTATAAGAGTACTTTAGCATGTCCCTGTTTTATTTAAGGAAACAAATATTTGGTGTCTGTACAAGTTGACACGTATTTTATAATAAGTAATTAATTATCATTAAATTTTCCACCCTTAGCCTTATATACAAAACTTACAAACCATAATCTGTTGGCGGCAGCCAAGGAATTTATTAATACCCCAGAATATTGCCAACAGATGACCTTTATAATTGTTGTATAAATATATGTGTAAATTTAATAAATACGTTTGTTAATATATATATATATATATATATAGATTTAGAAGATACAATATATGTATATATATATATATAATAGGATATGGCCGTTAATTAAGCATAAAATTTAAAAGTTAGTTTTCCAAAAGGGTATGGATATTTAAAAGAATAGTTAATAATAGTGAATCTCAATGTCAACTTTGATATATTTAATTAACATCTGGCATGAGTAGCACACCCTCATAACGAGAGAGATTGATGCTGATTTTGAGGTTTATATATAGCTAGCACCGTAGCATATATATACATATATATACTGGTTAGTTTATAATTAAAAAAATTATAGATAAGCAAACAGATAATTTCTTTTTAAATTAAAAAAAAAAGATGCAAATTAAACGTAGAAATATTTTGTCTCTGAATTATGACGTTGACGACTAACAATTAAATTAACGCTTTAATGTTTTGGTCGTTTGGCATTTTTGTCTTTGAAAGTTTTTAATTGATAATTTAGTTTTGTTTTTCTGAATTTTTAGAAGACAAACTCACAATAACACCCAATATTAATGAAAGACTGTTGTAGGAAACTTTGTAACTAATTAATTCAACGATAAAAAAGAAAAAAGAAAAAAAAAAAGAATAGAAAACTTTTTAGTGAGACGAAAGTGTCAAACTAGGTAGGTTTAGATCAGGACATATGTATTTTTTTTTTTTTGAGGGAACTGAAAAACATAGTCACTTGTTTGTTCCATATCATTTAACCTCTATTAATTGTTGTAGTGAATTATTACTAGGGCATGTTTGGTTCACCCATCCAACTTCATCCAACTCAAATATTTTTGTCTTTTTCCCAAATATTTAGGAAAAAAACAAAAAAAAGTTTGAGTTGAATGGTTTGAGTGGTGAAACAAACAGGTTAGTAATTCAAGGGACAAATATAAACACTAAATTTAAAAATTTATGAATTAAGTGCCCACACGTCTAAATTTTTTTCTTTTTTTCTTTTTTTTTTTTATGGACCACACGTCTAAATTTTATAAGCTATATGAAATCTTAATTTTTAATTTTATACTCCTCAAGTTCAATTTTAACTTGGTGATACATATCTTTTTGATGACATGAATCGTTTTCCTTATTAAAAAAAAAAAAAAAATCATCATCACAAATAATTAAAAACAAAGGCAAAAAGGAAACAAAGAAACATGGCGTTACTTTAGGGGGAAAAAATTGTGGCGATATAAATTATTTATATATATGTTCATATATTATAAAAATTATTGTATATTGTAACAAATAACTCACCTGTATCAGAAATGAGGCCTGAACGGACCATGTCCGGTATGGCGAAGATGAGGTGGTAAGCGGCGAGCATGACGGGCCAAAACCCGGCAACCGGAAGCCGACAACGGCGGCCGACTTCGATAGCCCAGGAAGCGAGCAAGTCGACAACCATAAACGCCACAGCTCCTTCACCAAGTTCACCAACAATTAGTCGCTCCAAATGGACAGGCATGTGCTTCTCCATGGCCTCTTCGATGGCGAAGAAGTCCCTCGGCCTCTTCTCGTCGATGCCGTCGGGTATCGAGGCGCAAAGGATGTCTGTTTCGGGCTCAATCTGACGAGCTATCTGGCTGTGAATGTAATCGGGAGTGACCAGAAGCGGTTGAAACCCTTGGCTGAGGAAGGATTTGGCCAGCTTTAGCATGGGAGTGACGTGGCCTTGTGCTGGATATGGGACTAAGATTATGATTTTGGAGTACCCTTCTGCACACTTCATGTGTCCCATGTTTTTTTTTTTTTTGATTTAGTACCAAATACAAGGTTCCAAGTTTTAAGTTTTTAGGAGAACAATTAAAACTTGGGAATTTGTTTTAGTTTTTAGAGATAGGAAGGAAGAAGAAAAGGAGAGAGAGAGAGAGTCAACTAGAAAGCATGTGCCTTCTGGTTTGTACTACAAACTCATATTTATAGCCATTTCCCCTCCCACCCCACAAATTGTAAATTACTTAAGCAAATAAGAACTAATTAATTCAGCCAAGTCCGTGATTTTAGTGGGTAGTTATACAATAAGCCTTTTTTTTTTTTTTTTTTTTAATAAAGGAAATATTTCTTAAATATGATGATGAGTGATGAAATGAATGTTTAATGATTGAATGTGACAAAAATAGATTTTTTATTTCATTTTTGCAAATAGTGAAGTTGCCTATAAACACTATTCAAAAATTAGGTTAAGTTATTTTGTCTTTTTTTGATAATATCTTTCCTTTGTTTTACTTTTTCTTGATTTCTCTTGTTTTTCTTTAATAACTTTTTTAAATGTCCTTTTTTTTTTTAATTCTCTTATTTTTTTACTAAAAATATCTTTAAAAACTTTGATATTTATTTTTATAAAATAGATATCTAATAATTTTAATATGTATGCGCTTCATACGTATGAAGCACGTGATTTTTACTAGTTATGTATAAAAAATATTAATTTTAGTTTTGAACGTAAGCAAAGAACAATCAACGCTTGATGATATTTGGTGTATCTTTTCAAATGTTTTTTATTTATAGAGTCTGATATGCATTATCCTTTTTGAACGTTTTATAATTCATTAGAGTTTATTGGTGAACTGGTTGTTTGTCTCATAATAAGAAAGTTATGTGGTAATTATATTGCCTTTCATATTTTAAAATAAATTTTCCTTTTAAAGTAATAAAAATGAATAGTGTTTGGATAGAAGGGGACCACCATGGTCAAATTAATTTATAACCTATACCAAAATTAGATTATCAAGAATGTATTTTTATTTTATTTTTTTCTTACACATGGAAAAAAAAAAAAAAAATCCTAGTCATTTTGCACTGGTTTTAAAGTGCAAGTTAGGCTTGTTGACACTTAACCTGTATATTCACACGTGACAACTATAAACGCTAAAACGCGTTACATGCCTGTTTGATAAAACCAAATTTTAAAATGGGCCTTTTACATGTATCCTTTCATTTTTCCTTGCTTTTTAATACGTTTTTAGGTACTTTTTGTAAACCTATTGGTATAGGGGCACAATATGGGTCTTTTTTAATTAGAATCTATTATATTTCCTTAAATAACCATTAAACCGTTTAAACGTGATCTGATCTGGTAAAGAACCAATTTCCAAAAGTTAAGTAGATGACGTATGAGGGGTACAATTAGAGACAATTAGTTAACATGTCTATTTCTTTAGCCCAAAAAAAAAAAAAAAAAAGTAATAATAAAATAACATGTCTATTTGGCATAAAGAAGCAACTTTTATCATTAATCTATTAAAAAAAAGGTAATTATCTCCTTACCAACCTTACCTGTATTTTTTTAAAAGGAACTTATGTTAAGAACTTTACTTTTATTCTATTAATGAATACTATTATAATAGTAATTAATTGGATATGTGACTAGTAGTAGCTTAAGCATGTCGTGTGTAGATTTTTAACATTGACACTCACACTTATATATCGTACTATTACATATACTAAATCAAACGACTAAAATAATAACACCTATCGGTAGGTTAAGAATGTTTCTATCATAAGATTTGCATTTGTGTTCTTTTTTCTCATACATAAAAAAATAACCTTCGTGTGAAATCGTATAGTGATGGTAGGAAGTTGATGGTAATGTTTGATGGTAGGAAGTTGTCGCCGATGCAAGCTGACCAAGCACGGGATTCGTGTGAAATCGGCGCACTGCGCGCGACGTAAATTTGAACGGAAAAGCACGGGAGAATTGACAGAGAACAAGAAGAAGATGAAGAAAGAGAGATGATATAAATGAATTGGCTAATCTGATTATGTAACAGGTTGTTTAGTAATAGTAAATGTTGTTTACGCAAATTTTTTCAATCTAACCAACATTTAATGGAACCAATGTGAAGTAAAAATTCAAATGTAATGGTTTTTTATTTATTTATTTTTTTTATTTTTAATTGTGGAAATATACGGGGGCATCTCTAATTTAAAAAAAAAAAAAAAAGTGTGCTAAAGGAAACAAATATCATTTTTATAAAACAGTTAATTTGTTGTGTTGTTTCATAAAAATAATAATATCATTAATATTAATTGGGAGCTAAAAAATCCGGGTGTTTATATTTTTTGCATTAATTCAAAGTCTTTTTTTTTATATGTATTTTTTTATAAGTAATTCAAAGTCTCTGTTAATAGAAATTAAATTAGACCAGATTCCTAGAAAATATGTTCCTCTCTAATAGTTTACTCTAAATCCCACTATTGAACTACCGCAAATCCTCCACAAAATCTCTAATTGATATACAAACTCTCAATGCTTTACTTTTTTTAAGATATTTAAATTATTAATTTCTGGTTGGAATAGAATTAATTTAAGCTGATTGGTTGTAAATTGCTCGGGAAAATTAATTATTAATGGGTCGATTGAAACCACGTGAACAATTATGACTTTGGTCAGCTCTGTCGCTTGACCTTGTAATATATATTTTTTAGGTACCCTGACCTTGTAATGTTAGTATTAATGAAAATATGTATTTAAAGGCATATATAATCTAATTGTTAAAAAAAAAAAAAAGGAAAAAAAAAAATAAGAAAGAAAGAAAGATAAAGTACACTACCTAATACCTAAATGAATACACACCACACATTTGTGTGTGGCTGCTTAACCAGCCAATTACATATGTATTTTTCATAAAATAAGGATCAACCTATCAATATTGATTTTTTTATATTGATACATCTTAAATTTATTGTAGAGTTATAGTTTATATTTTATATTTTTAATTTTGATAATTTACACATTAAACTTATAAATATGTATAATTTACACCCCATTGATAATAATATTAATTTTTTGAAGGAAATTGATATATGATTTGTACATAAATTATTAATTCATAACATAAATAATCATTTTTTATTTATTAATTAACAGTCTATATACAAGTAAAGTATTAATTTTATTAAAAACCAACATTATTTATCAATGACAAATTAATAAATTTAAGATGTAAGTTGTTAAAATTAAAAATTCAGAGCGTAAATTATAATTCGATAATAAATTTAAGGGTGGACACAGATAAAAAAAATAAAAAAAATAAAAAAAAAGCTAATTTCTAATTGTTTTTCCACCTCTCTCTGCAAATTTCGAATCAAGTTCTGTTCCCAAGCAATTCATAGAAAAGCTTCAGGGATGGAGTGCTGTCAAGCATGCATGGCAATGTATCACCAAGAAGTTGATTGATCCACGACAAGGATGTTTCTAGTTTTTCTCTATTTCGATTACGTCCAGATTTTGATACATCTATAATCTTTATTTATAATTCTTTTTCGGTCAATAGACTGTACTATGTGGGGTTTGTCATTTGATGGGAAAAATAAAAAAAAAAAAAGTGAAAACTGAATCAATCATTTAAATATAATTAAATCGGATCATTTTCGTTAAATTATATGGTGACTGAATTAGATAAGTTCGAAGGCAACTGAGTGCTTTGCCAACGTAACTACAAACCTATCCCACTATTTTTCTTGAAAAGATGTGTGGAAATTAAAACATGCCATCCGATCAGTGCACATCACTATGGAGCAAATTTGCCCCCACAAAATATAGATCAGCAAAGTACTACTACTACTGGATATATATATATACATATATATATATCTCTCTCTCTCTCTCTCTCTCTCTCAAGGCAAAGGGAACAAATAACATGCCTCTCACGTTGCTTTGATGTTACCACTTACTACTACATGTCTTTCATTGAGAACTGCCGACTTAAATTTAAAAAAAAAAAAAAAAAAAAAGAACTGCCAACTTTAGAAAAAGAAAAAGAAGTGAGCTTTCAATAATGGGAAAAAAAAAAAAAAAAAAAAAGAAGGCCAACTTGAGCGCGCCATATCCATATTATTCATGTGAGTTGTCTCTTTTCTGTCCACGTTTTCCGAAAAAAAGAAGAAGAGAGAATCAATTAGGAAGCTACAATTAGACACGTTTTTCATGTATATGCAATGTATAACGATTCTTTTGGTCATGATCAGAAAGTTGCGGGCACTGGTAGGGACTTTTTCAAAAGCTGCTGCCCACAAATATTCTATTTCTTTCCATCCTTAGGCTTCGTTTGGGTATGGGTAACCATTCCTTTATTTTTTATTTTTTTTTATTTTTTATTTTTTAAGTAGCAATGGCAGGTTTGATCCCCATACTCACGTCAGGTGGATCTCATCGACAGAGTCGAATATTATTATTATTATTTTTTGGGATATATCATAGCCAGTAGATATAATTGGAGGACGAAAAAATAAACCATTTTAATCATCAATATAAATTATATATATATATATATATATATTTCAAAAGTTTAAAGTTGATGACTTTGAAAACTTTTTTTTTTTTTTCTAAGCAATTATTTAATTGTTGAGATTTGAGTTGCATGATACGTTCTGAAATTTTCGGACACAGGCACCAAAGTTTTCATGTGAAGTTTGCTAAAGCAAACATTATTTGATGGAAAAAAAAGTTTTTTTTTTTTTTTTTTTTTTTTTTTTTTGGGGTACCATGTACCACAAAATTGGTGTGATTTTCTCCACTTTTGCCAAAGTGGATTCGTTTTCGCAATGAGGTGTTTTTTTTTTTGTTCCACTTTTTTTTTTTTTTTTTTTTTTTCCCTTTTCTTTTCTTCTTTTGAGTTGTTTTCATGTTCCGTGTTTCCATGAAATGAAGGAGCAAAGACATGCGCTAGCAATATGCCTACGACTCAAGATTTAGAAATCAATCACATTATATTTTTTCAACTTTTGGGATGTTTAAAAATTGATGGAATATTACTTTTGTTAGTACACACTCAATTAGTTATGTTTGTGCATACTTAGACATATGAATCGCAGTTATTTATCAAGTAGGGAAAAAAAAAATCATAAAATTTAAAAGACACCGAATGTGATTGTTTTATGTAGTAAAAACCCAATAACGGACGAGTGCTGAACATACAAGCCTGAAAGATGGGATTTTATTTATGAATTGTAATTGTAAAAGCAATTAGAATCACGAGTCTAACCGTACACTAAACCACTCTTGAATTCACGAAATCTCCCCTTTTTTTTGTAAGCCTCCTACTTGCATTACTTGCCATCGATCCAACTAACATAATATGTGCAGATACTCGCCTTCAGTCTCACAAACTTACTTCGAGTGAGGCCATTCCTTATTAAAGTGACTTGATGAAGACTCCCCTTGTTTTTTCATGAAAAGGAAAGCTTTACAGAAAATATTACAATAACAAATCCTGAATCACTAAAATATCTCCAGTAGTGTTATACAAGGCTACCGTGGTAGGCCTCTGGTCCACCGATGGTAGTCTACTATGTTACTGTCGGTAGTCTACTGGAATACTCGATGAAATGCATGGTTTTGATGGTAAAACGCACGATGAAATAACGAAACACCTTCTTTGGGTCCCAAAAGTCACGTTGGCATTAGAAAACTCACGCGAGTCGAGTTCATAACGACGGCACGAGCTTGTGCTAAGCAACGACATAGCAAAAGGTGACACCAATTGTGCTAGCGGTGTAGTGAGGGCCGCAGAGGTCCACTCCTCGATCGGGGATATGCAGCCTAATGAGGCCATTACTCTTTCAAACAACCTACTTGCCGCGGCCTAAACCACAACGTTCAAACTTATAATCTGTTTGGGCCATATATATCGGCCGATCAAGTTTGCTAGTTCCTTGTGATACACAACCTAACGAGGCCTACACTTTTGACATATTTCCATCCCCTTAAACGACACAGAGCTCAAACTTTGTGTTCACACTAAATAGTTTCAAAGTGTCTGTAAACATAAATGGTAATTTTACGTCTAACTTTATTATAATACAGAGTTTGAATCCACCGTTTTTTTTTTTTTTTTTAAGTCTCATGGAAAGAGCCAAGTAATTAAAGAAAAACAAAAGCCAAGTCCAATGTTGAAAAATATGCATATATACCAGGCATATAAATAGAAAAAGAAAAGAAAAGAAAAGAAAAGAAAAGAAAATGATAGATGTGAGATGGACAGGAGCTAAAAGGGAGGATGAAGTAAATAACAGTTTATTCGAGAATGAAGTAAATACCAGTTTTTTAAAAATAATTAAAATAAAAATCATATTTAAAATATTTAGAGTAAATAGCAATAAATATCAAATTTATCAGGTAAATAGCCTATTTACGTCTTGTAAAAATACTATTTATCTAGTTAAATTTTCATCTACTTAGTAATTATTTCCATTATTTTTGTAAGAATATTAATTATTACAATTTCTCTAAAAGGGTTCTTCTTCTTCTTCTTTTTTTTTTTTGGGCTAAAGAGACAGAAATGGACATGATCCACTTGGAGCCAAAATTTGGATGCAGCCCAGCGAGTTTAGCTGTGATTGTCTTTAGCAAACTTATAATAAGAAAAAAGTTACAATTGTAATTTGACCACTTCAAAATGTAGCTTTTCTGTATTTTTGAAATGTCAAAATCTAGTTTTATAATTGGTGTTTAAGCAAATTCTAGCATTATTAAAATAATATAAAGATTATAAGATTGACCAGACTTCTAATGGTCATGTGATTCTCTAACACGTCTTTTTTTAGTGAATATAACTTGGATAATACAAGATACCAAATTTGTTAACTAACCTTTGTTTATGTTTCTTGAAGACTTTTAATCAAGTCTTAAGTTTCTTGTGGGAGAGGTAGAGACAGGTGGAGACAGTAAGTGAACTTGGAATGACGTTTTTTGAAAGACACCTATTTTCTTGACCTTGAGGTGAGGATTTCCCAAAACTATCTCTTGCACAAAACTTCAACCCTTTTCTTGCCTTCCGTTTCTTTTCACTTCTCAGTGATGACGTGTATATGTTTCTAAATATTAAATCTGATTAGAATCACATAAAAAGAATATGGTCCATATTGTGTTATATTCTAATATAAATGGTCTATTCGGAAGATACATTCATGTTGTATTAGATTCTAATGTAATACATAGAATAAAATTTATGTTTGGATATCCCCTTTTTATATTGTATTCAAACGTAATGTGTGTTTGGGTTATTTAAATTTAAATAGTCATTCTAATGTATATTTGTGAGATAAAAAATACGTGATATGATTGATAAAAATAGATTGAAAAAGTTAATAGATGAATAATAAAATGAGTAGATGTACGTCTCATCATTTACGGATACATTTTTGTTTAGATTTTTTATGCCTATAATCCCTTAAGGTGTATTTGACACATTATTTCACATCTAAAAAATGTATTTCACTTCAAATCAAAATCCTTTTTTACACTTTTTTGAAATCCTAACTGAATTTTTCTCTTCCAAAATTTCATTTGTATTAGATTTTTTTTTTTTTCAAAGCGTTGTACCAAACTAGGTCAAGCCTAATTTTATTATCACCATGAATGTCCTCTGTTTTGTAGCAGGATAATTTTATTTAATTATTTTTATGAGTAGAGACTAATAAAAGACTTTTATAACAGAACGGTGCGCTTATTATAAGCTTTTATGTGAAATCCTGGTGATGCCAGTTTTTGTTATTGACTTTGATAAATTGCTATAAATATTACATAGAGATTAGTAAGTTATCGGATTTTATTTTTGTCGTTTAAGGGCCTGTTTGACCATGATTTCATTTCAAATTTTTTTTTGTCTTTTTTTTAAAATATTTTTATCTTTTTCTCAAAAAGTTTTTTATCTTTTCTGAAAAGTCAACAAAATTTACTATTTAAACTTATAAATCTTAACTCAAACTTATACACCAAACAGACCCTAAGTTTTAACTAATGAAGCTCAAAAAAAAAAAAAAAAAGAATAATTCATATTAGATTATAAATATAAATTTTTTTATAAGAGAAGTAATTTCCGTAGTGTGAATTTATCTGTAATTTCTTGAACGTCATTTATGTAATATTTGCTGCGTGTCGGGCATGGACTTTCATGGTTCGTGGTTGTTGGGTTCTTCACGGTTGCTGAGAATAATAGACAGAAAAATCTTTCAAGTAAAAAAAATAAAAAAATAAAAAAATAATAATAACTAAAAAACAAAACAGAACAAACAAAAAGAAAGATAACACGGTAGTACCATCTCCTTTGTTCGTCTTTTTGGTTCAATAGTTGCGAGACATTACAAGGTCAAAGAAATTAAATTGATTGTTATTTCATTTTCCGGTGTTTTCTTTTCTTTTCTTTCCTTTTTCGGCTTTTTTTTTTTCCCCTCGACTGAATTAAATTAAGCCAGACAACGCTCGAGCGGTTTCTAATTTGTCTTCTCCTATTCTACGTTTGGAGGTACTTTTCTTTCTTGTTCAATCCAGAATTCTCCAATCACTTTTGATTTTCTTCTCTGATTATTTTCCATTTGTCTGGTGAGAAAACTGAAGGGCTTGTCATAAATAATCTGTTTTTCAACATTTTCGTCCTGTAGTTTAGAAATCCAAAATACCCACTTGATTTTTCTCTCCATTTTTTCATTTCTTTTCTTAGAAATCCAATCCATGAAAGTTTTTTTCATGGGTCTAAGCGAACTGGGCAAGTCTTATTTGCTCCAATAAGTTTCGGGACAATCCATTTGATGGGTTATTCTGATGCTAAAAGTGTGAATTTTGGGTTGGTTTTAGTTTTTTCATTTTGTGATTATATCTGCGCATGTTTTGCAGATTGAAATAAGCTTTTGAATTAGCTCAAGTTAGCATGAATGAAAGCTACAGCAATGCAAGTGCGAGCTCTACCTCGAGTTTAACTAGCTCCCATGATGATACAGAGGATGATCAAACCATTGCAAGTATCTTAGCAGAACAAGAAGAAGCGGTCAAAGCCGATCGCAGGCTCGGGAAGAGACTTTCCCATTTGGATTCGATTCCAGTATGTTTCTTGTTGTGTTCATAATTTTCATTCTCTTTTATTTAAATTTCATAGAACGCTTGCATATGGTTGTGTTTATATGGAGAAAATCTCTTACTAGTAGACGAACAGGCAGGGAATGAAACACGATTTCATTTTAAGATTCAAACTGGCCAAATCTTAGGCATGTAGTGGGATTTGAAGATTATTTGTGAATATCATTATGAAGACCAACTTTTTATAGACTACAATCAAATATTTTGTGCAAGCGAATCAAATTCAGTTTGAGAACAATGAATATTGGAGTTCTCCGAGGGAGAGTTCTGTTAAGACGTAAAGGCTGTAATGTTCACCTTGTGGCTAAACCATGTGGGAATTATGTTGGTATCTTAGGTTGTGTTTGGTAAGAGGGAAAGAAAATAGGAAGGAAAGAAAGGTATATAACCTAGATGAGGAAAGTGGAGAAAATGGAAAGGACCTATTTCTTGTTGTGTTTGTTATGGACTCCCTCTTCGAGTCCTTCAAATGTTGGAAGGATCAAAATTGGAGTCCTATGGAGGATTTTGAATCCCTTGCCCAATCCATTCCCTCCTCTAGTCTCTCCTCCTCTCAAACAATAGTAAGTCTTGATATTCATCCACCAATCCTCTCATTTTTGTCCCTCCTTTAACTTTTCCCTCCTACCAAAAAAGGACTTGGGGTACGTATTCAAAATGATAGGCAGTTCCAAATTAGCAAGTAGGTGACTTTTTTTTTTGTTTTGCTCGAGGCAAGTACTCAAGACTAGTTCATGTTTTTGGTGCAGAAGCACTGTTTTTGCTGACTGACAATTTTAGGATATGAGACCTTATTGTGGGTAAAGCATTACACAAATGCCTTCTATGTGCTCTATTGTGGTTAAAAATGCTTTTGTATCCTTACAAGCACGCTATATTGATAAGCAATCCGTGCTCTGAGCAGAATACTGTGATTCCTGTTTACAGTTCATAATAATCAACCTAAGATTGACGTTTTGCTCCTTCAGCGCATCTCGTCACAGAATTTCATTTTGTTAGTTTTCTGAACCTTGAAGAGGCACTTATGGTATGCCTTCTAATATATTATTTTTGGGATTCTTTATGCAGTATGGAATGGGAAATCTCGTTTTAATTTAGATGCTCAGGCCTCAATTAGTGAAACCCTAATAAGATTCAGCTTTTCCTAAGAATGTGATACCTAGAACTATCATGTCTGTGATTAGAGCATCATCAAATTTTCTCAAATCCAATTAACATGCTGGCGTGTGTTTGTGAGAATCTCCCTTGTATTTAGTACCGTCTAAAGATGCATTAGAAAATCTTTACTTAATTGTCTTTCTGTTAATTGAGTAAGTCATACGTATGCTGGATATCTATGTTCTCATCAACCACTGTTTGCAGCATACCCCCGGGTTAATGGCGAGATACCTGATGTTAATGATGCTACCTTAGACCATGAGCGTCTGGCAGAAAGGTTATTTTCTTTTGATAGTTATTTTCTTAACCAAGTAGCCAATTTCCTTGCATTTTTCAGATGAATTCTTCACTTTTTGTAGTATACATTTTTTGTTTAAGTTGCATAGGTTTCTTTTAAATATTGAAATGGAACTCTGCAGTTCATGTACTTTTGTTAATCAGCAACACATGTTAGGTATTAGTACAATTTAAATTATTATTTCTTTGTGATAAGAATCGCCTTTCGTGTAGGTTGGCCACCTATGATTTAGCTGAATTGCAAATTGAAGGTGATGGAAATTGCCAGGTTTGACTCGGAAAAAATAATAACTTGCCTAGCATTTGTATTTATTTTCATGTTTTTTGGCTCTATCTTTATCTACACACAGACACTACAGACAGACGCACACGCACACGCACACGCACACATGCCCACGCACACCCACACACACACACACACACACACACTGATAAATGCTTTTGTTTACCTTTTCTAATGGAATAAGGCAGAATCCCGTCCCATTAACTTATGCTTGGGCATTGTTGTTGGTTATACCTTTTCTTTTCTTTTTGCGGGTATAATTAGAATATATATATATTTTTTAGTTTTTTTATTTTTTATAAAAAACTTCTTGCAGTTTCGAGCATTAGCAGATCAACTGTTTCGGAGTCCCGATTACCACAAGCATGTCAGAAAGCAAGTTGTAAAGCAGGTCTGTAAATGTATTATAAGATGTTTGCCGTCTCGAGGATGTTTCCCCCCTCCTTGATCATTTCCATGCTTAATTCAAGTGGAAAAAAGTTTTTAAAAAAAGCACTAGACAAATTTCTATAACACGGCATAGATTCTTATGCATCCTTCTAGGAGGTGGAAAGGGAACAGGAAAGGGAAAGGTGTTGGAAAGGAAAGAACGGAAATAAGATGTGGTGTTTGTTAACCCATTAGGAAGTGGAAATAGAAATAATTAAATTCCCTTTTTAGTGTTAACTAACTTTAGTAATACGAACGCTAAAAACTTTAGCTATAGGAATCCTTATAGATTTAACTTTACCCTGGTTGTATATTCTCCTCACTTTTATGTGTTCCTTTCTTCTTTCGCTTGAACTTTTGTTATTCCTTTTTTCAGCTGAAGCACCATCGGAAATTATATGAAAGTTATGTCCCAATGAAGTACAGAAGCTACTTGAAGAAGATGAAAAAGTAAAACATTGTCATCGATATTGTGGAATTTATTTTGTCATGTGTAGTTTAATACTTTTTTTTTTCCCCCTCATTTTACAAAAGTTTAATAAATTTTGTACCAAATATTGTTTGCTGCTAGAGCTGGGGAGTGGGGAGATCATGTTACCCTGCAGGCAGCCGCTGACCGAGTAAGTTCACATCCATAAATGTAAAGAAAAAAAATATGTATGAGTAAAATTAACATCACCAAAGTGTGTGTATGTCATTTTCTCTATGGCCTCTTTCTATAGTCTGATGTAAAGTCGTATCTTAAATATAAAACACTTTGTTTGTTCGTATATTCATTTTCTCAGTGTTTTAGTATCCCACTTATTTAATACCGTCAGAATTGATTGTTTTCTAACCATAATATCTCTTTATTTGCAGTTTGAAGCCAAAATTTGTTTAGTTACCTCTTTTCGAGACACTTGCTATATTGAGATCCTTCCCAAAGATAAGAATCCTGCCCGAGGTATGCGTCGTTTGAATACTAATTGTTGTACAATGCCATAATTATTCTTATTGTTATTTTTATTGTCAGTGACCCATAATTAGTTATTTCAAGTTGACCAATTTTAATGCTTCTTCTAGTCTAATATATTATTACTTCTTTTTCTTCCAAAACGAATATCGTTTCACATACAGTTGTCAGTTAATATTAACCATAAAGTAGGTTTTGTTTGTTACATTCATTCGAGAATCTCATGGGTGGAAGTTGTTCAGTATGAACTTACATAAACTTTACAATTATTTTAAGAACAAATTATAATGATTTGAATATAAACGGAGAGTTGAACTCTTTAAAACCACTCTTTTCTCAATCGACTGCAGTAGCCATCGGATTAGCATTTTGGTGGCGATTTAAACTGTTTCTCTTATGTAAATCTTTAGTAGGCCACCATGTAGTTTGTCTATATCAGTGCAATTTAGCATCTGTTGTGTCATAGTGTACAAGAAAAAAGTGGGTTAAAACTCCATAGATTTTGGAATTTTTCAATGTGCTCGTCAATTTGATCGGCTGGTCAGCACTTTCTGTAGTGTTTTGTATATGAAACCTCAGTTTCTTGATTTAATATTTGGACTATGGCTTACCCTTTCCTGGTTTTCAGAGGTTTGGCTGAGCTTTTGGAGCGAAGTGCACTACAACTCATTGTATGCAACTGGAGGTAATGTTATCAACTCCGTGCGTTTACTCACATTTCTTGTTCACTTTACTACTATAAAAAAAGTTGCGGGGCTTCATTTGGGGCAGCCTCCGCAAGAGATACAATGGTTCCCACAGAGGTGGTTTCCAACGCTGAGAACCACCTTGTATCTCCTTGCGGAGCCACCCCATGCGGAGTTGAATAGAATCGCTCTATTACTAATTTTTGTCTGCATGCATGCTGTAAGAGAAATAAGCTTTGATTCTTGTACTTGATCCATCTCACAGATGTTCCGACCAGAGCTCCCAGAAAGAAGCATTGGTTATTCTAGACTATATTACCTGGTGACGAGTTTAGTTTGTGCCACACAGTTACAGTTTCTCTTTTGTACAACTATAAGCCTCTACTGTAATGGGCATTGTGACTCTCTGTAAATAAGATGAAGACCATATCTTTCGGTTACTTTTAATGCCGATCCGTCCTAGAGGGAGTTTGAACTCACTGATATGTATAGAGATATTTGCCTTTTCAGTTTACCCCATACGTCTTTTCTTTTTCCAGAGATATTCATGTAGGTTGTTACGATACCATACAACATTATACAAAAATTTCTTACCATGTTTCAAATGACTGCCACATTGGCCTTTGGGAATTATTTTTGATTTCACTTGCTCCTTGTTCCCTTTAGATGTGGATGTTTGCTAAAAGCTATTGTTTGTTGAGTTAAAGACGACTGGCGGCGGAGATTTGGTGACTAAATAGGGCTTCGCCACCTAATAACTCAAAATGAAAGGGGATCTCGATACAATTTTCCGAAGATAACAGAAGTTATTGAAAGGAATGACTGAATCCAACTAAAGCCTCGAGTAAATCTCATTGTATCACTGGTTATTCGTTGAGTGGTGAGATTCTATGTCAAAGTCTTGGATTTGAGTCAGTTCTACTGTAGTGGGCGAGATAGAGGGTGGATTTGAGTTGGTGGGTGTCATTCCTGCCAACCTTTTTTCTTTGTCTAGAAAAAGTGAAGTTCATTGTGTACCGATCATCACAAACCTTGGGCGTTAAAAGCATTGAGAGGACCTTTCTCGATTACGAGAAAAATTATGCACAAATCAATCAATAGAATGCCTATATTTTATAGAATATAATTTGGCATCTGTCTTGATCTTTTCATGACTTAACGAGTTGCGTCGTAATTTTTTAAAAATTACATCAAAAATTAAGGGGAAAAAAAAAATATTAGAGAGTTCCTCGGATCAACGTGGATCGTTGAAATTTGAACGTAATAGATTACGTATATGTCATAAGTTCATTAGAAGATGAAAGTTAAAATTTTGAATGATGATAAAAGTGCATCATGCCACATAAATGAGTGATTGGATTCGGGTGATTTGTAGGAACGTCTTAAAAAAAAGTATATTTCTGAATTATTATTATTATTATTTTTTTGAAGTAATAATATTTCTGAATTATTGTCTCAGTCAAAAATCAAAATTAACATTATAAAAAAAAAAAAAATTAAAATTAACATGGCAAAAATATAAATATGTCTACTTAAAGGGCTGTTTTCGCAATTTTTAAGGCCCAACAAAACATTCAAAGCTTAGTCCAGCAGTGAGCCAAGCCCAAATAATTTCCAACGAGAACCTGACAACGTGAGCACAACACGGCAAAGCGTCTCAATTGCCACCACGTGTATCTTATGCCAGATGTATCTTCACCATTGGACAACTTCACATTTTATTTTCCACGTCAGCGTCCCTAAAGTTCTCCAGTCCCCACGCATAAGAAAACCCAGTATTTTCTCGAGCATGTGGTGAGTTTCCGAGAAAAGTTTCTCTCTCTCCTTTTTCCTTTTCCTTCTCAGTACGTTTCACGTCAACCCCAAACACCAACAACACAATTCTCTCTTCATTTACGCACATTCGGAGAATGCGATCTGCTCCTTATCACTGGTCACTCTCTTTCTCTCTCTCTCTAGATTCTGTATGAAAAGCAGCTCAAACTGCTTCCATAATTACGTCAAGATCGAGTTTTGATTTTTTCTTTTTTTTTTGCAAGCTTTAAATCAATGTTAATGTCTTTCAGAGCTCTGTTTTCTTGTTTTTGAGATTCTTAAATTGAATAATTACGGAAACTCTGGAATTCATCTTCTATGAAATAGTCTTCGGAACACTAATTAGCGGAAATTCATTATTTTTTTTTTTTGTGTACATTACAGAGGAATTGTGAAGTCCTAGGGCTTGATAAAGCAGTTTTAGGATGGCTTTGATGTTGTTCAAGCTAGGTTTGTTGGTTTGCGTTTTTTGCCTTGTTGTGTCTCCCTCGCAATCCGCGGTTTTGAGCATAGATCTAGGTTCGGAATGGCTGAAAGTTGCGGTGGTGAACCTAAAACCCGGGCAGAGCCCGATTTCGATAGCGATCAATGAAATGTCGAAGCGCAAGTCTCCGGCCATTGTTGCATTCCAGTCCGGTGACCGTCTTCTTGGTGAAGAAGCTGCCGGACTGGTGGCGCGGTATCCGGATAAAGTCTTTTCCCAATTGAGGGACTTGCTTGGGAAACCTTTTAGTTACACCAAGAAGTTTTTAGATTCATCCTACTTGCCCTTTGATATTAACGAAGATTCGAGGGGAGTTGCGAATTTCACGATTGATGATAAAGTGGGTGATTATTCCGTCGAGGAATTGTTGGCAATGGTTTTGGGTTATGCTGCTAATTTAGCAGAGTTTCACGCGAAAGTTCCTGTTAAGGATGCTGTTATTGCGGTGCCGCCGTATTTTGGCCAAGCAGAGCGAAAGGGGTTGCTTCAGGCTGCGCAGTTGGCTGGGATTAATGTGCTTTCATTGATAAATGAGCATTCTGGCGCGGCATTGCAGTATGGGATTGACAAAGATTTCTCAAATGAGTCAAGGCATGTTATTTTCTATGATATGGGCTCCAGCAGTACTTATGCAGCACTTGTGTATTTCTCGGCATACAAGACCAAGGAGTTTGGGAAACTGTGTCTGTCAATCAGTTTCAGGTAAACTTCTACATAACTTTTCTCTGTCCTGCTGTCATTATTACGGAGTTTCTATCATCGTACTATTTGCATGCTGGATGGAAAAAGAGCTAAAAAAAGCATTCCCGAGCAATTCCTTCGTGTTTTTCATAACCATGACTTCATTCGTATGAATGGAAAGGAAATTAAGTATAGCCATTTTGTTTCTTGGAGCTACATGGTTTCATAAGTGAGAGTTGATTTGCATACACAGTTATAGGCAAGTTAACATTGGTCAGTAAAGAGTTTGCCTTTTATGGATTATTTTGTTAATTAATATTCCTTAGATTCTGTTTCTTGGTGTTAATGGAAAACCATTCTTTAGTTTTAAGCTTTCTTGTAGCTTCCATTTTGATCTTCATTTTTGGCACTTGGCACTTGGAAATTCAAGGACTAGCAATAAGACCTATTAACACCCTTTTTTTTAATTTTTATTTTATTTCATGTTTATGTATATTTTTTATTTTCAAGTTTTGTGCTCCTCCCCACCCCACAATTTTTCTCTCTTTCAATAGTGCCCCTCTCAATTTGATTCTAAAGGGAGAAAGAACAGACGTGAATCTAATAGTATTTAAGGAGGGACATTCCTCCAGTTGTCTCACCCAACCCCCCCAACCCAAAAAAAAAAAAAAAAAAAAAAAAGAAGAAAAAAAAACTAGGAATTATGTACTTTTTACAGAGGCTCTTTGTTGTGGTACTTTTAGCATGATACTAAGCTCATAAGTTAACATAATGCAGGTCAAGGATGTCAGATGGAATCCAGAACTTGGGGGTCAAGATATGGAGTTAAGATTGGTTGAGCACTTTGCAGATGAGTTCAATAAGCAAGTTGGGAATGGGGTTGATGTGAGGAAGTCTCCCAAGGCAATGGCTAAACTGAAGAAACAAGTCAAACGAACAAAGGAAATTCTAAGTGCTAACACGATGGCACCAATATCAGTTGAATCACTTCTTGATGACCGTGACTTCAGGTTTGAAATTTTAGAATCATCTACAATTTATTTATTTATTTATTTTTAACTCATTGCTTACAGTCACTAGTTTCTAAATAGCTGTCATAATGAACACAATGAGAAGAGAGATAATATCCTAACAATATGTAGATTTATATTAATTTTTATCCTACAATGTGAAGAATTCTGGTTGTAAACAAAGTGTCACTATAATGATGTGAAAAAATGCCTGTAGTATCATAATTTTGTATTCCTAACACATCTGTTCCTTTTTAGTATGGTTAACTGATTTCAGTATGTGCATGTGTGTGTGTGTGAGATTTTTTGTTTTAAGTTTAATATTTGTTTATGGTGAAGGAATCTTCATCAGTTTTTGGTGAAGGTAATAAACTGAAAATGATCCTTATTCTCATCTGAGATTTACATTTTTCTAGGAGCACCATATCCCGTGAGAAGTTTGAAGAGCTCTGTGGAGATCTTTGGGAACAATCTCTTATCCCTTTGAAAGAAGTTCTTGAGCGTTCTAACTTAACCATTGATGAGATTTATGCAGTCGAGTTGATAGGAGGTGCTACGAGAGTGCCAAAGTTGCAGGTAGTTCGTCTTATATCTCTTGCATATATCTATATGACTCAGAAACTACTTTCACGTGTCAATAACAAAATGCAGAAATTATTTTTCTTGCTATAAACATACTATCAATTCGGTGTAAATGACAGTTTTTCAAGTAGGTAAAAACATGTACGAGGCAGAATACTGTTATCTGTTAAATTGAAGAAGAATGTCTATTACCCGTAAGATTTAAGAAGTTTGACCCTGGAATTCCATGCTTCTATTGTGACAGGCTAAGCTTCAGGAATTTCTTGGAAGGAAAGAGTTGGATAAACATCTTGATGCTGATGAAGCTATAGTTCTAGGTGCAGCACTACATGCTGCAAATTTAAGTGATGGAATCAAATTGAACCGCAAGCTCGGTATGATTGATGGTTCTCCCTATGAGTTCGTAGTCGAATTAGATGGCCCTGAGCTTTTGAAAGATGAAAGCACTAGACAATTACTTGTACCGAGAATGAAAAAATTACCCAGCAAGGTAATAAATGGAATCCTTTAGCTGTGCTGTTGCAATTGTGTTTTAACTACATCATTATCAACTAATCATGTATTTCTTTGTTCATATGATAGATGTTCCGATCCATTATTCATAACAAAGATTTTGAAGTTTCACTGGCTTATGGGAGCGAAGATATTCTACCACCTGGTGTAACATCTCCTATATTTGCTCAGTATGCTGTGTCTGGCTTGGCAGATGCTAGCGAGAAGTAAGATTATATGTTTTCCATGTCTTTTGTGGCTGTGAATTCTACTTCAATCCTATAAACAATTGTAACTCTATTGTCATATAAACATAGGATTTACTCTAATATGGTTTTGAGTTTTGTATGCGCTATTTCATTTAGGTATGCATCTCGGAATTTGTCATCCCTATCAAGGCAAATCTGCACTTCTCTCTGAGTAGAAGTGGAGTTCTCTCCTTGGATCGGGCAGACGCTGTAATTGAAATAACTGAATGGGTAGAGGTTCCGAAAAAGAATCTGACAGTTGAGAACTCAACTACCACTATCCCCAACATAACTCTTGAAGTTGGTGCTAAGAACACTTCAGAAGAAAGCAACGCCAATTTGCATGTTGAAGATGCTGGAACTAGTAACTCAACTGATTCTAGTGCAGAAGACCAGAATGCCACAGAACCTGTTACTGAACGAAAGCTAAAGAAGAGAACCTTCAGAATTCCATTGAAGGTATAAAAAGTTTATATTCTACCTCTGAAAGACAATTGAAGCTTTTATCATTCCTGAAATTTGTTATCTAGTCTTAATTTTGGTAGTGATGATTTTTCCTCTTTTGTTGACTATACTTTCATGACATGTAGATTGTCGAAAAGACCGTGGGGCCTGCTATGTCTCTTTCAAAAGAATCTCTTGCTGAAGCCAAACATAAGTTGGAAGCATTAGACAAAAAGGATGCAGAGCGAAGAAAAACTGCAGAGTTGAAAAATAATTTGGAAGGATACATATACAATACTAAAGAAAGGTAGGAGTTCTGGAAGTACTTAAGCTTTCGATGTCACACTTTTACCTATCAGGTTGTCACGCTTTTACAATAACACCCTTCTTGGAGACATACAAAGGATGTGTTGGTCAATGTTATTGAGTTTGACGTTATTATTTCTTTAATCATGTATCATGTTTGTTTTTTGTTGATTTACTTTGATGTCAAATTTTTCGTTTTGTCTTTATTGTCATAGATAATTTGCTCACCTCTTCATTTCCTAATAGCTCTCTCTCTCTCTCTGTACCAGCTTGAGACATCTGAGGAGGTTGGAAAGGTTTCAACCAGTGATGAACGGACATCCTTTACTGGAAAGCTTGATGAGGTTAACCTTTCTTTTGGACAATTAAGGCAGGTTACTTGTAGAGGTGTCACTTGAATTTTTAACTAAAGCATAAAAATTTTCTCAGGTGCAAGAATGGCTATATATGGATGGGGAAGATGCTTCTGCAACAGAGTTTCAGGAACGCCTGGATATGTTAAAAGCTATTGGTGACCCCATTTTCTTCAGGTATATAATTCTCGTTTTGCTGGGAATAGTTTTGTTCAGGATGCCAATTTTTAAGTTAAGACGTCATGATTTTAAATCACTCGAGGATGGGCAAACTTACTAAAGTTGAGGTGGTGAATTTTGGTTGTAGATTAAAAGAGCTTACCGACCGGCCAGCAGCAGTTGAACATGCAAGAAATTACCTGGCTGAGCTGCAACAGGTACTTTGATAACAATTATGGCCACAAGTATTGATTCTGCCTGAATTTGTATGAATTTATGCATGTTTGTCGTAATGCAGTTTAGGAGAAAAGATGAATGGTAACAAAGAAATTCCATTTATTTATGTGGTTGGTAGAGAGAGAGTAGATATTTTTATATTCTGTATGTTTTTATACCATATACATCTTGGTGTTAGATTTGAGGCATCCTTTTTGCTTTGTATGGAATTTGATTGGTATGTTTGAAGGGAACAATTCAGTGGCTCTAAGTTCTAATATCTTATTCTAGCGAAGGGGGAAAAACAATTTTCTTCATTCAGCATTTGCTTTATTAATTGTGACATAAAAATAGACTTAGGAATCTAACGGCTGTTAAGTCTTTGGTGGCAAGCTCTTTACTAGTGTCATAAGAAAGATCTACGTTGGAAGTTATTGAGGCCCTAAGTGCAAATTTTTGATTAGTTTAAAAGTGTGTGTATAGAAAGCTGAAGAGTTCAGTGGTTAGTAATTATCATGTACATTAAGTTACCCCACCTACACTAATGCTGTGTGTGGCTGATTCGGTTGGTATTGTTTGCTTCAGTCCAAGTTTTTTTGGCTTTCATGCGTGTATCGCAATCACTTTTTTCTTTTCCCATCTCTTTCTAGACAATGAGGTTGCATGAGATAAGAATGCATTAAGTCAACGTTTATTTCTTGAAGTAAATAAATTTATTGATTTCTATTGTTATTATTTGGTACTAATCTGATCCCTTGTCTGCAGATTGTTCGCAAGTGGGAGACTGAAAAATCATGGCTGCCAAAAGAGAAAATAGATGAGGTGCTAAATTATATTAATCCGAAACAACTCTATTATTTTGTTTTTTCTGAAACAAACTGTGGCTGTATTCTCATGCATGGCGTATTAAATTATTGATTATCATACTTTTGTTGATTAAATTGAAAATTTTTTCAGGTATTGAGTAAAGCTGACAAGTTGAAGAACTGGTTAGCTGAGAAGGAGGCCGAGCAGCAAAAGTGAGTAGATTTTAGATAAACTTTTTTCCAAAGATTTCCTAAAGATAATCTAGTTGTTTGTAATAAATGTAAACAAGCGTTGTTGCTGCTTGTTCTATTCTACGGGACCAGATGTTAGTTTGCTGAACTGAACTTGTATATTTGTTCGTTTCAAATCTTGTAAGTCATGATATGGTGTGAGACAGAGAGCTTACTATTTTTGTTTCTTCTTGAAGGACTCCTGCATCTAGCACACCGGCATTCACATCTGAAGATGTTTATTTGAAGGTGTTTAATCTGCAAGACAAGGTATATTGAATTTCTTTTTACGCAGTAGGTATATAAGCATTAGTGTTTGTGACATTCTGGTTCATATATGGTTGGTCTTTTGCATAGGTTGCAAGCGTTAATAGAATTCCAAAGCCAAAGCCTAAAACTCAGAAGCCTGCCAAGAACGAAACGGATAAAACCGAGAGCAGTGATGAAAAAGCAAAATCTTCAGACACAACTTCTGAAGAGAGTCAACAATCTCAAAGTAATGAATCAGCGGCAGAATCGAATGTATCGGACAATGAGAATGTTGACACGGAGATCAATGATCATGATGAGTTATGATCTAATTGAACTGACATTTTCGTTTTAGAGTTGAGCATGTGCCTCTCCGACTAGAAGATGTGGATTGGCACTGATAGAGATTGTGGGCGATATGATGTCACTGTGCTGTAGAAGAAGGTAGAGTTGAGCCTATTTTCGGTAAAGGGTCTCTGTCATCCTCAAAGTCATAGTTGGCCCGTGTCCAGATAATCCAAGGATAGTATTTTACACTTCGATATAAACTGTATCACCAAGGAGAACTATTAGTTTACCATTTCGCCTCCCGAAATTTTGGTCATTATTTATATGTTCTCAATACAATCTGATAGCAAATTTTGCAAATGAGACAAGTTTCATTTACTTGGAAAAGCATAGTTTCTTTTTGATCTGAGCCTTATTTCCATGTTATTTCTTATAATTTGAGTCGTCATCGATCATAGAAATCAGGCTATGCATGAACAAGATTTAATGGCATTTAACGTTATAAATCATTTGAAACGGATTCATCACTGGTTCATCATACCCAAAGTTTTCTTTCCCAGAGAGGTCTTTGATTTGCTTTCGTTACCCATTACCGAGTAAACTTATATGTATATATATAGAAAAAAGGGTGGGAGAACAAGCTTGCCGTATAAGGACTACTATTTCTATGGAAACAAGTAATGCCTTCACAATAATAGTAGTTAGAACCCGGAGAAGATTTAGTTTTATCCAATCTTTAAGTGGTGCATGATCCGATATGATCGATCATGATAATGTCCAAGGCTGCTGATTTTAACGAAGTTGAAGCATCAAATACGGGTTACAGAAGTCGGTTGTCTTTGAATATACCCACTTGCCCATCAGAGAGTATGGATCCCAATTTCAGAGTGCTTACTCCAAATTTGCTGCCGACTTGTTCATCAGATGGAAATGATGTTCAATTTATATGTATGTGCGTATGTATTATACATAAATGTCAAATTGAATTTCCTGATAATAACTTTGGTTATGTGCTAATAAATTGACCACTAACACTGGGCAATCCAAGAAGAATACAGATTTCAACCGTTATTATAATATGACATCTGCATTAACAGTGGCAAAACTGACATTTTTACAATATGGAATGGGGCAACTCGGATAAAAACTGTTTACTATGTGTATAACTTAATCAAGGCATGGAGGACAAAAGTAAATAGAAGAGGTGGTGCCGGTGCATATGCGATTTAGATTCCTTACTTTATGCTGATATTTTTCCCCCTTAAAAAAGCAAATTAACGAAGGCTGGATGAAGATATGATGATTGTGAAATTTCCGAGAGATAGTAGGAACTTGTGACATTGACCTAATATCCGAGTTGGATAACAAGAACTCCGCAAGAAACAACAATGGAACACACAAAACAATTGTCCAGAATTTTCTCAAGAAACGAGACAATCCATATCTCTAGGTACAGCCTTTTTTGAAGTTTATATGCCCCGTCATACTTCCATTTGTCTAGGTAATGATTCAAGATAGACTAAACCTGTTTGACATAATTAATTTAACAAAAGTGGAATTCAAAAATTGTCAATGAAATTGCCACTTTCACATGTGTAAATCAAACAACAAACGGTCGCAGCTACATAGTGTTGTCAGGAATGCCAGTATACAATAACAAAGTTCAAGCTTCTAAATGTTAAGTTGCAAATATAAGAAGTATCATAATTGAGAATTCAAAAAGTTGAACACGGACCTGCATGAAAGATTTTAGGAATGGTGTTGCGACCCCAAAACTAGAGCTTTCATACATATCAATCTTCTCCATTTGTGTAAACTTTCCAGGAATTTCTTAAAGAGATATCTTCCGCAGATGTTGAAAGAGATGCCTTAGTTGTAACTCGTGAAGATAATGCTGGAGCACTGGATAACAAGCATACGCAGCAGTAAGTTAATAACAAGGCAGTAAATCTGCCAGGTTGTAATCCGGAAATTGGTAGTGGAGACCTCTGACAAGAAACAAAAACCAGCACCGTATCGGTGACGAAAATTGGGACAAACTAGACCCTTAGTTCAGGAATAGTGGAAGTCAAATCAAATTAGACAACAGACTTTGTGCTCACCACACAAAAATGCAGGTACTCAAAACTCAGAAAGTTATAACAAGATACAAAAAAGCTAACCTGATAGGAAGGTATTTGCAGTGAGGAACAAAAGAACATCTCAAAATGTTTGACTCTGAATTAGTAGGTAGTTTCTGAACAGTATCTGTGTACATGCGATTGAGTTGTACAAATAATCCAAAGAGGACAGCGTGCCGTTGGTATGATTGCCTCTTATTCTCCCGGAGATATGGCTCGTATCTTAGAGAAGTTAAACAAGTCAGGAAACGGTATTAAATGAATCAAAAGACTTGGAATGGTTTTTTCTATTTTTTAATTACGAGAACAGAAGATTATAACTAAAATCAAAAAGGAAAAATAAAAGGGAAAAAAAAAAAAAAAAAGAACAAGAATTCCTAACAGTAAAGCAATTACGTTACAATCTAGTTTACTGATTCGCTTCCAAAATAGGCAATCATGATTTGGCTTGACGTTACATATCGAAAGTTGAAACAACATAAGTGTGACTTGTTATGTGCTTTAATTCTCATACTCCACTAATTCCAATATCACCACATGGAACACATGCGTTGGTAAACAACGTCAAACAAAAACTGTAAGCTGAAGGATCTTTGTTGATAATTCCCCAATCAAATAACCGAAAATCCTCCCGTTAGTAACCATTTCCATATGAGAGACTCCTCACAGAACAGCCATGTGCAAGAAAATGCAAGCAATTAAAACAGCTGCCTAGTAACTTTGGGCAGGTGTGGCCATAAACATTTCAACTTCAAGAATGATGCAAATTCAGGAAAAAAAAAAAAAAAAAAATGAGGACTTACTTACCTGTCTATGGGATCCAATCTTTGCAAAAGACGAGTTATCAAGCCATTGATACGCTCTCTGACAACTGACTTTGTCTGTTTTGAATCCTGTTTGCGGCTGAAAGGAACTTTTGCTCGTGGAACTTTCAATGACTCCTCAATCAAATCGGAATCACCTCCAGAAAGAACATCAGCAACAAATCTCAAGTCTAATAAGACCTGCAAAACTCCTTTTTCTGACACTTGCATTCTACTGGCCTCTCTGGTGGATCGAAAGTTCCCATAAATACCAATGACCTATAAGAAAGGTTGGTAGTCAATAACACATATGAGTTGACAGTTCCATCGTGAAACCATAAAAAGGATTCCATTAACAACACTAGGAAACTCGGGAAAATATAATGCTCGAATCTGCTGTACGAACTTTCCCCACTTCTTATCTAGAAAGATATTACTACAATAATAAGAGAATTATGTTCAACTCTGCCAAAATTTTATCTGGCTTGTTGTTTCGCCTCAAATACACAAACCCCTCAATACTACACTTGGCTTATTGCCTAAAAATTTGCCTTGCCACAAATGAAAGAAAGCAAGCCTATTTGTAGGCTCCAAGGTGCTTGCCCACCAAGTTTTGGGCAAGGAATTTCTGCCCGCCGCAAACACTTGCTGTCCAAGTGTATTACTTGATCACCACTATAATAGTGCACTAACACGTGGTTTGTTGACACCTAGCTTGTTGACACGTAGCTTGTTGATTTCAGCTATCAAAACTACCACGTGAAGCGGTAGAATTGCACTAGGTAAATACCCGTGCTATGCACAGGAATTAGGAATGCAACAGAAAAAAAAAAAAAAAAATAATTGAATATTATACAATAAAAATAATTATTTAAGATGAATAATATTATTATAATAAGTATATTTTCAGTATTTGTTATTACAATATTAGAATATTTACATTCAAATTTATATTATTCTTCAGTTTAGTAGTTTTAAATTATTCCTTATTCATATAGTCGAATAGTTATTAAGTTTTTTATATAGTTATTTTTTTTTTGCTGTACTAATATTTTGATTTTGATGCAATTTTACGTTGTTACATGATTATGAAATTGTCTATGTGAATAATTTGTCAAAACAATTTAAGAAATATGATAAATCTTCTAAGGTAAAATTTATTATCGTACTACAATACAACATAGTATTAAAAAATAAATCATTGAATAAAAATTACAAAAATTACAAAATTCAAAAAATTAAAGTTTAGATTAAAAAATTACAAACATTTATAAGTATAAAGACATTTATACACATAAATTCTCCTATTAAATCTAAATAATTTACAATCTGCAAAAAAAACACCCCCTCAGCTAATGAAAATGGTGGGAAAAAGTTGGGTGAAATCAGTATAACAAAATAATGAACAAAAAATATAATAACATGGCAACATAATAGAAACCATAAATGAACATTCAAAATACATAATTTAGTAAAATAAATATAACAAAACATAAACATACCTAAATTTTCTATTTGTCATATTCGAACGAAAGAAAAAAATCCAATCAACATTACATTACATGCATATACTAAAAAATGATCAGACATTAACAAAACAATAAGAGAGAGACGAAAAAAAAAAGGAAAATAAGATATGAAAAACCGAGAAGCCAAAAAAAAAAAAAAAGTTTACCAATGAACATGAGATACACATGCTAAAAAATGATGAAAGATCAACAGAAAAACCAGGGGAAGGAACAAAGTAAGAAATCAGAAAAAAAAATACAAATTCGAAATTTTAAAAAAAATTCGAGACCAACAAATAGAGAAGAAACAAAACACAAAAAATATCAAAAACACAAAAAAACTTGAATATCAAAATCCAGAATTTTATTCGGGAGGGAAAAATTTTCATCATATTCCGGCCAAAAATTAAAATCCGATCAATATTACATGCATATACTAAAAAATGAAGAAAAATTAAGAGAGAAATAAGATAAAAACAGAAAGAGGAAAAATTAAGAAAATAACCAAAAAAAATCAAAAATCCAAAAAAAAAAAAAAAAAACCCATCAATATTACATACACATACTCAAAATAGTCAAAGATCAATGGAAAAGGGAGGAGAAGAAACAAAAATAACAAATCCGGGCGAAAAAATTTCCAGAACCAAAAATCGAGAAAAAAAAAACCCTAAAACAACAAATAGATAATAAAAAAAAAATGTAACCATATTCCGGCCACACAAAAAAATTCCCTATCACATTACATACAAATACCGGAAAATGATCAAAAATTAAGAAAAAAATAAGAGGAACAAAAGAAGAGAAAAAATTGAAAAAAAAATATATGAAATTCGAAACCCAAAAAAAGAAGAAAAAAAACCCCATCAACATTAGATAAAAATACTCAAGAAGAAGAAAGAGAGAGCCTGCGAGAAAGAGAGAGAGAAAAGCAAAAAAAAAAAAAAAGAGCATTTGATGTAAGGGAAAAGAAAGCAAACGCAGCAGAGAGAGAAAAAAGAAATTGAAAAGAGGAAGAGATAGAAAGGGAGCGAGAGAGAGAGAGAGAGAGAGAGAGAGAGAAAAGATAAAAAAAATTTACACTCCAAAAAAAACAGAGAATGCAGAAAGAGAAAGCAAACGGCAGAAGAGAGAGAGAAAAAGGAAGGTGAAAAGCATAGGAGAGAGAAAGGCAGCGAGAGAGAGAGAGAGAGAGAGAAGAAAAAAATTGAGACTCCCAAAAACAACATCGAAAACGAAAGCGTCAGCAGAGAGAGAAAGAGAGAACTGAAAAGTTTAAAATTTGAGGGGCAAAAAAGGCAACACACTGTACACAAAGAAGCTGCAAGTAATTTTGAGGGGCAAAATCGTCCAACGTACAGAAACTTCAGTCAACGCCCGTTCAACCCCATCGCTTTAGTTATATATATAATGTGTTACTGGACTAGCACAATTTTTTTTCCCCTGAACTACTAGACTAGCACATTTGAAGCCAAATGCTTTTGACCCAAGAAAATAAAATACAAGGAAAGTGGAAAAAAAAAAAAAATTTTGATGTTCTTGGTGCCTTGTTATTCATGTAAAAACACATGTTCAATAATTTTCTGATGCTAATTCTAGAACAAATACCATTGAAGCATGTCAACAGAACCACGAACACACAAGAGAAGAGGGTTTAGTCTTCGGTTTGTCTTTGTCTAAGCAAAGCCCCTTCTCGTTCTTGTTGGCTCTGCGATTTTCCTGTCCGTTATTTCAACAAAACTCCCTCTCCAAATCGTCTCCAGACATAGCCCTAACTCTCGTTCTCTACTTTCACTTGTTAGATTATATAGTTTTATATTTATTTAATATTTATTATTTATTATCATTAGGTTTCCTTCTTTTCCACAGTTAAGAGTAAATTAGTTTTTTTATATTTTATAGTTAGCCTATATGAACCTCTTTTGTTGTATTATTTTGATTCATGAATTGTAATAAGAAACCCTAGCTTTCTCTTGTTCTCAAATTGATTCTTGGTTTTCTACATGGTATAGCCACCATTTTATGGATTTTGTTAATTTTATTGAATAACGTTTATTTTCTGCAAAAGCTTTCGTGGATCGAACTCCGTGCTGATTTTCATTGGCCCGCACAATCGTCTGTACAAGTTCGTTCACCACCGTCATCACCTTCGTTTGTATAAGTCTGTACACCGTATCGTGCAGCGCCCGTCCATACAACCATACATAGTCTACACATTGTGGCGTTCTTTTTCCCTGATCATCCGTACAATCGCTCTATGCTTCTATTCACTCGCTTCCACATGTCTTGATTGTTTATTGGTTTGATTTCACATCACAATATTGTTCTTTCTTGTTTGGTGATTATTGGTTAGTTTTATTTATTTTCTTGTCATGGTTGGACATAAAGATGATTCTCTTCAGTCAATCAGTGTGCAATTCGATGAAAAAAATTATTTGTATTGGTCACAGCCTCCTCCTTTGTCAAAATTTGATAATCAATAGTGGACATATAGACCAAATCAACCAAATACTGCAGTGGCTACACCATTATTTAATCAATTTATATTCGAGCTGTTTCATAAATTTCTTTCCACATAGCCACAAGCTCTGTCTGCCTTTTCTATATAGGTTTGTCATCCTCTAGTCTTTAGGAATATCTTTCTCCTTGTGGGTCTTAGATTATGGAGCTTTTCATCATGTCACCTGATCTATCATCATTTGTTTCTTTATATCCCAATTTATCTGTGTCAGTTATGACTGCTGATGGTACTCCTATGCCATTAGTAGGTGTTAGTTCGATTGTCACACCTTATATGTTTCTTTCCAATATTTATCACATTCCTAGTCTTACTTTAAATCTTGTTTCTGTTAGTCAATTGTGTGAGATAGGATACTTGGTCTCCTTTTCTTCTTCCACTTGTTATGTGCAGGATCCGCAATCTCAAAAGCTGATTGGGACAGGTCAGAGGCAAGGAGGACTCTATTTTTTGGTTGAGCTCAAAGTACCAAAAGTTGCAGCTTCTAGTGTGGAATTGTCATCTTTTTCGTCTGAGTCGTTCGTCTTCTGATTTTTATTTATGACATTCTCATCTTGGTCATGTTTTAGTGTCTTGTTTACAATTTTTAGCTTCAACATAAGCATTAGGAAATTTTAAAAATCATGATATTTCTGATTGTAGTGGTTGCAAACTGACAAAATATTCAGCTTACCATTTAATAAAAGTATTTCTTTTTTCTCTTGCACCATTTGATCTCGTTCATTTTGATGAATGAGGAAATTCTCCTATGCTCACAAAAAGGGGGTTGCGATATTATGTTTCGTTTATTGATGACTGCACTCGATATTGTTGGTTTATATCTTAAGAAGCGTCGTTATGATTTCCTTAGTATTTCAATACTTTCCGAGCTCTTGTAAAAACTCAACATTCGGCTGTCATAAAGTGTTTTTGTTAGTGATTGGGAGGCAAATATACTTCTAATGATTTTTTAATTTGCTTGCTTCGATGGAGTAGTTCACCAAACTTCTTATACAGATACTACCCAAACAAAATGGTGTTGCCGAAAGGAAACATAGGCATGCTGTTGAAACTGCTCGTTCTCTTTATGTCTGCTATGTTCCTAGTGAATTTTGGGGAGAAGCAATTCTTACTTACTACTGCTCATTAGATTAATAGGATTCCAATCTCACACAATTCAGGTCCGTCACCATTTGAAAAGTTATATGAATATGCTTCTGATTATTCCTCTTTGCGTGTTTTTGGTTCCACTGTGTTGTCCTTTGTTCTCATGTCGAGCATAGTAATTTGTCATCACGGTTTGTTATGTGCGTCTTTTTGGGTTATGGTGTATGTCAAAAGGATATCGTTGTTTTGATCCAATTAATCAAAAATTATATGTCTCTCGTCATGTTATGTTTCTTGAACATACACCATTCTTTTCTATTCCTGCTAGTTCTCATAATGTGACCAAGTTTGATCTAATACATATTGATCATTTCACTTTGATATTGACACAATCTCACCAATTGTTTCACAAGCACCTACTCCCAGTTTCAAATAATGTTTCTTGTAGAGTTCCCATTGATAGCTTAGCAGATCTGGTAATCTGGTTCCTGATACTACTATTGCTCCCTCTCTTCCTGCAGCTGCCCAATCACCTCCTGAGACAGTGACTCCTCCTCATCCTCCTCTTCGTCACTGTAGCGTTCTCGTAAGTCTACTAAGCTACCGAATTTTGCTTACTCTTGTTATTCTAGCTCTTTCACTTTTTTTTTTAGCTTTTATTCATCGTCTTTATGAGCCATTGTTTATAGAGAGGCTATTTGTGATCCACTTTGGTAGGGTGCTATGGCTGAGGAATTTACTGCTTTGCATCAGACACATACGTGGGGACTTGGTACATTTACCACCAAGTAAACAAGCAATTGGCTCTCGTTGGGTCTATAAATTAAAACCAAGTCTGATGGCTCTATTGAAAGATACAAAACTCGACTTATTGCTAAAGGTTACTCTCAGGAGTATGGTATGGATTATGAGGAGACTTTCCCCCCCAGTTGCAAAAATGACTACTGTTCGCACTCTCATTGCAGTTTGCCTCTGTCATCAATTGCAATATATCTCAGATGGATTTTTAAAAATGCTTTCTGAATGTGATCTTTATGAGAAGTTTATATGGTATCTCTCCTGGTGTTTTGATCAACCTGGTGAAGTCTGCTGGCTCATAAAAGCCCTTTATGGTCTCAAACAGGCTCCCAAGCTTGGTATGAAAGTTCTCTATGGTGATTATTTTGCTTGGCTTTCGCTCTAGTCATCACGATCAGCTTTGTTTGTCAGATGTACTGGCGCGGGTCATATTTACTTTCTTTATATGTCGATGTGATGATTATTGATGGTGATGATGGTGACGGGATTGCAGAGTACTGAAGATTGAGTTAAACTCGTTGTTTTGCCATAAAGGATCCGAGCTCACTATGTATTTTTCTTGGGCATTGAGATCGCCTTTTCTCCGAAGGATATCTTTTCTGCCAATCAAAATATATAGCTACTATATTTAAGCGTGCACGTCTTACTGATAATAGATTGTTGACCTCTTGAGACTAATGCTCGGTACTCTCCTTCTGATGGTCCTCCTTTGCTGGATCCTAGTTATACCACACTAGTGTCGGTAGCTTGGTTTATCTCATTATTACTTGATCAGATATTGCACATGCAGTTCATATAGTTAGCCAGTTGTCACTGCACCTACTACAGTTCATTGGGCTGTTGTTCTTTGCATTTTGAGGTATCTTTGGGGCACTCAGTTTTAGAGTCCTTTTACTTCCATCTACTTCATCCTTAGAGCTACGTGCTTACTCTGATGTTGATTGAGCTAGTAATCCGACAAATCGCAAGTCTATCACTGCTTTCTATATGGACGACTCTCTTATTTCTTGGAAGAGTTAAAAGCAAGACGTTGTTTCTCCATCCTCCCACCGAAGCATAAATCATGCCATGGCGTCAACTACTTGTGAGATAGTTTGGTTACATCTGTCCTTAGAGCTGCGTGCTTACTCTGATGTTGATTGGGCTAGTAATCTGACAAATCGCAAATCTATCACTGCTTCTATATGGGCGACTCTCTTATTTCTTGGAAGAGTACAAAGCAAGACGTTGTTTCTTCTCCATCCTCACCGAAGCAGAATATCATGCTATGGCATCAACTACTTGTGAGATAGTTTGGTTACGTCTGTTACTTGAAGATGTAGGTGTTTTTCTTCACCGACCAACTCCCTTATATTGTGATAGTAAGAGTGCTAGATTGTCCGCAATTCAGTATCCCATGAGCGAACCAAACATAATGAGATTGATTGTCATGTCACTCGACATCACTATCAACTTGATTCCCTTCGTTTCTTCTTCCATACAGATTGCTGACATGTTTACTAAGGCGATTTCCGTTTCGCGTTTCCATTTCTTATTTGACAAACTCTCAATGCTACTTGCAACAGCATCGTAAGTTTGTGGGGGATGTTAGATTATATAGTTTTATATTTATTTATTATTTGTTTCTTATTATTATTAGGTTTCTTTATTTCAACAGTTAATGGTAGATTAGTTTTTTTTATTATTTTCTAATTAGCCTATATAAACCTCTTTTGATTTATTATTTTGATTTATTGATTGGAATAAGAAACCCTAACTTTCTCTTGTTTTCAAATGTTTCTTGGTTTTCTACATCACCTTCCTTCAGGTAATATTATGCATATATTTTCAATTCTCTCCATGTTTTTTTTTTTTTTTTTTTTTTTTTTTTTTTTTTTTTTTTGATTCTGAAAATTTTGTTTCTTCATTTCGATAGCAGATATAGCTCTTTATGCCAATCACGACACGTATTGATTTTTTTCATTAATTTTTGCAAGTTTGTTGCTTTTTACTAGCTAGGATTTTGAGCCGGTACCAAATATTAAACCAAAAATAAAAAATAAAAAAATAATTGACCCAGAAATTTAATAAAAAACTAGTCCACTTATTCTGACAGGCTGAGCTCAAGTAAGGGATGTAACTACCTCAAGTAAGGAATTTTTTATTTTATTTTTATTTTATATTGGAAACTGGAATTTGGAAGGTTTTCCTCTGCAAGGCAACTAATCATAGTTTAATCTGCACCGTATGTTTTGATCTACATGGTTTATGCAAGCTTGAAGGGCATTTAATTCGATTGGTAACCAGAGTAATTGGTTGAGCCGGTTAAATTAGATCTTTTAAAAGCTATAAACGACAATGACAGACCATGTCGTAGGAAGTTGACTTCTTTTTCTATTTTCATTTTTTTTATTTTCTATTTTTTAGTTTTGTCATATTGAAAATAACTGGGTTCATTCGTCTATATATCTATTACCTTATTTAAAAGGACAGTGCCTTTTTTTCTTGCCTCCCATCCCGCCATGTAGCTGGTCTTAAGCCTATCAAGTGACATTTTTAAATAAAAAATTAATTTATAAAAATAAAAAATTAATTAAAAAAATAATTTTTTTTAGTTTTGTTTTTGCTTTATTTTACTTTGTTTTGTCTATTCCGCATGAGTTCTAAACTCATCACGTGACACGCTTTCCACGTGTATTTTAACTAGTGCATATTAAAAAAAAAAAAAACCGAAAACCAAACAAATTAAAACAAAAACAAACTTAGGCGGTACCTTCATGAAGACCAATCACTACAACACGCGTGCAATTTAATTGTACATTGGACAATTGTTATTAACACCTTAGGATGAGAGATAAAATTACGATTTGATTGTCGTAATTAATTATTTATATTAATTATTCAAGTTATAAAAACATTGTGTTTTCATCTTGGTTAGAATAGGTCACATTGGATGTTAGTTTTGATAAATCCACACAAAGAATTGGAACATTTTATGGATCCACTCGGACATAAACTCTGCCAAGACATAAGAAAAACAGTGAAAAAGTAAGTCTGTAATCCATGTTCCTGCAAAAAAAAAAAAAAAAAAACCCTCAATTGATCCCTGCCTCGGATGTTACTACTGTACTGTTGCTCTCTCTAAGCTGATATCAATGACGGATTCTCATATTGAACCAAGAAAGTACATCATAGATACAATTTGTTACAAATTTATGCATTAAAGTTACAACATCATCGTGTTGTCCAAACTTTCAATTTAAAAATTGTTCTGTCAAATTGGAATTGACGATAACAACCCTTTAGAACAGTTCTTTTTACTAGAATTGTTCAGTCATCTTCACTGACAAGTTATAACAAGTAACCCATTTCCCCCTTAAGCAAATAATAATAATAATAGAAAGGTCCACGGGTTTGGGTAACGACATTATCATTGATAACCTACTAAATTATCCTTTAATAAATGGAGCTGAATTGTTGAAAAAAATAATATTCTGTAGGTTATCAAATCTAATCTATCAGATACTCACTGACAACCAAAATTGGAGATGGTTGGCATTCTTTTTGAAAATGAATAACATTCTTATACATTATCAAAAGTAAACTATCTAAATAGTCTTTAGTGATCGGAACTCGAGATGGCCCACCATTTTGTATTGAAAATAAAAATAGCTTAGTAAATTATTAAAACTAATTTACTAGAATACTCTTCGACGACCGAAGAAGACTGTGAATTATTAATATTGATGCTGATAATATCTAGTAAATTACTGATGGGAATCTCCTAGATTATCTTTTTGATATATGGGGATAATTTCGAAAAGAAATATTGTGTTGATCTATGACTTATCCAATTAGAAATTAAAACTGAAGTCACGCAAACCAGTCAATAATCCAAAAGGTTTTGTTTTGTTTTGTTTTGTTTTGTTTTTTTTTGTGTGGAAAATCCTTGGAATCACCCAAAAAGGATTTGTGCAAGAACAAGTATCAACAACCGTATGGGATCAATTTGTGACATTAAAAGTGGTTAAAGCATGTAAAGACTCAATCTTTGCTTCCAACACTCCTATTCTGATCTTTGTATTCGCGAGACGGAGACAATACTAATATTCTTTTCTTCCAATAGGCTCAGTTCTTTTCTTTTTACTTTTTACTTTTTTTTTTTTAACTTTTCCCTTTTTCTTTTGCTATTAAATTTGAATGTTCAATGGTAAACAGTCTTTGGTTTTGTCTTTGCACTTTTTTTCGTATATTTGTGATCATCATCCTCTCCATTTCTACAAACTCAACGTCACACTGCGTTCATTTCCATACTCGTTCGATTTGATTTTTGAGTCTCCTTGCAGTTTTCGCTTAAAATTTTCTTCTGCACCCAAAAAAAAAAAAAAAAAAAAAAAAAAATCCTGTCATTTTAACTTTTGAGTTTCTCCCAGTTTGTTTGGTGAACTTACAATTTATTTTATTATTTCATTTTTTTTTTCAAACTTGCAGAAAAAACAAAAAACAACCAAAAAAAAAAAAATTCCTGTCTTTTTGATTTTGAGTCTGCTTGTAGGTATTGCTAATATTTTCTTCTTGCAGTTGACTTAATTTCAAAAGTTTTTTAAAAACAGCTGCTAAAAAAAAAAAAAAGGTTCCTTTGTGGTTTTTATTTTGAGTCTCTTGCAATTCTTGAAATTTCCATTACTTCGAAAATTTGCAAAACAGAGAGAGAGAGAGAGAAGAGAAAAAAGAAAAAAAAAAAGAGTCCTTTCTCCTTTAGATTTCGTGTCTCTTGCTGCCCTTCGTATATTGAACCTTCTCTAATTGCAGTTTTACATTTTTTTTTACTACCTCAAGTTGAACTTTTAAAACACAGAAAAAAAAAAAAAAAAAAAAAAAAAAAAAAAAGAGAGAAATTCAGACGCAAAAGGGTGGGGCAAAGCCACTATTCATCAAGGTACGCTCTTTACTTTTCTTCATTCGATCGTCTTCTTGGTTTTTCTTGATATATTGATGCAGTTTTGTCTTAAAAATTTCTTCCTACACAAACAAGAAAAGGGACAAAAAAAAAAAAAAAAAAAAAAAAAAAAAACTGAAATCCTCTCCCTATGATTTTTGAATTTCTTTTTTTTTTTTTTTAATATATTATTATCATCATTATGACAAGGTTTCCTTCGTTCCATCCTTCCCTCTAGTTTATTTTTCTTTTGACGACTATCATCTAATAAACCTGGTCACCTGGATACATTTAATTGCCATTATTGATTTCTTTGATTTATAGTTACTTCTTCAAAACACATCTTGGTAACCAAAAGAGAGAAAAACATATAAGGACGAGAACTACCTGCTCTTCATCAAGTTGCTTTTTTAATTCCTCTTCATCAAGTTGCTTTTCAATTCCTCAATCTGTAAGTTACTCACTTACTTCTTTTTAGTAAAATTTGTTTGTTTAATTTTTTAATTATAACTTATATATATCTTGTCACTTTGATTCTTAAATTTTTAATTTTAATAAATTAATTTTCTGAACTTTTTATATTTGACAGTTCCTGACATTACAAAATAATGAAAGATATGATAATTTATGTATAAAATCAGATGTAAATTCCTTGATAAAAATGAAATTTAAATAATTAATTATACCAAAATTAAAATTTCCTCTTTATGAAAATATAATCAATTAAATAGGTGATATATTGGGAGACTTTCTTTATGTGTTGTATGTTTATGGCCGAAGAAGGAAGAAGTTATATAGCGTGGGATTCTAATGAAATGACTTCGGGCACTTCAGAGAAATGCCATAAGTTCAAGTCTAGGATTGATTTTTTTACACAAGAAGAAAATAAATAAATAATAAAAAATATCATAACATGACATCATATTATATCATATTATATTTATTTATTTATTTTAAAATACAAATTATACCATTTTAAGTTACCAGCTAGCAAGCATCATGATACAGGTTAGCATCCATCAACAACACCGACTGGTTACCGGTTGGTAACCACTTTGTTACCGATTAGTAAGTTGGAAACCGTAAAGCTACCGATCAGGTGGCTGGTTATCAAATGGTAACCGCCTAGTTACTAAATAGTAACTATCTAGTTTCGGACCAGAAAGTACTAACTCCATCGGATTCTCTGGTTTGTTGCCAAAAATTAAAGAACAATTCACAAAATTCCACAAAATAACAATCCAAAAAATATACACAATCAACCAAAATCAACAAAGATCAATTGGGGAGGAGAGATCAACATATCAAATCAGTGATTATTACTCGTGGTGGCACGAGGGTAGATCTCGAAGGAGGCACGATCTCTGACAAGAAAAATTACAGAGGACATCTAAGGAGATCCATTCTCCTTCACGATGGCTTCGAGAGGATCTCCTCGGCCACGATCGTGTGTCGACGGCGGAGGACAATAAAGGAGAAAAAAGGGAGAGATCACGGGTGCATAAGAGGTTGGAGGATGTCACATGAGCAATTGGGGACCGCAGAGGTGCGAGGGTTGATTGGAGGGTGGTTGTTGCGAAAAATTGCAAGTGCACAATATCGTAAACAAGTAATAAAGTGATAAGTAAAGTATCGCTCCTACGAGAACTGTCGTTATCAATTACTAAAATTATATCAACTCCAACTTAATTTGAATGACCGAAAGATATTTTTGAATAAAAATAACAAATAAGTAAAAAGACAAAAGACTCAAAATGCTAAAAATCTAGGGTTTCTGATTTACCTAATTAATCATATTCACATGCTCTAATCCAATTAATCAACGTCTATTCCTTATATTGCTAGTGAATCTCTCTAATATATTCATTAATATTTCTCAAGCATTAAAAATTTATTATAATAAGTCTTCTTATCTCTTGGTTTCAAACAACTTATCATAATTTATTAAGAACCATAAATTCATGATGCTGCACAAGTTTCATAACTATCTCTAGCTTATGATAATCTCATGGTTGATTAAACAAAGGCTTATTCAATTATCAATTCTTAGTCTCAATCAAATACTAAATTAAGCAAAAGTTGACAGAGAATTCACAAGCATTAAGCACAGATTAAATTACTCATATAGAACTGGAATAAACATCAATTAATTAAAAATAGAAAAACTCAAATAATCATAATCTAAATAGATCGTATCCCTAGAAAGAAAATAACTTCATAAATAAAAATAGAAATCTACAAAATTACGGTTCAAATCATTATCAAATTACAAAAATAAAAAGATAAGAAAATAAAACAAGAAAACCCAATTTCGAAGGTGTCATAGGTCTCCAAAGCCTTCTCTTAAATTTTCTTTTCCCTCTCTTCTTGATGATTTAAGATAATCTCTTCCTAAAAATTAAAAATATATTTTTTTTCTTTTTCTTCTTTGGTTTTCGGCTCTCCCTCAGCCAAAGACGCATGGCACGAATCCCTATGCTTCTATTTATAAGCTCCAGCCCCCCCCCCCCCCCCCCCCCCCCCCCCCCCCCCCCCCTCCTCTTTTTTTTTTTTTTTTTTTGGCCTTTACTTTTCTTTTCTCTTTGCTTCAGCAAAAGCTGATGTAAAATAACCCTAAGGGCCAATGAGAACAGGTGGTAGCGGACTATTGGCGAGCTGGAGAAAGTGGGGCACATGGCGCGGTGCAAATGGTTAAAAAAGCAAGCTCACGCGGGAATTTCTTAGGACGGCCACATGGAATCCGGTAGCTGCTGGTCCCTTTGACGCAAGTGCAGTGAGCCGCCTGCTGGGGCGAGTTTTGTAACTCGTGATCCTGAGCGTCCATCTAGCTAATCGGACGGCTAGAAAAGTGCATGGTCATGCGTGGTGGGTGTCCGCGCGTGATGGAAGCTAAATCCGAATTCCTCCAAGCATTCTACTGATAATTTGACTCCATTTAAGCTCCAAATTGCTACTTTTAACCATCGTAACATAATTAACTTACACATTTGAGACAACATAATAATATGGAGGAAAATTAAGATAAAATACTAGGATTATAACAAAAATTTAAGCCTGAAGAATGCTAAAATAACATAATGTTATAGAGTTATTAGTGGTCATATGTGGAGGAGATTTGGATCTTCAAGGGTGATATCGAAGGGTGGCCACGTGTAGAGGAGATTCGGATCTCCGACGACAATGGTGGCACTGCGAGTTTGGCAAACATAGTGGAGGTATCAATCGTGGCATCTTATAGATCAACGGCAGTGCGGCAAAGTCTTGCATGGATGTGACAATCATCGGTCCTTAAAAGGAAAATGGTATGCTGTCCAGTCTCACATCGCTTGGGATGTATATATGTGATGGTTCATAAGTAAAGATACCACCTCCTAATGGTATGAGGCCTTTTGGAGTGAGCTCAAGATCAAAACCGTGAGGGTACGAGGCCCAAAACAGGCAATATCATACCAAAATAAGGCTTGGGTCGTTATAGTAGAGGAAGCAAAGTAGGCGGTGGAGAATGGAGCTCTCGTGGGAGGATCGGAGCTGGCAACGATGAATGGAGCTCGCGTGGGAGGATCAGAGCTGGTGGCGGAGGATCAGAGCTAGCGACGGAGGATCAAAGTGGGCGGCGAAGGATCAAGTGCCGAGAGAGGTGGTCGTTAGAGGGAGAGAGAGGGAAGAAGAGAGAGAAAGAGAAATAGATAAAACAAAATTTAGTTTAATTTATTACATTATCATTATAGCATATTCTACAATAGTTTTTAAGTTGTGACAAAATTAAATCCACAGTAAATTTTATGGCATGTGGCCTAATCAAGTACTTGCTTGCTTGTATGGATAAGCTATTACGTATTGATATTTTACTGTTACTTTTCTTTCTTTTTGAATTATATATATTTTTATATATTGTATTTTGCTTTTATTTATAGAGTATTTTGTTTAAAAGTTTACAGTTTTATACCATTAGATTATGTTTAATACCCAAATTTATATTATTTCTCAGTTAACATTTAATTTTGATTCAAAAATCCACGAAATATCAAGAAATATTAAAACTAAAATTAGGTGTTATTTCGATTTTTATATCGTGTATTTTTTATTCAAAAGTATACCTTATTTTGAAGTTCTACATTTTTATATCATTAATTATATTAGATATTACACTTATATATTTTTTTTCTCGATCAAACCTAATTTTGACCTAAAACTACTCAAAACACCCTTAAAATGAAAAATACATAACAATTAAACAAATTCTAATTTGAAGAGAAAAACAAATAAAATCATAATCACTTTTTTTTTTTTATGAGAAACCCTAATTACTTATCTCACCTTAACGTTTACGCAGCCCTACATCAGCCTATCACCCGCATCTATACTGTCTCATGGCACCTCCCACTTATGTCTTAATAATATTTGAGAATGTTTAACATACCAAACTAAGAAAATCAAGCACAAAAAATAAACATAGAATTCATAAATTATACATTCTTAATGGCAAATTCAAAATTTTACGAGAATGACTTAAACAATCTCATCCCACTGCCTTACAAACCTAGAGTCACCTAAGCACTATTCATAAGTCTGAATTCCTTTTAGGTTTTTTGTTTTTTTTAAAGACTTTATGATGACCTTTTACCCCAATTTAAGCTTCATATAACCATTTTTAATAATTTCACCATTTTACCTACACAAGTGGTCCCCATTCTGCCCCTTCTCACCCACTCTTCCCAGGCGTCTATATAGCTCTTGTTAGGCGAAGAAAAAAGGATGCTTAGTGGCAGGGTAGGCTAAGGACAATTTTAATATTACGGTCTTGAATAATGATCTATCACGGTCTCGCAATTTTAATATTCTCGAAATCTCTTCTATGAGTCTGCAATTGGACAATGCGTAACTTTTTCAGTTCCTTGGAACTCTTCCTGCAATGTACCCTATGCTTCTTTAGTAATTGACACCCATGATTCGTGGGGGGAAAAAAAGTCTGCCGATGCTAGCCACAAAGCAAACATTACTTGAGAATCTTTTTATTGATACTCTTTTTATACGCGGTAATAAGTTGTCAACTTTTAATGATAAATACTTTTGATTGATGTGACAATCATATCAATGAAAAAATGATAATTCACATGTTATATAAAGTGGTACTCAAAAATTAGAATTAGAATAGATATCTTTATAGTATTTTTCTTTTATATACGTAGTTATTATATATTCCTAGAACTCTTTTCAACTGACTAGATATTGTTACAAAACTTTTACAATAGAACACTCTAGAAAAGTTGAGAGATATACATAATTAAACAGTCTTCTATTTCTCACCACTTTCAGAGAGCAAACAACGAGCAAAAACGAAATATTAACATCAGTGATGGAGTATCTGTTTTCCTACAACGACAAAATAGAAAAATCTCAAAAACCAGATTCAAGAGCTAGATGGTATCATAAACAGGATTCAGAGCCACGCCGAACGAGCCAAAAACGAGGGAGATGCCATTGTGGGACACGTTCAAGATTGGCAAAAGGATGCGACAGCTAAATCAGAGCAGGCAAAATGTTTCCTAGAACCTGATCCAGACCACACAAGAGAGAGGTGTTCGTGTCGCTGGCCCCTCCCAAACTTGGCATTGCGAAAGCGGTTAAGCAAGAAAGCGAAGGAGATGGCTGAGGAAATTGCACGCGTGATCGAAATGACGAACAATTTTGGCAACGATATTTCCTTCCGTCCTGTTGTACAACTTTCTTTCGAACAAAAAGACTTTGAGAAGTTCGAGACGAGAAAGGCAACTCTGAGCAGAATGATGGAGGCCTTGCGAAATCCTGAGGTTAGAATAATTGGATTGAGTGGCATTGGTGGCATTGGTAAAACCATGCTCGCTAAAGAAGTCGCACGTCTAGCTAAGGAAGGAAATCTATTTAGCAAGCAAATAATGGCTGTCGTATCACAAAATTCTAACATTGAGAGGATTCAACAAGAGATCGCGGATCAGTTAGGTCTAAAGTTCGAGAAAGAAGTCCTATCCACCAGAGCAGAGCTACTCGGAGAAAGATTTAAAACAGGAAAAGAAGATTCTTATAGTTCTAGATGATGTTTGGAAGGAGCTTGACCTGTTTGAAGTTGGAATCCGTTTTAACGATGATAACAAGGAATGCAAGATAATAGTGACCTCTAGATCCCAAGAAGTATGCAAGGCCATGGGTGCTGATGAGAAGACTACTTTCCAGATCAAAAGTTTAACTGATGAAGAAGCAGCGAATTTGTTTAACAAAATAGTGGGTGATGTAAAACCTGAGTTCGAATCTTTGGCAACTGAAGTGATTAAAGAATGTGGAGGCTTACCTCTTGCCATTGTGACAATTGCAAGTGCATTGAAGATTAATGAGAGCTCGTCTTTTTGGAGAAATGCCTTGCGTGAACTGAAGCGATCGCCCACAGAAGTGAAATTTACGGAAAGATATACAGGTGTTTCAAGACAAGTTTCGATGCGTTAGGAAATGAAGCAAAGTCACTATTGCTAATTTGTGGTGCACATAAAGAAGATGAAAATGTGTCTCTTCAGGAACTGACGGGTTATGTTATGGCTTTGGACCTGTTTGGATATGTTTATACATTAAAAGAGGCAAGTGACAAGGTGGAATCATTGGTAAATAACCTCAAAGCTTATTGTTTGCTGTCGGATGGTGATTATCCGAGAACAGTTAAGGTGCATGATATTATCCGTGATGTTGCCATATCAGTTGCCTCTGAATTGGAGAAGAATCCCATGTATTGCCTCAGAGAGAGTGTTAGGTTGGAAGATTGTATGAACAGGGACAATTTCAAAGACTTGTGTGCAATTTCAATCCCTGGAGGGGGTGGTGGTATTAATGATCAACTTCCTGAAAGGCTGGCAAGTCCAAGGCTGAAGTTACTAATGTTGAGGAACCGCGGTGGCCTAGAAATTCCTGACAAATTCTTTGAAGAAACCAAAGAGCTGAAAGCATTGCGTTTGGATTTTATAGGTGGAAACAGCTAGCTTCATCATTTCGTTCACTTCAAAATCTCAAAGCATTACATTTGAGAATTTGGAATGAAGAAGTTGTCGACATAGCTATAATTGGAGAGCTGAAGAATATAGTGATTCTTGATCTTTCAAGATTCTGATGGTCTGGTGGTGTTGCCGAAAGAAATAGGAAACTTGAGTCGTCTACAAGTGTTAAATCTGAATGGTTGTGGAAGGCTCGAGGTGATTGAACCAAACGTCATCTCGAGTTTGGTGAAGCTAGAAGAGTTGTATATGGAGGGTGTCTATTACGTAGAGTGGGAAACTGAAGGATTGAGTCGTAGTGCAGGTGAACGAAGTAATGCCAGTCTTGGTGAAATTAAACGTCTCCCACAGCTAAGAGTTCTGCATTTATGCATACAAGATGGTAGTGTTGTACCAAAAGGCATGTTTAATCATCTGAATTTTGAAAGCTATTGCATTCAAATTGGATATAATCTTGGACGTCCCTCCGAATCAAGAACAAGAGTGTTGCGGGTCAGCCATCCCGAGGATACAAGTCTAATGTTATATGAGGATGGCTTTCAAAGGTTGATGAAAAAGTCTGATGATTTGTACTTGGAATCTATCCCAGGTGTTAGACATCTTATCAATGAATTAGATGCAAGCAGTTTTCAGGACTTGGAGTGTCTGGTGCTTCATGAACTAGAAAACCTCGAAAGCTTTATGCTGACGTCACCACCACCAGCAAGATCAATTGAACGGCCTCGGCCTCAGCCTTGGTTTCTGCCTAGGCCTCTGCCTCTGCCTAGGCCTCGGCCAACGCCTCTCTTCAACGACATGGTAGACCCTGATGTTCTTTATTTATTTATTTATTTTTTAATATCGTTAATTCATTATTAAATTTCATTAATCATTCCCATTATAATTTCTTCTTAACATTATCGTCGACATTATTTCTCTATTTCCAAATAAGAAGCCAAACATTATTTCTTTTTGGTTTGCAAGGACTTGGCGAGTCTTCCGTGTTATAGATTTTATAATTAGCCGACTTCTTAAGTAAATATGCATTCCTTGTCCCCTTTAGTTTTTTTTCTATTGGGTTTTGGCTAGAGAGTTTTTAACGAGGCATGTTTGAAGACTACTTTTAAGAAAAGAGTCTTGACTCAATTCTATGAAATTGTCTTCCGGCGTTTTGTTTTTTTGTTTGTTTTAGGTGCCTAGCTTTGTTTTCATTTTGATTGTTTTCATTTTCTTTTCTCAACTATTTTGTAATTTTCTTTTCTTTTCAATTTATTTAGTGAGATGGAAAAGTGAAGAGGGTGCTAAAGGGGTGCCGACATAGTTGAAATGACTTAGTGCATCTGCTGATTTCTGTCTCATAATTCATTCAAAAAGAAAAAAAAGAAGCCAAACACATGCCCGAATTACTAACACTACTTACTACTTATGGATGCATATTTATTGAATATCAATTATTGATTCTTTGTTGAAATTAATTATGTATCCAATATATAAACTGCTAATATTGCTGATTTTTAATTTTTTTTAGATGATACAATCAATTAAAAGGAATCATTTATTTTTCTTTGGAAAACTTGAAGATTAAATACTACCATGTTGACCCAGCATACTATCAACATATAGAAATGAAAAAAAAAAAAAAATCATAATTAAAACTTGAATACTCTGCATTTAATCTTTCGAGAAATAATGCAAATTAATTGGATTTTTCTACCTAAAGGTTTCTCTAAAAACGTATAATCAAAAAATGAAAAATAAATAAAATTATTTCAACCACGAATTTTGAAGGAAATTTTTTTTTTTTGGTTTAATTTGTTAACTCTTTGAATTTGTACGAACTTATATTGAAATGAATTGTTTAGAAGACCAATAATAGAATTGTGTTTCAATTAAGTCATTAACAAAATTAAGTTATCTTTTCAGGTGACGTTTAACAATCTACAAGAGTTGACTATTACAAGGTGCAATAGTTTGCAGTCTGTATGGGCTTTAGCTACGTTTGAAAAGCCTTCTACAGCTTAAAAAGCTAAGCATAGGCAGTTGTGATCTCATAGAAGAGGTATTAGTAGTCACAGAAGAAGCAGTTGACGAAAGAGAGTCCAAGAAGATCACATTCCCCAAACTGGAATCTCTTTATCTTAGAGATCTTCCAAAACTCAAAAGGTTTGGGTTTTGTCAAGCAGATCTATTAGAACTATCCATTTTTAAAATTCCTGAGAACCAAGAAGAAGAAACAGAAATGGCTCAAGAAATTTTGTTCAGCAAAAAGGTAATTTCATATTTTTCTTACTTTCGTTTTCCCTTACTAAATTTTACTTTGGCTTTCATTCTCTAATTATTCTTTTAAATCTAATGGTTTGTTCGATCGAATGTGATAGATCTCTTGTAAGATTATACATAGATCAAAACATTATCAATTGATTAATCAATTCTTAACAAACAAATCAAAAAAGGCGGGGAAAAAAAAAAAAGAACAAGAAAAGAAAATCAATTCAAAAAGAAACGTCGTTAGAAACAAAAACTATACAAAAGTATATAGATATATTTTAGGGACGTTCGGATACCCAATCTGGATCTACATTATTCAAATTGAATTATTAAATAAAATTCCTCTTTTTTTTTTTTGGCTTAAATTCAAAACCATACCCACTTATCTTTTCTCTTCCAAAACACCTATTTGGACTCATGATGCCAGTTTGAACAGAGAAGAAGTTTAAACTTTCCAATCCTAGCATATACATACACATATATATATATATATATGTGTGTGTGTGCCAAATAACACCTTAAAGATCAAGATCATCAGTCAACGACAAGAGGCACTGAAATTATATCATACCTGTTTCTCTTATTGTCTTTAATTCATTAAATTATTATGACAAGTACTGAACTTACTTTGCTGATCCTAATTTAATTTTCTATCATCTTCATTAATATTTCTCAATTTCGGAATATAATATCAGACAAGAGCAACATATATACGCCACTATCATGTTGACCCAGCACTAACAACATATAGATATGAAAAATCATTATTATAATAAACTTCTAATACTGATTTTTTTTTTTGAAAAAATAAAAATAAAAAAGTATAAATCAAATAAATAAATAAATATATATATATATATTAAAAACGTGGAGATTAGCACTATATATATGCTACTATCATGTTGACCCAGCCACTAACAACATATAGATATGAAAAATCATAATTAAAACTTGATTAAGTTTAATCTTTCGAGAAATACAACTAAATTGGGTTTTTACTACCAGAAGGTTTCTCTATATATATCTTTTTCCTAAAATAAAATAAGAATAAACTATTTCAGTCACAAAATTTTGAAAAACTTTTGTACATTTTGTTTTGTTTTGTTTTGTTTTAATTTGTAAGAATTTTATATTGAAATAATTTGTTTAGAGAACCAATGATAACATTGTGTTTCAATTAAGTCATTTACAAAATTGAAGTCATCTTTACAGGTTGTGTTTGAGAATCTACAAGAGTTGAGAATCGAGTGGTGCAATAGTTTATCATCTATAGCTACGTTTGAAAGCCTTCAACAACTTAAGAGGCTAAGCATAGACAACTGTGATCTCATACAAGAGGTATTAGTCTTCACCAAAGAAAGAGAGTGGACGAAGAAGATATTCTCATTCCCCAAACTTGAATCTGTTGAGCTTAAAAATCTTCCAAAACTCAAAAGGTTTGGGTTTTGCCAAGCAGATGATAATTATATTATTCAGTTTCCATCATTATTAGAACTATCCATTTATTATTGCCCTGAATTGAGGACATTCATTGGTAAGTCCACTCCTTCAACAAGTACTACCGTGGAAGAAGTAGAAGAGGGAAGAATGGATCAAGAAATTCTGTTCAATTCAAAGGTACTTTTTTATAGTAACACTTTAAATTTTTTTTTTTTCTCTTTTTAATTCGTATTTGACTTTCATTCTCTAATTACCGTTCTATTATCTAACAGCAAGCTAGAACGCTTGTAGGATTATACACAGATTAAAACATAATCAAATTTATCATGCGCGAAAGAAAAAAAATTAAAACATAGTCAATTGACAAACCGTTCTAAACCGCAATAGGAAAAAAATAATAATAGTAAACGAAAAGAAAATCAATTGATAAACCAATAGAATATTGGTCCAGTACTAGAAATGTCGTTAGAAACCAAACCTATACTAGAGTATATATAAATATCTTAGGGAACGTTCCTTCTATACAATCCAAATTGGATTATTATCAAATAAGATACCCTTTTTTGAAATCCAAACCACAACCATTTTTTTCTCTCCCAACTCCTAACACGTAAAAAGGTTCAAATTTTCCCCATCCTAACCTATGTATTTGCCAAATAACATCTTAAAGATTAACTATTTTGGATTGATAAAACCATTAGAATATATATATATATATATATATATTTGTTAAACCATTAGAATATTAGTCTACTAGGAACCCAACTTAAGAAAAAGTTGATGATCTAAAGGATATTGTTCTACTCTGCATTTTTCAGTCCTCTAAAGCTCGGGAAAAAACTAAAACCTAGTTTAGAATCTTAAGGATTCACTATTTTGGATTGCAATAATTTATTATAATCTCTTGCCTTTATGTACTACTTAAATCATCTTATAAGAATACCAAATACTAAAATTAGGGAAAAAATATATATATATAGATCAGACACTTTATTCCCCAAGAAAACAAAGGAATTAAAAGTAATTACAGTAACACTCAAATTTCCTTCATATAATCAAACAGATAACTAAACCGTAACCCAATAATATTAAGACAAAAATTGATGCAATCAAATTTCAACTTAATAGACCAAATCATTTAACTAACTGGAGATGGCCTTGTTTGGGGTAACATACAAGGGTTTTTAAATAAAGAATTTAAGTTGAATTACTTGAATTTCAGATTATGTTTTGCATCCCTCCAGAATTCGGATCTTGCTTATTTATCTTGTGAGAATTTCTTGAACTATGTGTACATGTACTGTAAGAGAGATATATTTAATTAACTATTCCATTCAAAGCAGTTTAAGAAATTTAATTGTTTTCTCAGATTGCATTTCCTAGCTTGAAGTACTTGAAACTCAACGAAATGAACTGCTTAGAATTGTGGCCAAATCAGTTTCCAGCAACTTCTTCCGTGCAAAATTTAATAAAAAGTTGGAAGTAACTTAATGTCATAATCTAAAGAAAAACAAAAGTTGAGATATCCAAATGTTCCCAAAACTAAAGAAGGAAGAAGAAGCAAAATGTGTACAATCATTGATTGCTATTTCCATTATATTGTATTTTATTTTCTTCTATTCTCTCTCTCTCTCTCTCTTTTTTTTTTTTTTTTTTTAATTATGATATCTGAACTGATTTTTCTTGTTCTTTTTGCCTTTTCTTTTTCTAATATCTGCTTTTTCTTTTCCTTTTTGCTTGAATTGATTTTTTTCCGAAGGGCTTCATTCAATCCCTCTGTTATTTTTTGCAAAAGAAAAAGAACGACTTGGAATTCATCGCATGTTGCGAAAGAATGTCCAAGAAAAGTTTACATACCAAATTATATATGCAACACATTATATCAATGAATTAAAAAAAAAAAAAAATCGATCGCGCGACACATAATTTATTTTATACTTTTTCAGAATTTAAGTATTTCCAATTATGATGTAGCAATATATATAGTTCTTTTATTATTAGTTTTCTAAGTACGAGATGTTATTTAAAAAAAACAAAAGTAGCAGTCAATTAGTGCAACAAAAATTCTCTTACTTGATACAAGAATTTGTCTATATTTAATTTTTGCAGGTATTTGCAGGACTGAGTTTCGGAAATTTACAACAGTTGAAAATTTGGGGCTGCAACAACATACGGTATCTGTTGTCTTTTGCAATGGTTAAAAGCCTTAAGCAGCTTAAGACACTATTTGTATCAGATTGTAAGGCCATGGAACAGATAGTCACAAAAGCAGTTGGAAAAGATGGGAGGTTGAAGAAGATCTCATTCCCTAAACTTGAATCTCTTATGCTTGATGATCTTCCGAAGCTCAAGAGGTTTTGTGAAGGAGATTGCATCGAATGCCCTTCCTTATTAAAACTCAAAATATGGGACTGTTCCGAATTTAGGACATTTATTCCTGATTCTCAATCAACACCAATGATGCTACAAGTTGAAGAAAGAGAGTTGGTGACCAAACAACCTCTGTTCAATGAAAAGGTAGCTTTTCTTTAGTATTTAACTTTTGAAAGTAATTCAATTTTATTTTGCTTCTTCTAATTTGCCCTTGGATTTGGTCCAAACTCAAATAGTATAGAGGGAAAACATAATTGCGAAAACTATTGGCTAAAAGAGTTTCAAGAAAGTTTTGTTGTTGGATTTTTGTATTTGTAATGGATTGTAGAAAAGAAGCACATAATATATATATATATATATATGTATTTATGGATAGAATTTACATTAATATTGATATTTGATAATGGTATTGTGGTATCTGTGATGACTGAAATAATTTTGGAAAAATGCATGCTTTTCATTAATCAGTGATTAGAATATATACAAATATGAGTGTACGTTTTAAATACAAGATTACAAATCCTCTTTACAATGTTGTTTTCTTTTGCACGATTAATTATTAGCTCCTTTATACTAATAAATTCGATTATCTTTTCACAGGTTGTGCTCACCAACTTAGAAGAATTGACTATCTCTAACTGGGGGGAAGATGCAAATGAAATATGGCCACGTCAATCTTCAACAGTTCTCTTTCCAAGCTAAAACTTCTTGATTTGAATTCTAAGTCTTCTGACGGACATCAATCAGGTTTTTTCCTTATTGGACATTCTTAGATTTCAGAATCTTGAGGAAATTTCTTTGTCTGGATCTCTGGAGGGAAAAATATGGCAACATGGAGAACTTGGTGATGGAGAAGAACACGGTAAGACACTCGCACGTTTAAGGAAGCTGGAGTTGAGGGAACTTACAAAGCTGATGCATTTGTTTGAGGATCCAGAAAACATTCAACTCACTCCCCAAACATTTGAAAGCTTAGAAACTCTAGTTGTGCAGAGATGTGACAGATTGGAGGCATTAGTAATGTCGTCCTCTTTCTCCTTCCAAAACTTAACAGATCTTGTAGTGTCGGAATGTCATAGGTTGCTAAATTTATTTAATTCCTCGACAGCTACAAGTCTGGTACAACTCACAAGAGTGGGCATTTCTAAATGCCATCAGGTCACACAAGTAATTCATGTGAATGATCAGATGGAGGATGAATCAGCTGCAGAAAGCGAGATTGTTTTCAGCCGATTGAAAATCTTAGTCCTTCATCGTTTACCAAGTCTCAAAAGCTTCCATTGTGGAAAACGTAAGTTACAATTTCCAAATTTGGAGAAGCTAATTGTAAGGGACTGCCCAAGGATGAGTAGCTTCTCTTATGGAACTATAAATGCCCCGAATTTGAAGGGATTAACAGTTGCAGAAGAAGGCCTTCTGCGCATGTCCTATGATTGGGATTGGTGTTTCAATAATCTAAAAGCCAAACCCATACTGGAGCATTGGGAGAATGATCTGAATGCAAGCATAAGAAAGTTTTGGGAAGACAAGAACGACTCGTTAGCCTTGGTATGCATATTATCCCACCCCAAAGAAAGCTTTGATTTATGTAAATGAAATGGGACTTTTTGTAGTTCAGAATTAGGATATGATGCCAGTGTCACTCCACTGTTTCCTCAATTTTCACGAATTGACTTCAGTAGTTTTATTTCATTCAAATTATAATTGGAGCATACCGATTATTATAATCGGCTTCAAGCGTCTTTGTATTTAAGAGTTTTATATGTAATTTCAGGAGAACCAGAATTCTGAAGAAGATACGGCCTCTTCTTCTTCTTCTTCTTCTTCTTCTCCAGAATAAGCCAGAACGTAGCCACCTTTTGTCCTTTTCACATGCCCTGACTTGTCCTTCTCCAAAATATGTACGTACATCGATGGGTAAGAAGATCCCTTATTCCTATTTATCTTGTTAATTAATTTGTGTTCACATGAAATGCATCATTATTTTCTTCTAAATATTCTTTGAGGAATTGGATTGGCCTTATTACCATGTTTAATTCTAAATACAAGTGCATTGTTTTTTCACTTGTATTTCTGAAAGCAAATTCGTTCAATACATATATATATATATATATATATATTTTGTTGAGGGAATTCGTTCAATATTTTTAAAAAGTACATAATATATGGACTTGATATGTAATATTGGTCTAACTCAGCATTGAATTTTTGAGAAACATAGGGACCTTGATTTATTTATGTGTTGTCAAACAGAGTGCTAATAACAAAGACCCTCGTTTATTTAATTTAATTTAATTTATTGTTTTTTATTTCTTCCGTTGACATGCGAGCTCCTCTTTGACCATATATACAGGTGGGAATCATCGCAAGCTCCTCTCCTCCTCTGACCTCCAAATAATCGTGCAAACAAAATTGCTTATTCGAAGAATAATTGTTTGGAACCGGATTTTAGGACGAAAAGAAATTAAAAAAAAAGAAAAAGAAAATGGAGGATTTTATTTTATGTTGTTTTATTTCTAAATGAGATGAGAGAATTTGAACTCTATATCATATGATAGAGTTAGATGTGGATTTATCATTTGTAAGTTATATTTGCAAATTACATGGAGGATTTAAATTAATGGTGTTTGGAACTTATGAGGGATTTAAAAGATTAAGTGGAAAACTAAAGAATAAAAACTATAATTGGTTAAAAAGAGGGAGGACATTGAAATTTATATTTAAGTGAAGAAATTTGTGGGGGCTTCTCTCCGTACTTGATTGTACACTCTCATTGTTCTCAAGCAATCTCAAGTATATCTCTTTGTGCTCTCTTTGTCATTGGAGTTGAGCTGTTCAATCTCTCCTTTTGCTTTTATTCTGGATTCGTCTGTCTTGTACGTAGTCGGCAAGGACGTAAGTTTTCAATGCTCTCAAGGCGTGTTTACTAATCAAGAATTCTGATTTAGGGAAGGAATTGAATTCCTCATTTTAAATTCGAGTTTTTACTTTTATTTTTGGATATTAAATTATGTGAGCCTTATCTATAAATAAGGAATTTAGATCATGTTAAAAAAGAAATTGATTTCCCACCTCTCACCCTCATTTCTTTTCTTTACCTATTATTATACTTTCTCGCTGCCGCTATTTACAAAGCGTTGATCATCCTTTTTATAATTTTATATAGGATGGTTCTATTCACACATGCCACTTTCTTTTTATACACCCTATTACGTTAAAATTTGTTACTACAAAAGTACCGTCCAGTAAAATGACAAAAGTGGACAATAATAATTCTTTTTTTTTTTTTTTTTTTTTTTTGAAAGGAGAAATTTCATTGAACTCAAGTGGATTATAATAAATAAACTTAAATAACATAATTATAGTTTGACAAAAAATACACATTTTTCTATTTCGAAATTTAAAATCAAATACCCTAATTTCTGATGAATAGAACTGAATCATTTTCACTTTTAATGATTATTTCAAAAATTTGTATAAGAATACATTTCCGAAAAACTTTTTTTTTTGTTAAACCTAAATTTATTTGTATTACTATTGTTTTAATGAAACCGTAATTTTCTGTTTATGTTCACATTGTTTGCATAACGTATAAATATAACAAATTTAAATAATATAATTCCTCAAAAAAAAAAAGTATATAACATCATATAATATGACACTGTAAATATGAAAACTTTCGTAGTTTTTTACTTTTTATAGGTAAACTTTAATTTAAAACTTATTTTTGAAGGCCGTTTTTATTAGTATATGAATTAAAATTTAAAAATAAGGTTTACTTACACATTATATGTAATTTTTGACACACCATTTTATTTTAAATTTCACATTGAAAAACCCATCAAATAGTTAGGGGTAATTTTGGAATATATATGTATGCGTATTATGTAATTTAAATAATAATAAAAACAAAGAGGATGTGTATTTAGAAAGAGATAGAGAGTCAAAAGGGGTGTGCAAATAGAGCCACCCTTCCATATATTATTTCAAATAAATTTTATGTATTCATATTTTTGATTGATTATTGCCATGTACTTTCTTTTTCCAAAATGAGCATCATGGGTAAGAAGATCCCTTATTCCTATCTTCTCAACTTGCGTTCATATGAAATGTGTCATTATATTTTTCTTAATATGTGACGCCCCGACTTCCCAAGCCAGGTCGACACCATACATACTTGTTCTTTACTTGAAAATTTGAGAAATTTTTTTTTTTTTTTTTTTTTTTAAAACATATTCACATACGTCCTCTTGTAGAGAAAAACTTGTTAAGCATACATACCATTTTGAAAGTATAATTTTAAGTCTTCAAACTTCATACATATAACAAAACATAATATACTTTTTGAAGTATTAACATATTGAATGCGGAAAATTATGCGTAGTGGTATCCCACACCGCCCTTCACCCGCCGCATCGTCCGCATAGCCCACCACTTAAGCTGCAGGCTTCTTACCTACAGTATGAAATATAAGAGTGAGCTTTCGCCCAGCAAGTTCAAACATAATCTCACAAAATATTTCAAACATCTTTAAAAAGAAACATGCCCATCATCACGGAACTCATGCATGAACCATTTATGATTGATTGAATGTCTTATGTTTCATTATAGACTCAATCTTTATTATCTTATCTCAACGTGTGGGCCCATAGTGTCCGTACCAAAAGCGCGCAGCCTCCAGACAAAGCTAGGGTTTGCAAGGCCCTAACAGTTCTGGGAATTATAACTTGACCCCTTCACGATCACGGATCTCGATCACGGAAGGTAAATATCACCACTGAATCATGTAGCCTCCACGATCACGGGAGGTTGGTACGACACCTTACTTAATTATCTTACCATGTGATTTAACATTAGTGAACATGCTTCATGATGTCACTATGTCATATCATACTCAACATATGCCATAACATGGTCTTTTTGAAAACATGTCCTTTCTGAAAACATGGTATTTTTGTAAACATGGCAATTCTGTAAACATGGAACTTTTGTAAACATGGCACTTTTGTAAACATGGCACTTTTGTAACATGATATAACATGTCATAACATAACTTAGCATATCATAGCCATAGCATAGCATCACATATCACGGCATCACTTATCATAGCACAACATAGCCTGTATACTTGAAAATATAGTATACTTGAAAACAGTCTTTACTATTTTCATACTGTAGATGAGGTTTGATACTTGCCTGATCTGCTAGATTCCGGGTTCTGATGTCTTAACTCGGATTGCAATTGCAGGTTCCTTCCTGCTATTAAAAGAACATAGGATAAGAATCCTATAATAGTTGGTAACCTATCCAACGTTCTAGTTATATGTCCCCCCACACATGTCTTGGTATCCTATAGTATTACTTTGGTTAACCCTTAATTAACTGCTGGGTTAAAGTCGATATCTGATCAACTAATGGTTAACCCTTGGTCAACTATGGTCAACCTTGGGCTTTGAGGCTAAGCCCAGTAACTCGGGTATATCTCCCGGTTACCTTTCGTAAACTAGTTGCTTGCTATATTCTAACTTGAAAAATTAATTTCCCTTACTTGGAAAATTTAGGAAAATTAATCCCAAAACTTCATTTTTAACTTATAAAAATCCTTTACTTAAATCGTAAAAATTCAAACTCTTGGATTAGTGTTTTATAAAATCATTTGAGGTTGAAAACTGCCCTTGGAACAGTTTTCCATAATCAAAACGATAGTTTGTAGTAGAAAACAGTTTTATAGAAACATTTGTAAAACTAGGGGTGCAGAAATTTTCGGATTCCCTGCGCACCCTTTGAAAAACGATTCTAATTTAAAAATCGGTTCATAATCTGAAAAAGTTGTCTTCATAAAAGTTGTAGTTCTCGAAAAATACTAAAACTTTCATGTTTTACAAAAATTCCAATTCGGCCTAGATTCGTCCCAGTTTTTGTTTGAAACTGGCTGACCCCGAAAAATTGAGTGAAAATTGGGTCTGGGAATCAGCCACGGGTTTTGGGGTAAACGGAGGCCATTGGAGCCTCATTTTGGGATTCTGCCCACGTTGTCCCCTAGGAAAAATTGTTCCGAACAACTTTCATGTTTTACGTTTTACCCAATTCGGCCTCTAAAGGCCTCAAAATTCATTTTCAATAAAACTGGGCAGAAATCACCCGAATTGGACAGTTTCCTCATTTTTGGTTTTATTTACGTCCTATTCGCATAATCTAACTCAACCGAACAAGCGGGAGCCTAGATTACAAGCATGCAGCGTTTTTCTAACGTAAAATTTTCCCAATTATAGTTTCTATAACTTCCATGCAAACCCTAATTGACTTTGGATCAATTAAAGCTCACATGTGCATCCATTCATACACTTCTAGCACCCTAATATATTATGATCAAACCACAATCTTAGGGCAGCTTTGGGGACATTCCATATTCAGATATTTGCATGCACAATCCACGGAAATTAAATCATGCAAGCACAAATAAAATCAAACCACCCTTAAAGCTAAATCAAGCACAATCTAAAACCTAAACTAGGGCACCATATAAATATGAGCTTAAGCTCTTACAAATCAAATTGAAATGCACCTAAAATTCAATTTGATAACTCAAAGGAAAGAGTTGAGTGAGTAGAGTCAATTACCTTGATTGATCCCAATTATTGGTGCTAGGGTTTGATTGCTAAACTCCCTCCAAATCCACCCTTCAAATCCGGTTTTCTCACCTAGGGTTTGCACCAATATTTTTGTTCAATCTTGGTAAATTCTATAACCAAAACTAACCACTAACCAAACAAAATTTTCCTTACCTTTCCTCCTTGAAACAGCCGGCCTTCAAGCTAAGAAATACACCAAGAAAACTTCAAAAATTCTTGCTAGGTGAGGTAGAGGAATTTCACTCACTAATCCACTCTTTTTCTTCTAAATCACCAAATTTCTCTCTTGATTCTAGCTCACCCTAAATTCCGGATTTTTTTGAGGGAGAATTTGGCAAGAGTTTTGTTGCTTTTCTTCATTTTTTTCAGCCAAAAACCGCCCCCCCCCCCCTTGGCCTATTTATAGGTGAAATTTGGGGTCTTTTTGCAAAACTTTTTGGTTCTACTTTGCACACAAGTCCTTGAAGAAATTTTAAACTCTTTTCAGCCCCACAAGGACCGGCCAGCTCACTATAGATAATACCAAAAATTTTCAAATTTTTCTTAATTGCCTAATGATGTCATAATTAGGCTTTTTGGTGAGGTAAGCAAGAGTTTAGGGCTTGTTTGCCTCCTTTTTCCTTTAAACAGTCCAATTAAGTGTTAATACAGATATTTCTAGTACTGTGCTTACTACACACAATACTGTTGTGCTCCAACACAGTCCAAAACTTATCTGTATTAAAAAATTATAAAATTTTCTGTACCGAAATTTTTTTTCTTCTCTAAAACTTTTTGGCCCATTTAGTCCTATTTTAGGTGCTTGATTTTTCTATGGTGGTTTTAAAACTTAATTATACTATCTTGTCTGTAAAGACGGTTTTCACAGTATATTTCTCATACTGCTGATTGAATCACAGTGCCGTCTTATGTTTGACTTCTTCGGTCAACCTTTGACTATTCTGGTCAATTTTGACTTTTTCGATCAAACTTTGACCATCATAAATTTATGAAATTCCATCACGCGTTTCCTTAAAAGGCCTCTTATGGAGTCTCGTAATTAATTTACCGAGAACTCAACTCTATACTGATAAAATTATGACTTTTGTATTGGTATTCATAATTTTTATACAATTATAAAAACACATAGTACAAACTTTAGATTTCTTATATACAAGAAAATCATGAGTTCGTGAAAATTTTTGGATATTACAATCTACCCTCCTTAAAGAATTTTCGTCCTCGAAAATCAGAACAATTCGGGGTAGTTTTTCTTCATATCCTCCTCACGTTCCCATGTTGCCTCCTCAATCTCATGATTTCGCCATAGGACCTTTACTAAAGGTATAACCTTGTTCCTTAACACCTTTTCTTCTCGTGCCAAGATTTGAACCGGTTTCTCCTCATATGTCATATCCTCGTGAACCTCAATTGGTTCGTGGTCCAATACATGCGATGGATCCGAGATGTACTTCTTTAGCATCGACACATGAAATACGTTGTGTACATATGCTAATTCCTGGGGCAAAGCCAACTTATAGGCCACATTACCAACTCTATCCAGTATTTCGAATGGCCCTATGTATCTTGGACTCAATTTCCCCTTCTTTCCGAATCTCATAACTCCTTTGAATGGAGCAACTTTGAGGAAAACCAAGTCTCCTACTTGGAATTCTAGAGGTCTTCTGCGTTTGTCAGCATAGCTCTTCTGTCGACTAAATGCAGTTTCCATCCGTCGGCGTATAAGTTTCACGGCCTCCGTGGTCCTTCGAATAAAATCCGTTGACACAAGTTCCTTCTCTCTTGTCTCGTACCAGTGGACTGGAGATCTACACCTTCTCCCGTACAGGGCTTCATAAGGAGCCATTCCAATCGAAGCTTGAAAACTGTTGTTGTATGAGAACTCAATTAAAGGAAGCTTCTTATCCCAAGTCCCTTTGAAATCCATCACGCACGCTCGCAACATGTCTTCTAGGGTCTGAATGGTCCTCTCTGATTGTCCATCCGTTTGAGGGTGAAAAGCCGTACTAAAAGTGAGCTTTGTACCCATGGCTTGATGTACACTCCTCCAAAACTTAGAAGTGAAACGTCCATCACGATCCGAGATAATCGATTTCGGAATCCCATGATAACGAACGATCTGCGCGACGTATAATTCCGCTAGCTGCTCTACTGAAAAGCTAAGCTTGATGGCAATAAAGTGTGCAGACTTCGTCAAACGATCAACAACCACCCAAATAGCGTCGTTGCCATTAGGAGTTCGGGGTAGACCAACTACAAAATCCATGGTCACTTGGTCCCATTTCCATTCTGGAATGGAAATTTTCTGTAATTCTCCCCCTGGACGTTGGTGTTCTGCCTTGACCCTTTGACACGTAAGGCATTTACTGACGAAGGTTGCAACATCATTCTTCATTTTGGGCCACCAAAAGCTTTCCTTCAAGTCTTGATACATCTTTGTGGCTCCAGGATGAACGGAATACGGAGTCTCATGTGCCTCTTTCATGATTTGCTCATTCAACTCGTCCTCGTTAGGAATGCATAATCTATTTTTCTGATAGAGTATGCCCTCATCTGATATGTTGAAATCCGACTCCTTTCCTTCTAAGACCTCATTCCTGGTTCTGAGCAGCGAGGTATCTCCTTCTTGTCGCTCCTTCATGCCATCTAAAATGGTAGGTTGGAAGGTTAGGGCAGCTAAACTTCCCGTGATAAGCTCTATTCCAGCTTCCACTAGCTCCTTCTGAAGAGGTTCGATCAACGATTGTAGGGACATTAACGAAGAAGACGACTTCCGACTAAGGGCATCAGCTACTTTGTTAGCCTTCCCTGGATGGTAACGGATGTCGATGTCGTAATCCTTCACCAGTTCGAGCCATCTTCTTTGTCTCATGTTAAGCTCCTTCTGTGTGAAGATATACTTCAAACTCTGATGATCCGTGTAAACTTCACACTTAACACCGTAAAGGTAGTGTCTCCAGATCTTGAGTGCAAATACTACCGCCGCAAGTTCCAAATCATGCGTCGGATAGTTCTTCTCATGGTCCTTAAGCTGTCGTGAAGCATAAGCGATCACTTTTCCATTCTGCATGAGAACGGCTCCCAATCCTATTTTGGAAGCATCGCTGTATATTACGAAGTTTCCTTCTTCCACATTCGGAATTGTGAGGATCGGAGCGCAAGTCAGCCTATTTTTCAGCTCTTGGAAGTGCTCTTCACACTTTGCAGTCCATTCATACTTCTTCCCTTTCCGTGTAAGTGCGGTGAGCGGTGCTGCAATTTTAGCAAATCCTTCAACAAAACGTCGGTAATAGCCCGCTAAGCCGAGGAAACTACGTACTTCTGTGACGTTTTTCGGAGCTGGCCATTCACTTACTGCTTCAATCTTAGCCGGATCCACAGATATGCCGTCCTTAGAGACCACATGTCCTAAGAAATGGACCTTCTCCAACCAGAATTCACACTTGGTGAATTTAGCATAAAGCTGATTTTGCTTTAAAATCTGCAGAGCAATCCTGAGGTGCTCCTCGTGCTCCCCCTTTGACCTTGAATAAATCAATATATCATCTATAAAGACGATAACAAACTTATCCAAATAATCCTTGAATACTCGATTCATTAGGTCCATAAAGGCTGCTGGAGCATTCGTCAATCCGAATGGCATAACGAGGAACTCATAATGTCCATATCGCGTACGAAAAGCCGTCTTGGGGACATCTCCTTCCCTAATTCGGAGCTGATGATATCCGGATCGTAAGTCAATTTTTGAGAAAATTGCAGCTCCTCTCAGCTGATCAAACAAATCGTCGATCCGAGGCAAAGGATACTTGTTCTTGATGGTTATTTTATTTAATTCCCGATAGTCAATGCACATCCTAAGAGTGCCATCTTTCTTTTTAACGAACAGAACTGGGGCTCCCCATGGCGAGTAGCTTTGCCGAATGAATCCTCGATCCAGAAGCTCTTGTAACTGGATCTGCAGTTCTTTAAGTTCGGCAGGCGCCATCCTGTAAGGTGCCTTAGATACTGGTGCCGATCCAGGAAGTAACTCAATCTCAAAGGAGATCTCTCGTTCAGGTGGCAATCCTGGCAATTCTTCGGGAAACACTTCTATAAACTCCTTGACTATTGGTACTTCCTCCGGTCTGCTCTCGGTCTCTTGCGTCTTATCCACCATGTTGGCTATAAATCCCATACATCCTTCTGCCAACAATTTTCTAGCCTTTAGCGCTGAAATAAACATCTTTGGCTGTTTTGGAGTAGATCCTCTGAAAATAAACTCCTCGCCACCCATAGGCTTGAACATGACAGTTCGTCGTGGACAGTCGATAACGGCGTTGTACTTCCCCAAGAAGTCCATACCCAAGATGACATCGTAGTCATATAGGTCAATGATGATCAAGTTGACATACATTTCCCTACCACATATAATTATTGGAACGTGACGTATCCAATAATCAGACAATAAAATCTCCCCGGAGGGTAATGCAGTCCTAAATGTTCTTCCGATTCTATCACTTGCTTTACCTAGTTTCTTAGCGAACCTAGGTGATGTGAATGAATGCGTAGCTCCAGAATCAATTAATACGTAAGCATCTTGTTGGGCAAAAGGAAGCTGACCTGTCACCACAGTGGAAGGTCCAGCTTGAACATCCTCTTTTGTATAGGCGTAGATGCGTCCTTGAGGTTCTGGAGCTTCTAGCCTGCCTTGAGAGATTGCAGGTCCCTCGAGCTTCATCTGTGCAGCGTGAAGTTGAGATCCCTGTCCTCTCTGTTGATTCTGCGGACTCTGGGGATTGAGATTGCAGCTTCTAGCATAGTGGCCTTCTTTGCCACATAGAAAACAGCGACCGTTTCCAGCACGGCAATCTCCCGGGTGCTTCTTCCCACATTTCTGACAAGTGGGATAACTGTTGCTATCAGAAGTATTTTTCTTCTGGGGAAAATTCTGTTGATTCCCCTGTCTTCCTGCATTCCACTTTCTTTTCTGTTGGTTGCTGCCGTATTGCCTATTGTTGTTTTGACCCGAAGGTTCTCCTTGACCTTTTTGTTGTGAGGTCTGGCCTTGCTTGACTTGGTTCTGCTTAACTTGGGCCTTTTCTTCCCTCTTCTCCTGGAAAAACTTAGCCCGTTGCTCTCTGTTCTGCCCTACCCAGTATTCAGCTCGAACTGCTCGGCTAACACAATCTGCAATGGTTGTTGGTGGATAGGGTCCACTGTTGATTACCACTGCCAAATCCGAGCGGAACATCTTCATCATCTTTCGCACTTTGTCCCTTTCGGAACTGAAGAGGTGAGGGCAGAGACGTGCTAGTTGCTCAAACTTTTGCACTGCCTCAGTTACCGACAGATTTCCTTGGCGAAAATTACTGAGTTCGTCCTGTTGAGCTTCCATAACTTCGGTGTTGAAGTATTTTTCTTTAAATTCCTCCACAAAGTCCTCCCAAGTCATTTGGGTAACATCCCACCGGATCTGGACTGCTTCCCACCAAAGGCGAGCATCTTTCTTTAGCACAAAGGATGCACAGAGGATTTTCTCTTGATCATTAAGCCTGAGAAAGTTCAGGATAACCTGGAGGTCAATCAACCAGTTGTCGGCGTCAATTGGGTTTGTTGACCCCTCGAATTCTGGTGCCTTCATGCGCCGAAAACTGTCATATAGTTCCTCCGGAGTTCGAACTCGGGGTGCTGGTGGAACAGCTACAGGTGCAACAGGCACTTCAGGAGCTATGGGGTTCTCTGGGATCACCGGGTCAACATCAGGAATTTCCGGTGCAGCAGGCTGATTCACAGGTGCTGGTGGTACCTCTACATCAGGAGGTCCCTGATTCCGCTGGGCCAACTGAGCTCTAAGCCCCCCTATCTCTTGCTGTTGGGCTAGCATCATTTGCCTTAGCTCATTCAGCTGGGCCGCAAGATCAACATCTTGGATCGGTGCTCTTCTACGCTTTGGTGGCATGGCTCTATACGGAAAATAAGGAAATAAACTTAGCTTCTTTTATTTTAATATTAATAAAATCATTTCTTTTATATAGAATCATAATCTTCTTTCCATATAAAAGCATAACATGAACATATCTGAATTAATCATGATCTTGTTCATATCTCCTTCACAATAGGAGTACATAACCATAACGTTTGGGAAGATATAAAACTTTCCATCGTTTCCGTATGTCACCCGATTGCCGTCACCAAGCTAAGGCACCACCCAACGTTATCCCCGTGTCCAACATTTTCCAGCATGGTCGTTGAAAGAAGATACTTGCTATACCCCTAAAATCTTAACTAATTCTAATAGTAAGAAAATAACATAACTTACTTGGGCCATTGCAGAAGCGATGTGAGGCGAAGTGAAGTAGGCTGGCAGGATACCGCTCTGATACCAAACTGTGACGCCCCGACTTCCCAAGCCAGGTCGACACCATACATACTTGTTCTTTACTTGAAAATTTGAGAAATTTTTTTTTTTTTTTTTTTTTATTTTTAAAACATATTCACATACGTCCTCTTGTAGAGAAAAACTTGTTAAGCATACATACCATTTTGAAAGTATAATTTTAAGTCTTCAAACTTCATACATATAACAAAACATAATATACTTTTTGAAGTATTAACATATTGAATGCGGAAAATTATGCGTAGTGGTATCCCACACCGCCCTTCACCCGCCGCATCGTCCGCATAGCCCACCACTTAAGCTGCAGGCTTCTTACCTACAGTATGAAATATAAGAGTGAGCTTTCGCCCAGCAAGTTCAAACATAATCTCACAAAATATTTCAAACATCTTTAAAAAGAAACATGCCCATCATCACGGAACTCATGCATGAACCATTTATGATTGATTGAATGTCTTATGTTTCATTATAGACTCAATCTTTATTATCTTATCTCAACGTGTGGGCCCATAGTGTCCGTACCAAAAGCGCGCAGCCTCCAGACAAAGCTAGGGTTTGCAAGGCCCTAACAGTTCTGGGAATTATAACTTGACCCCTTCACGATCACGGATCTCGATCACGGAAGGTAAATATCACCACTGAATCATGTAGCCTCCACGATCACGGGAGGTTGGTACGACACCTTACTTAATTATCTTACCATGTGATTTAACATTAGTGAACATGCTTCATGATGTCACTATGTCATATCATACTCAACATATGCCATAACATGGTCTTTTTGAAAACATGTCCTTTCTGAAAACATGGTATTTTTGTAAACATGGCAATTCTGTAAACATGGAACTTTTGTAAACATGGCACTTTTGTAAACATGGCACTTTTGTAAACATGATATAACATGTCATAACATAACTTAGCATATCATAGCCATAGCATAGCATCACATATCACGGCATCACTTATCATAGCACAACATAGCCTGTATACTTGAAAATATAGTATACTTGAAAACAGTCTTTACTATTTTCATACTGTAGATGAGGTTTGATACTTGCCTGATCTGCTAGATTCCGGGTTCTGATGTCTTAACTCGGATTGCAATTGCAGGTTCCTTCCTGCTATTAAAAGAACATAGGATAAGAATCCTATAAAAGTTGGTAACCTATCCAACGTTCTAGTTATATGTCCCCCCACACATGTCTTGGTATCCTATAGTATTACTTTGGTTAACCCTTAATTAACTGCTGGGTTAAAGTCGATATCTGATCAACTAATGGTTAACCCTTGGTCAACTATGGTCAACCTTGGGCTTTGAGGCTAAGCCCAGTAACTCGGGTATATCTCCCGGTTACCTTTCGTAAACTAGTTGCTTGCTATATTCTAACTTGAAAAATTAATTTCCCTTACTTGGAAAATTTAGGAAAATTAATCCCAAAACTTCATTTTTAACTTATAAAAATCCTTTACTTAAATCGTAAAAATTCAAACTCTTGGATTAGTGTTTTATAAAATCATTTGAGGTTGAAAACTGCCCTTGGAACAGTTTCCATAATCAAAACGATAGTTTGTAGTAGAAAACAGTTTTATAGAAACATTTGTAAAACTAGGGGTGCAGAAATTTTCGGATTCCCTGCGCATCCTTTGAAAAACGATTCTAATTTAAAAATCGGTTCATAATCTGAAAAAGTTGTCTTCATAAAAGTTGTAGTTCTCGAAAAATACTAAAACTTTCATGTTTTACAAAAATTCCAATTCGGCCTAGATTCGTCCCAGTTTTTGTTTGAAACTGGCTGACCCCGAAAAATTGAGTGAAAATTGGGTCTGGGAATCAGCCACGGGTTTTGGGGTAAACGGAGGCCATTGGAGCCTCATTTTGGGATTCTGCCCACGTTGTCCCCTAGGAAAAATTGTTCCGAACAACTTTCATGTTTTACGTTTTACCCAATTCGGCCTCTAAAGACCTCAAAATTCATTTTCAATAAAACTGGGCAGAAATCACCCGAATTGGACAGTTTCCTCATTTTTGGTTTTATTTACGTCCTATTCGCATAATCTAACTCAACCGAACAAGCGGGAGCCTAGATTACAAGCATGCAGCGTTTTTCTAACGTAAAATTTTCCCAATTATAGTTTCTATAACTTCCATGCAAACCCTAATTGACTTTGGATCAATTAAAGCTCACATGTGCATCCATTCATACACTTCTAGCACCCTAATATATTATGATCAAACCACAATCTTAGGGCAGCTTTGGGGACATTCCAAATTCAGATATTTGCATGCACAATCCACGGAAATTAAATCATGCAAGCACAAATAAAATCAAACCACCCTTAAAGCTAAATCAAGCACAATCTAAAACCTAAACTAGGGCACCATATAAATATGAGCTTAAGCTCTTACAAATCAAATTGAAATGCACCTAAAATTCAATTTGATAACTCAAAGGAAAGAGTTGAGTGAGTAGAGTCAATTACCTTGATTGATCCCAATTATTGGTGCTAGGGTTTGATTGCTAAACTCCCTCCAAATCCACCCTTCAAATCCGGTTTTCTCACCTAGGGTTTGCACCAATATTTTTGTTCAATCTTGGTAAATTCTATAACCAAACTAACCACTAACCAAACAAAATTTTCCTTACCTTTCCTCCTTGAAACAGCCGGCCTTCAAGCTAAGAAATACACCAAGAAAACTTCAAAAATTCTTGCTAGGTGAGGTAGAGGAATTTCACTCACTAATCCACTCTTTTTCTTCTAAATCACCAAATTTCTCTCTTGATTCTAGCTCACCCTAAATTCCGGATTTTTTTGAGGGAGAATTTGGCAAGAGTTTTGTTGCTTTTCTTCATTTTTTCAGCCAAAAACCGCCCCCCCCCCCCCCCCCCCCCCCCCCCCCTTGGCCTATTTATAGGTGAAATTTGGGGTCTTTTTGCAAAACTTTTTGGTTCTACTTTGCACACAAGTCCTTGAAGAAATTTTAAACTCTTTTCAGCCCCACAAGGACCGGCCAGCTCACTATAGATAATACCAAAAATTTTCAAATTTTTCTTAATTGCCTAATGATGTCATAATTAGGCTTTTTGGTGAGGTAAGCAAGAGTTTAGGGCTTGTTTGCCTCCTTTTTCCTTTAAACAGTCCAATTAAGTGTTAATACAGATATTTCTAGTACTGTGCTTACTACACACAATACTGTTGTGCTCCAACACAGTCCAAAACTTATATGTATTAAAAAATTATAAAATTTTCTGTACCGAAAATTTTTTTTCTTCTCTAAAACTTTTTGGCCCATTTAGTCCTATTTTAGGTGCTTGATTTTTCTATGGTGGTTTTAAAACTTAATTATACTATCTTGTCTGTAAAGACGGTTTTCACAGTATATTTCTCATACTGCTGATTGAATCACAGTGCCGTCTTATGTTTGACTTCTTCGGTCAACCTTTGACTATTCTGGTCAATTTTGACTTTTTCGATCAAACTTTGACCATCATAAATTTATGAAATTCCATCACGCGTTTCCTTAAAAGGCCTCTTATGGAGTCTCGTAATTAATTTACCGAGAACTCAACTCTATACTGATAAAATTATGACTTTTGTATTAGTATTCATAATTTTTATACAATTATAAAAACACATAGTACAAACTTTAGATTTCTTATATACAAGAAAATCATGAGTTCGTGAAAATTTTTGGATATTACATAATATTCTTTGTGGAATTGGATAGCCATATGATCCCAAGTTTGATTCTAAATATAAATGGTTATTTATTGTCATATACGTTTTAAAAAATTCATTCAATTTTAATTTTAACATAAAATTTGTAATTGATACCTAATGTTGTAACTCAGCGATAAAGTGCTGTTTTTATTCCTTGTAGTAATATACAAAGGGGAAGTTTTTAAATAAAGAATTTAAGTTGACTTACTTGAATTTCAAATTATATTTTGCATCCCTCTAGAATTCGGATCTTGCTTATTCACATTGTGAGGATTTCATGAACTATGTGTACATATGTATTTAATTAATTGTTCCATTCAAAGCAGTTTAAGAAATTTATTTGTTTTCTCAGAGTTGCATTTCCTAGCTTGAAGTACTTGAAATTGAACGAAATGAATTGCTTATAATTGTGGCCGAATCGGCTTTCAGCAACTTCTTCCATGCAAAATTTAATAAAAAGTGTGAAGTAAATGTCATAAACTAAAGAAACAAAAGTTGAGATAACCAATTGTTCCCGAAACTTGAATCTCTTCAGCTTGAAAATCTTCCAAAACTCAAAAGAATTTTGTGAAGGAGATATTGCATTGAATGCCCTTCCTTATTGAAACTCAAAATGAGGGATTGTTCCGAATTTAGGCCATTCATTCCTAATTCTCAATCAACAGTACCTATGCTGCGAGCTGTTGACGAAGAAAGAGTGTTGGTGGCTCAGTTACAATATCTGTTCAATGAAAAGGTAATCTCGCTTTACTATTTATTATTAATTGAAAGTAATTCAACTTTATTTGGCTTTCTTCTGGTTTGCCCTTCATCAGAATTTGGTCCAAAGTCGAATAGTATAGAGATAAAACACAAGTGTGAAAACTATTAATTGTCTAAAAGAATTTCAAGAAAGTTTTGTTGCTAGATTTTAGTATCTGTAATGAATTGTGGAAAAGGAACACACACACACACATATATATATATATATATTGTTACATTTATATTGAAACTGTGATGACTAAAATACTTGGGAGTACAAGATTACAAATCCTCTTTACAATGTTTTTTTTTTGTGTGTGATTAATTAACTCCTCCATGCTAATAAATTTGATAATCTTTTCACAGGTTGTGGCCACAAATTTAACAAATCTTGTAGTGCATGTGGGAATGTTATGAGTTGACAAATTTATTTAATTCCTGATCAACAGCTACAAGTCTGGTACAACTCACAAGAGTGAGCATTACTGAATGCAATCAGGTCACACAAATAATTCATGTGAATGATCAGATGGAATATGAAATAGCAGAAAGCGAGATTGTTTTCAGCCAATTGAAAATCTTATATCTTCATCATTTACCCAGTCTCAAATGCTTTAATAGTGGAAATAATAAGTTACGATTTCCAAATTTGAAGAACATAATCATGAGTGAATGCCCTGAGATGAGGAGCTTTTCTCATGGAAGTACTATAAACACCCCGAATTTGAACAGATTAATGATTGCAGAACTCGACCCCCTTCTTCTGTACCATTATTTAGATGGGGTTTTTAAAAATTTGGAAGAAGCCAAACCAATTGAAGAGCAATGGGAGGGTAATCTCAATAGGTGCATAAGAAAGCTTTGGGACGACTCACATTAATCATTGCAACTCTCATAAACTGCGGTATGCATTATCCCAGCTTCATGAAAACTTTGATATAATATTTATGTGTGTTAATTGTTAAGTGGGACACTCAGTTTCCTCAACGATTCAGAATTTGAATTTATTATTTTAATTTATGCATGGAACTTTTAATTACACAGCTTACCTAGAAAATAATCAAATATTGAAAAACTTATAGAACGCAAATAAAGAGATTCAAGCGACTTGTATCTATGTGTTTTATCTATAATTTCAACATGAACAGAATTTTGAAGAAGATACGGCTGGTCGTGATCAGAAGATTCAGAATAATGCAAACAGAGAGATTCAAGCGACTTGTATTTATGTGTTTTATCTGTAATTTCAAGATGAACAGAATTTTGAAGAAGATACGGCTGGACGTGATCAGAAGATTCAGAATAATGAATAAAATACGGCCTCCTCTTCTTCGTCGTCTTCTTCTTCTCCTTCTTTTTTGAAATAAGCTAGAAAGTGACCACCATTTCACATGTGTACCTGTCCTTTCTCAAAATATTTAGACATCATGGTAAGAAAATCCCTTATCGATATTCTTAATATTATCTTAATACACTTTGTGGAATTGGATACATATTACCAAGTTTGATTTTGTTTATAAACGCATTGTTTTTCATATTATATTCTGAGAACAAATTCGTTCAATATTTGTGAAATTGGATATGTAATATTGTAACTCTAACATTGAATTTTATGGGAAGGCAGAGTGCTAACGTTTTCATTTATTTAATTCTTTATTTTTTTTTGTGCTGACGTTTTCATTTATTTAATTCTCTTTCTTTCTTTTCTTTTTTTTTTTTTTTTTTTTTTTTTTTTTTTTTTTTTTTAACTTCAACGATTGTTTTTAATACTTTGTCTTTTCTGTTTGGTTTCTGAATCTTGAACAACTGAAGGCAGATTGATTTAATTGGAAACTGGTTGTTGAAAGAGATGTATTCCATGATGCATGCCTATATTCTCATGTGATCTGTCAATCAACACAAGGATTTTTGGTTCACTAATGGTGTTGTCAAGAGATCAAGAAACATTGTCTTTGTCACGCCCCGACTTCCCACGCCGGGTCGTCACCTTACTTACATACTTAACTTAAACTTGCGGAAAATTTGGAAGAAAATTTTTTTTTTTCTTTTAAACTTTATTTTAAAACTTTCAATTTGAACTTCATCCTCAAACTCATACTTACTGATAGGTACTTTCTCGAGTACCGAACTTTCAAACCCTCCTTGAAGGCCATCATAATCAAATTGTAGACCAAACCCGACTTAATGTGGATTGGTACCACAAGAGGCAACTTGCTTGCCATACATACATAAACTTTGTCATTCATACTTAAAACATCCTGAAAATATGAAAACCCTTTTTTATTACAACATATTTTATAGATTACAACATATTTTATAGAGTATATATTTTTTTTTCAAAAGCCGTGGCAGTGTCCATCCCACATTTCACAGTCCGCAGAACCAGCCCTCCACAGTATTGCATCAGAGATTGCTGGCAGGTTGCTTACCTACAGCATAGACGTAAAACGTGAGCTTTCGCTCAGCAAATACAACTGTTACATCCGCGACACAAAACAAATCATTATGCATGAACCAATTATGATTTCTTATGAATCATTTATGAATTCATAATTTAATTTAGGTCTATTCCTTTACTTATCATGTGTGCTCGTATCGTGATACATAGCCAAGGAATGGTTGAAGGCGGCAGTCCGTTTTAACTCAAACCATAAAACACAAAGTTTAACATGGAGTAGTTTAGGTAGCCATCCAATCCAACTCAAACCATGAACCATACCATTTAAACCCGCCTTTGTGGCAAGTCGACACGACACAACATCCTACTTGTCTTGTTCTTACCAGGTGGTTTAATATTAGTGAACATACTTCATGATGCCACAATATTATAACATAATCAACATTTACCATAACATGGCCTTCTTGAAAACATGGCATTTCTGGAACCATGGCATTTTTGAAAACATGGCATAACTGTCATAACATAACTTAGCACATCATAACCATAGCATAGCATCACATATCATCACATACCATCACATTAGGCAAGTAACAACAAAGGGCCTATGCTGTAGGCGGAGTTGTACTTACTTGGTTAGCTGTGTCCTATTTCGTGCGACTCCAAGGTGAGGCACAACGACAGGCTATCTCCAGTTATGTCCTACGTAATGCTGCTCCTCTTTCGAGTACAGCTGCAGGTTTCCTCCTGCTTGATGAAGGATATAGATAAGAGTCTAATCCTTGCTGTGAAATGTTGGTGTCCTAACCAACATGCCTACAAAATCTTAGTTGTATGTCCTTCTGATATCTCACTTGGTCACGATTAGTCATCCTACTATTTAAGAATAATCGAATTTTGATTATTCCTTAAGAGGCTACGTTGGATAACCTCTTGGGTTAGGCCCTTGACATACCGCTAGGTTTTCTTAAAAACCTTGGGTTTTATAATTTATTGGGTTATTTCTATTACTCCTCTTCTCTTATCCTTATTATGGGTTTTCGATATCCTTAGGGTTATAGTGGGTAACCCTTAAGGCTATACTTAATTAAATGTTGGGTCAACCAAGGTCAATATTTGATCAACTAATGGTCAACCCTTGGTCAACTATGGTCAACCTTGGGCTTTGGGCTAAGCCCAGTAACTCGGGTATTATTCCTGGTTACTGTCCGTAATCGACTTGTTTACAATTTTATCTTAAGAAAATTCTATTTTCTTACTTTTTGGAAATCTTATGTAATTAGCTTCATAATTTCCTTAATCTTCTTATAAAAATTCATCTTTTTGAAATGGATCTTTATAAAAGTCATTTAAGGTTAAAAACTACCTTTGGAATAGTTTTCATAATTAAAATCGCGGTTTTAAACAAAATACAGTTTTTCGGAAACGTTTGTAAGAATTCATGTGCAGGAATTTTCGGTTCCCTGCACATCCTTTGTAAAATAGTATCAGTTTTAAAGATCCACTCCGAATTTGAAAAACTTGTGTTCACGAAAGTTTTAGCTCTCAAAAAATTATAAAACTTTCGTGTTTTACTAAAAATCTAGTTCTGCTTGTATTTTTGTCAGTTTTCATTTGAAACTGGCTGGTCGTGTAAACTAGGTCTGGGCAGACTAGTCTCGGATTTTTATAGAAACGGAGGCCATTGGAGCCTCATTTTTGAAAACTGTTCATGATGCTCCCTAGGAAAAACCCTTCTGAACAACTTTTATGTTTTAAGTTTTCTCTAATTCGATCTCTAAAGGCCTCAAATTTCACTTTTCCCGAAACTGGCCAGTTGGCACCCGAACTGGCAGTTTTCGGTTTTAAGTTCGTTTTACGTCCTATTACGCGCACAATACCTCAACCGCCCACAGCGGGAGCCTAATATCATTCATGCAGCGCTTTCTAACGTAAAACATACATTCATACATCATTTAAACATCAAGCGACATATGACAAACACCTTATGTGCATGCATGCAATCTTAATAATCATGCAAGCATACTTATCAAATCATGCACCATAATCATAATTGAGACCTTAGCACCCTAATCAAGCACAAAACTTATTGCATGGCATAAGAAAATGAGCTTATGCTCTTACATCCCAAACATGGAAATACACTTAAATTTTCCAAATTTAAGCTCAAATTAAAAAGGTTTAGGGTCTAGGATGATTACCTTGATTCCACTCAAGGATTTGGTTGGTTTGATCCAAAATTTCTCCTCCCCCTTGGTCTCCACACAACCGGCCATTCCTCATGAAAACAACCACATAAATATCTTGTTCTAAACTTAAATGAAAAACTTAGAGGTTAGAGGTTTTACCTTAACCTTTCCATAGGTTTGCAAGCTTGGATCAAGCTTTCCTCTTGACTCCCCACAACCGGCCTCCCCTCCAATTGGGGTTCCAAAAATTTGACCAATTAAATTGAGCCCTCTCAAGGTCCGGCCATCACCCCCAGATCTGGCCACCCAAGAAATCCGGCCACCATTTTTTTTTTCCTCCCCCCCCTAGGTTCGGTTTTGGTCAAAAAAAAAGGGTGAGGAAAGATTTTGCAAGAGTTTGGCTAGATTTTACTATTTTTCTCCCTCAAAAATCCGCCCCCTTTGCTGCTATTTATAGGGGTTTTGAACTTTTCAAAATTGCTAAAAAGTCCCTAAACTAGGATTTAATTATTTTCCTAAAATTGCACTTTAGTCCTTGAAACAAAAATATTTACACTTTGACCCCTCTAGGTGTTGGCTGTCCATTGCATGCCTTGGAGCCCAAGTTTTGCTTACCTCATCTTGATGACATCATCTTGATGACATCATGTGCTTACCTCATGCTTACATCATCATATTTTCAAAAATTGCATTTTTACCCCAAAAGACAAAATCTTTGCAAATTGATCCCTCTAGGTGGCCGGCCCTTGTTCACTCCTTGGAGGCTAAGTTTCCTTGCTTACCTCATCATGATGACATCATCTTGATGACATCACTTGCTTACATCACTATTTTCTAAAAATTACACTTTTGCCCCAAAAGGCAAAATTTTTACATTTTAGTCCTCCACATGGCCGGCCATCATTGTGCAAGGTGGCAACAAATTTTTATTTCTTTTCATCATTTTTCTTTCTCCAAAATGATGTCATAATTCCAAAATAGGGTGACATCATCATAAGGCCTTGTTTGGCTTTTTCCTTAAAATGTAGTCTATTTTCTTGCTAACACAGATATTTTCAATATTGTGTTTACTAATGCACAGTATAATTCAGTACTGTTATACTTGACTGCAGTCCAAAATTTATCTGCGTAAAAATGGACTGTAAAAATTTTCTTCTTATTTCTGAAAGTCATTAGGACTTTGATATCCAACTTAATGTGCTTGAATTTTCTAGGGTGATCTCATAGCTTATTCTTGTTATTTCGTCCAAAAAGATAATTTTATCAGTATATTTCCCATACTGCTTATCCTATTACTGTACAGTCATACCTTTGACTGTTCTTGATCAACCCTTTGATTTTTTGGTCAACTTTGACTTTCTTGGTCAAACTTTGACCAACATAAAATCATGAAATTTCATCACGCCATTTTCCTTAAAATGCCTTATACTAGGCTAAGTAATCCATCGTTGAGTCTCGTAGCTAATTAACTGAGAACTCAAACTTATACTGTTATTCCATTCCAATCATGATCCTGACTTAGGTTTTCCTTGTTTCTAAGGAAATCTAGAGTCATAAAAATTCGGGTTATTACAGTCTTAACATGAATTCCTCATATTTACGGTGTGTTTAGATATCCTAGTGTATTTATTATTGTATTAAAATGTAATTTATGTAGTGAAATGTGTGTTTGGATGTCATATTTTTACACTTAAGTGCATGTATTATAATGGAATGTCCGTTTGGATGTGAACATTGGAATACTCATCCAAACATTGGAATACATTTTAATGCATGTAAAAGTAAAGGTGTGTTTCAAAAAGGTGTGTATTAAGATATGCGTATTCAAATGATGAATAATGTTTGTATTGGGATTTGTACAAAAAGTTATATATTCAAATACAAAACACTAACAATCAAGAATATTGTATTATATTGGAAAAATATTCCAATACAATAGACATCCAAACGCCCCATTAATCTTTCTCGTCATCTATACTGAACTGATTTACAATGAAACAACCGTCAAATTGTCCAACTAATGTCATTTTACAAGTACTGCAAAGGCTTGAAGTACTCTTTTTCCGCTCTAAAGTTTTTTCCTTTTCGGTTTTATCCAGAGAGGTTTTAATGAGACATAACCGGTGGTATTCTCTGAGGTGAAAGTCTAGGAATTTTTCTTTGGGGTTGCTGCCGGCTATTCATTTGATGGCCTTTTCTACTAGGTGTTGTTATCGTTTTCATTACAATTATTATTATTATTTTTTTATTGTAAGTTTTTTCTTTTTACATTAATCGATTAAAATTGAATTGAGAACTTAGTAAGTGACAGATTGTTGGTAGGTACTAACTTAGTTAGGATATACTAATTTTCCTTGATGCTAATTATTCTCTCCTCATTTAAAAAATAGTATGCTCACATAAAAGATAATATATATATATATATATATATATCCTTTTAAATTTTATTTTCTATATTAGGACATTTCAGGGTATGTACTCTCTGTCAACTAAAGGGTTATATTTTTCATATATTGTACCTTGTCTAGATACATCCCTCTTTCTTCATACACTGGTTATATATATCTAGATAGGTAAGACAAATAAGAGTTGATGTCACATAACATGACATCACAGAACGACTCTCTTCTCTATCTTTTCTCTCTCCTAGTTTTCCATAAAGTTATTGAGTTGTGTATTTCTTGTGGTTATTCGAGTTTTGGGCTATTGTAATAACCACACACCATGAGCAATCATACCTACCACAGAACTAACAAAAAATTTAATGACCGAGCAACTCACAATTCTATTCCTTCATGAAGGGTCTGTTTGGGAAAAATATTCGAATAGAAACAGTCATTTGAATTTGAATATATACAATTTGAAAAGAATCACTGGCTTTTTAGCAATTAGGACTCCAAGATTATTCTAATAATCCTTCATAAAAAAATCAAAGTAAATAAACAAATAGATAAATAAAATAAATAGGTTTTGTTTTGCTTTACTTGTTGGATAATTAATTGTGATCACATTTAGATGCCTTTCTCTTATGAAAGTATTATTGATATATTATTAACCTTCAAATTGTAAGAATCTCTCGCCCTCAATTATGTTGGGATGGATGCCAAAAGGATGTGATGTTTTGGATATTATTTATTTTTAATAAATAGAGTTGAATTTTATTATATTTATGTGTATGCATTTTATGAATATCATTAAAATTCCACAATGATCTATGTGACCTTAAATAGTGTATATAAGAGTTATATACTATAGGATAATATTTTTATAAGGATCATAATTAAAACGGTCCGCAATAAATAATCAATTATTCAATTGATTAACCAATTAAAGTAGATTGGATATTACTAGTGCATGTCATTATTATTAAGAATGAAATGATCTTATCCGAACTGTTAATGTAGCGAAATATTTAATGAGTGCACTATGCTTAATGTGATTATGTAGGATGGGGATATGACAAGATATAAATCGCTAATAATTTTCATTAAGTATAGCGGATTCTAATTATATCAACCGATGGTCTTATATAGAATGATTTTGATTCTGAGTTATTAACAGACTCCTATTTATGGAATTGCATATTTTGATTTACTTAGTACATATTTGAGTATCAAATCTTATTGCTTGTATTTTGGAGATATGATGAAATAAGTAGCATGGAATGTTAATATTACAAGATGGAATTCATTCCTTCTTATTTAAGAAGTAGATAAAAAATATTTCCTTTGCGTGTTGATTCGGGGCTTAAATGGTATTAACACTCAATTCGTGATTAATTTCATGAATTTATCATTCATTAAATAATCAATAGTACTCAAGGATAAATACGTAATTAAAGAGGTTACCGGATTTTACCTAGCTCTAATTATGAATTATTTATAGAGGATCGATCTATATGTAATAGCTATATCAAATGGACAACTCTATTCTTTGAGTAATTTTATATCTATAATTTAAAGAGTTCAGTTCCATGGTTTTAGTAAAGTAACTTTGAGATTAATAAAGTTGGTAAATTAATGAAAGAGTTTGATTGGTTGTCAAATTTATTGGAGCTTGAAATTATAGGTCCATAGTTCGTTACACCGTCTTCGTTAGCAATTGAACTATTTAATGGATTGAATTTTTAGCTCGTTAAATGTGTGATACAAAATATAAAAGAGAGTGTCTACTTTAATTATTTTATTATTACAAATATTTATTTGTTACCTAAACAATTAATTGAGAATTAATTGTATCATTTAAATAATAGAGATTATTTAAATATTAAAATTGGATAACACAGTGGATGGGACTTATTGTGTATGCACCTACTGTTAGTGGGTGGGACCCACCAGTATACAAATTGATATATGCTAGTTTCCTGTTTATGATATTATGAATATTTATATTTAAAATTAGATTGTAAATTAAATATTTATAATATATATATATATATATGAGAAAAGGTAAGAAGGAAAACGGTTTTCTTCTTTCCGGATTAAGTATATATATATACATATATATATATATATGTGATATAATAATATATATGAATAAAAATAAAAATTAAAAAAGGAAACGGCAACAATGGAAGGAAAGTTTAAACGCACATATAGTGCGTATAATATATTTATAATTATATTATATTTATAATATTATTAGTTTCCAATTTTTGAATTGATCTTAATTTTGAATATTGGGAATATTTTAAATTTAAGATGGAATATTTGGATAACCTACCTTACTCTATAAATAGGACTTTATATCAAGTTAGAGGCGACTTTTCTGTGATAGGGAAAACCTAGGGAGAAACGTTCTCCCTTTGCACTCTTTGTTTTCTCATGTGTTGAGGCCAAAAACAAAGACACCAAAATCGTGAGCGAGTGAATCATTCCTTTAATTAGAAAATGCCCACTCATTCTTTCGATTAAACGACGGAGGTAAGGTGTGGAAGAACGTAGTCTTGAAGTATAGGATTGTTCGTGGGTTCGAAAGATTATTGTGAAGAAGTTGACCTAATCGAACAACAGTAAAAATCTTATCTTTTCCTTTCATTTATTAAATTAATATATCTATACAATAATAATGAAAATTTGAGAAATGTTTGTTATTCACAGTCTCTCGCTTCTGCTAAAATTTTTAAAATACTGTTTTCAAAACCATCATTTGGTATCAGAGCCAGCTATAGCATATATTAATTTAATATAATTTGATTATGTGATAATCAATTATATGTATTTTTGTTTATGATTTTATGGGTAAGCCATGCATATTATGTATATTTTATTTAATATTTGAATGTTATTATTTTCATGTGATGAATGTATGGATAACGGGTTGATCGTTAATTATATGTTTCCTTGGATCCATTCTTGTAATTTTATTTTATTTTCGATTAGATCAAAAATTGTATAATAGGATCAATATTAAGGGATTTATTAAAATTTATGTACATATCCGTTTTAAACGCTCGATATCTCATTTTGAAGCTTAAGATGTCTACTTTACAATGGTAAAGTTATTTCCTTTAGTACTTGAGTGATTCATGCCATCAACTTAGGTTTTGTTACTTTTGATTTCACATTTGAACCACAAATCCAGATTCATAGGTAAGATTAGAAAAATCATAACAATTTACTTACGAGTCCAAATAAGACAAAAGATATGTCATTAGAAAGCTTATAATGTATATTTTGTATGATAAAAACAGTTTTGTAAAAAGTTATGGTTTACTAACTCAAAGTCTACAAAACCCGTGGCTAATACAGAGTTCCAGCAAGGATTTTTGGTTCGTAGCCCAAATTTGTAAAATTCGTCAAAAATTGCACATTTATCCGTTCAAGGAGTATGGTACCTTGTTGGAAAGCTAAAAGAATCTAGTTTGTAGTTCTTTAACTTATATTCCAAAATTTTGAGTCTAAAGGGTTCGGAGTACAATAAACCCGTGGCTATGCTGTGTCTCGGAGGTTCATTTTCTCTTTATTTTTGTGTCACAACTTCAAAGGCACATAACTTTTGACATATAAAAGCAAATCAAGTGATTCCAAAGTCCAAAATGAAGCTTATCCTCTGTAGAATATTAATATATTATTTATTTTTCATACTAAAGTTTCCAATGCATGCTATAACACCACAACAACTATAAACTTCAACAAGATTCATAGATCTTACCGAAATGCTCCGGGGATCCTTTTAGATCTCGAACCTTCCAAGTTCTTCTCAAAACTTTTCCTAGGTAAGAAGAAGTCTAATATTAAGATCATAGCTAAACATTATGCTTTAGTTCTCCAAAAATGACTAAAACATGAAGAATACCACTAGGTTACCTCTAGTAAGACGTCCTCTAACTCCGTTTCTCACTTCTTCGATCTTGGGGATGGGGTCTCTTAGAGCTTGAAAATGGATGGAGGAGAGTGCTTGAGGGGTGTTGGAGATGGAGAATAATGTTGGTGGTTCTTGGTTTTGTTTAGAGCTTGGTGGTGGTTAGAGAAGCTAGGGTTTTTGAGTTTGATTTGTGTGAGAAAGAAAATGGGGTGTTAGGGGTTTGTGCTTAGCCAACTTTGACCTTGAGAGAGCTGTCTTTTGAGGGATGAAATTTGAAAAAATATTTGGCTGAATCAGCCCTTGAATGGCCGGCACTTTTGGGAAGGTTTGGAGTGAAAATTTTGGTTCAACAAGGTGGAGACAATGTGTCACTTTCACTTGTCTCTTCCTTGGGTCAACTTGCCAAAATAGACCATGCCTTCTCTTACATGTGGTTGCATGCATGCACCACTTTCTTCTTTTCTCATTTGTTCACATTTTCTTCTTGTTTCTTGAACCAAAAATCCGGATCCTCCCCCCTAGGATTCTCATTTTTATTTTGTTTTTCTTTCTTCCAATTTCCACCCTTGATTCAAAGTTGTCAGCCTTATTCTCATCCATTGGATCTTCCATCACACCAATCCTTACCTTAAGTTCTCATTGGTCACTTATCTTTCAAGGTTTGGCCATTGGTTTGCCTAGGATTCTCTAGTATCAAATCTACACCATTGATTTCAAATCAAGCATAATTTTTGATAAATGTTCCACCTTTGGATTTCCTAAGAGTAAATACTAATAATTCATCTCCTATTTATGTGACACATTAATTCCCAATCATGCTCTCAAAGCTTGACTATTAATATGATCAAAATAAATACGAAGATCATTAAATTGACCTATTAATAAAAATCGGGGTTCTTCCCAAAATTATCGATATACCTCTAATATATGACATAATAAATTTTTCATATAAGTTTATATGTCGTTTAACTCGTCTATTATGTACTTAAAATTTCTCATTTAAATAGAGAAACTTGACATTGTTATAACATTTACATCATCACACCGATGATACATATGCAATCATTCATGATCGTGAAATTTGATATTCATTAAGATAATTCATTATAAATATATAAATGAAGGAAATCCACAATAATAATTCATGAATCAAGCTTATAAATTTCTAGGGCATCACATATTCAAAAAACAAAATTAAAAATAAAAATATTTCATTCACCAAATTTTGAACAAATTTTCTTTTGTTTAATTCGCTTTCTCTTTGAATTTGTACGAATTTACATTGAAAAGATTTGTTAATTTAGATCAAAACCAATGATAGCATTGTGTTTCAATTAAATCATTCACAAAATTAAAGTCATCTTTTGCAGGTTGTGTTTATCAATCTACAAGAGTTGACTATTTACCTGTGCAATAGTTTGTTCTCGGTTTGGGCTTTAGCTACGTTTGAAAGCCTTCAACAGCTTAAGAAGCTAAGGATAGGCATGTGTGATCTCATAGAAGAGGTATTAATAGTCATAGAAGAAGCAGGAGATGCCGAAGAAAGAGAGTCGAAGAAGATCTCATTCCCCAAACTTGAATCTCTTGAGCTTAGAGATCTTCCAAATCTCAAAAGGTTTTGTCAAGCAGATGATCATTTTACCATTGAATTTCCATCATTATTACAACTATCCATTTACACTTGTCCTGAATTAAGGACATTCATTGCCAAGTCCACACCTTCAACAAGTACTACTGTGGAAGAAGTAGAAGAGAGAAGAATGGCTCAAGAAATTCTGTTCAATTCAAAGGTAATTTTTTTATAGTAATACTTTTTTCTTTTTTCTTTTCTCTTTTTAATTCTTATTCGGCTTTCATTCTCTAACTTTTCTATTATCTAACAGCAAGTTTGATCTAATGCGATAGATTGCTTGTAGATTGTACATAGATTAAAACATAATCAATTGATCACGCACTAAAGAAAAAATTAAAACATAGTCAATTGACAAACAGATCTAAGTCAAAATAGGAAAAAAAAAAAAATCAATTGACAATAAACCAATAGAATATTGGTCCACTAGAAATGTCGTTAGAAATCAAACCTATACTAGAGTATATAGAAATACATAATTAGGGGACGTTCTAATACGTACGCCTCTGTACAATCCAAAGTGGATTCTCAAATAAGATATCCTTTTTTGAAATGCAAAGCACAACCATTTTTTTCTCTCCCAAACACCTAAAAAGGTTCAAACTTCCCCATCCTAACCTATATATATATATACATATATATATATATATATATGTGTGTGTGCGCACCAAATGACACCTTAAAGATTAACCATTTTAGATTGATAAACCATTAGATTTTTTTTTAAAAAAAATAGACCATTAGAATATCGGTCTACTAGGAACGCAACTTAAGAAAAAGTATATTATCTCAAGGATATTGTTCTACTCTGCATTTTTCAGTCCCCTAAAGCTCGGGAGAAAACTAAAACCTAGTTTAATTAGTATCTTCAGGATTCACTATTTTTGGATTTGCAATAATTTATTAATCTCTTGCCTTTTTGTACGGTTTCAATCATCTTATAGGATTACCAAATACTAAAATTAGGATAAATAAACATCAGATACTTTATTTCTCAAGAAAACAAAGGAATAAAAAGTAATTAGATTAACACTCAAATTTCCTTCATATAACCAATTAAGTAATTAGAGTAACTAAACAAGTAAGGATCTTGCTTATTTATCTTGTGAGAATTCTTGAACTATGTGTACATGCTCTGTTAGGGAGACATATTTAATTAACTGTTCCATTCAAAGCAGTTTAAGAAATTTAATTGTTTTCTCGTATTGTATTTCTCAGAAAGTTTAAGATAGTGTGACCTATAAAATTAAAAGTTATGGACTAACATGAAACTGATTGTATAATTTAAGATCAGTTGTGAAAATAACCCTAAAGATTAACTATTTAATTTGGATTGATAAACCATTAGAATATTAGACTACATGGAACCCAACTTAAGGAAAAAGTACAGAATAGTGTTCAATTCTGCATTTTTCACTCCTTTAAAGCTCAGGGAAAAAACCAAAACCGAGTTTAAGGATTCATTATCACTAAGCTATACATGTCTGCAACCACGATTGCTATACAATTTTATTAATCTCATGCCTTTTGTACTGTTTAAATTGGTGCAAGACAAAAAAATTGATGACCCAAGAGTAAGACAAAAATTGATGCAACCAAATTTAAATTTAATAGATCCAATCAATAATCAACAAATCATATCTCCATAAACAATAAATCACTAATTTATTTGTCTATTTCAAACAACGAAATTTAGCTTTCATTCAAACCTTCTCAAGAGATAAATGGTACAAATTTTTCTCTCCTTTAAGTTATAAAGATATCAAAGCAAGTATAGCCTAGCTGTAATTTTATGACTGACTTCATCTTAAGGTGCAAAGTTCGAATCTTCTACCTTCAAAATCAGAAAAAAAAAAAAAAAAAAAAAAAGCATCGGCACAAAATTTATTTTTATAGTTTTTCAGAATTTTAAGTATTTCCAACTATGAAGCAGCTAGGATCTTGTCCAGTTTATTTAATTATTTTTTAAGTACATGATGATAATTAAAAGAAATAAAAGTAGCAATCAAGTGTAACAAAAATTCTCTTGTTACAACAATTTGTCTCTATTTCATTTTCTCAGGTCACTGGAATGAGTTTCAGAAATTTACAACGGTTGAAAATCATGAGCTGCAACAACGTAAAGTATCTGTTGTCTTTTACACTACGCCTCGAGCAGCTTAAGGAGCTAAATGTATCATATTGTGAGGACATGGAACAGATAGTCACAAAAGCTGTAGTAGAAGATCATGGGAGGTTGAAGAACATCATCTCATTCTCTAAACTTGACTATCTTGAGCTTCGTTCTCTTCCAAAACTCAAAAGGTTTTGTGAAGGAGATTGCCTTAAATACCCTTCCTTATTAATCCTCCAAATATCGAAGTGTTCTGAATTTAGGACGTTTATTCCTAATTCTCAATCAACAGAACCGATGCTACAAGCAGTTGATGAAGAAAGACCTCTATTCAATGAAAAGGTAACCTTGCTTTACTATTTTACATTTGAAAGTAAATTCATTTAATTTCTTCTCTTAATTTATCGTCATTTTTTCTCTATTATATATACTTTAGTTACCCAAACACATGCCAGCACAAAATTATCAACACCACTTGCTACTTATATATGCATATTTTATTGAATATCATTATATTGTTCTTTATTGAAATTAATTATGGATGTATCCAATATATGAACTTCTAATGCAGATTTTTTATTTTTTTATTTTATTTTTTAAATTAACACAATCAACTAAAAGAAATCATTTATTTTCCGTGGAAAACTTTAGGCTGATTTTTTTTTTTTTTTTTTTTCAAGTATAACAATTTTTTAAAATAAATTTCTTAGAAAACAAAAGATAATAAAGCATTTAAATCGTATCCTAGTGCCACAGCTGCTAATATTATAGTTCTACGTATACCCAGCACCATAACATATATAAATGAAAATTCGTAATTAGAACTTGAATCTGCATATAGTCTTTTGAGAAATACAAATATTTAATTTAAAATTTCCTACGAAAAGGATTGTCTAAAAAAGTAAATTTGTAAACAAAATTAAAATTAAAATTTTTATTCACGAAATTTTGAAATATTATCATTAAGTTATTCACCGAATTAAAGTCATCTTTGCAGGTAGAAATTAACAATCTACAAGAGTTGACCATAGATATGTGCATAAGTTTGCAGTCTGTATGGGTTTTAGCTATGTTTGAAAGCCTTCAACAGCTTATCAGTCTACACATAGCCGAATGTGATCTCATAAAAGAGGTATTAGTTGTCACAAAAGAAGCTGAAGACGCCAAAAAAAGAGAGTCAAAGAAGATCTCATTCCCCAAACTTAAATTTCTTGGGCTTGAAAATCTTCCAAAACTCAAAAGGTTTTGTGAAGGAGATTGCATTGAATGCCCCTCCTTATTAAAACTCCATATATGGAGATGTTTTGAATTTAGGACATTTATTCCTAATTCTCATGAATCAACAGTACCAACTCTGCAAACAGTCAATGAAGAAAGAGATTTGGTGGCCCGACAACCTCTGTTCAATGAAAAGGTAACCTTGCTTTACAATTTAGTATTAATTGAAAGTAATTCAATTCTATTTTGCTTCTTCTGGTTTTCCCTTCATCATGATTTGGTCCAAAGTTGAATAGTATAGAGAGAAAACACAAGTGTGAAGGCTATTTAATTAGCTAAAAGAGTTTCAAGAAAGTTTTGTTACTAGAATTTTGTATTTGTAATGAATTGCAGAAAAGGCACAAATCAATATATATATAGAGTGTTACATTTACCTTGACATTGTGATGACTGAAATACTTTGGGAATACAAGATTACAAATCCTCCTTACAATGTTTTTTTTTTTTTTTTTTTTTTTGCATGATTAATTATCTCCTTTGTACTGATAATTTGATAATCTTTACACAGGTTGTGCTCACGAACTTAACAGATCTTGTAGTGTGGGAATGTCATGGGCTGATAAATTTATTTAATTCCTCATCAGCTACAAGTCTGACACGACTCACAAGAGTTTTCATTAGTACATGCAATCAGATGACACAAGTAATTCATGTGAATGATCAAATGGAGGATGAAATAGGTGCAGAAAGCGAGATTGTTTTCAGCCAATTAACAATCTTGGCTCTTCATCGTTTACCCAGTCTCAAATGCTTTCATAGTGGAAATAGAGAGTTACGATTTCCAAATTTGAAGAAAATAATGGTGAGTGAATGCCCTGAGATGAGTAGCTTCTCTCGTGAAACTATAAACACCTCAAACTTGAACAGATTAATAATTGCAAAACTAGACACTATGCGTTCGTACTATGGTTCGGATTTTATTTTTAAAACTCTGGAAGAAGCCAAATCAATCGAAGAGCTATGGGAGGGTGATCTCAATAGGAGCATGAGAAAGATTTGGGACGACTCACATATATAGAAATACAATGGTTGTTCTCAGAAACTTCGGTATGCATCGTCTCACCTTCATGAAAACTTTGATTTAAAATTATTTGTGTTCATGGTTAAGTGGGACACTCAGTTTGCTCAACACTTCAGAATTTGAGTTTACTCCTTTAATTTATGCATGCATCCTTTAATTATACAGCTTACCTAGAAAAGAATCAAATATTAAAAAAGTTATAGAGCACAAACAGAGAGATTCCAACGACTTGTATCTATGTGTTTTATCTGTAATTTCAGGATCAAAATTATGAAGAAGATATGGCTGGTCACGATTAGAAGATTCAGAATAATGAAGAAAATACAACACCTTCTTCTTCTTTGTCGAAATAAGCTAGAAAGTGACCACCATTTCACATGTCATGTACTTGTCCTTTTACCAAATTATATGTACATCATGGTTCTTAGTATTATCTTTATATTCTTTGTGGAATTGGATAGTCATATTACTAAGTTTGATTCTGTTTAAAAAACGCATTGTTTTTTATATATATTTTGAGAAGAAATGCATTAAATATTTGTGAAATTGGATGTGTAATGTTGTAACTCAGCATTGAATTTTAAGAGAATGCAGAGTGCTACAGTTTTTATTTTATTTAAATCTCTTTCTTTCATTAGAATGCAGAGTGCTACAGTTTATTTTATTTAAATCTCTTTCTTTCATTTATTTTTTTTTATTTTTTATCATTTTCTTATTTTTTGCTCTTCAACAATTGTTTTTAATAATATTGTCTTTTCTGATTGGTTTCAGATTTTGAACAATTGAAGGCAGATTGATTTAATTGGAAAGTGTTTGCCGAAAGAGATGGATTTGATGATGCTCTATACTCTCATGTTCTGTCAATCAATAGAAAGGATATTTGGTTCATTAAAGGTGCCGTCAAGAGATCAAGAAACATTACTTTAATTAACATTACTATTTTTTTTCATTTCAGAGGTTTTTCCCCTTGATTTTTATCTAGAAAGGTTTTAATGATGCATAACAGGTGGTATTCTTGGAGGTGAAGGTCTAGGCTTTTTCCTTCAAGATCTGCCAGCTATTAAAATGAGTTGCTCTTTGCTATTAGGTGTTATTATTGTTTTCATTTGAATGCTTCCGTTATGGTTGTTTCTTGTTTTTCCATTACTATTAACTTATTTTAAGTTTCTTTTTTTTTTTTTTTTTTTTAATTTATTTAAGGTGATGAAGAGATTAATCACGATGGGATGGGGACGTGAAGGGAAGAGAAAAAACTATTGTGGGTCCCACCTTACACTTCATATTAGCAATGGCAAACTTGTTATTTCAATTAAAATAATGGTTGCTATTTACAACTTTTTTAAAAGGGAGAAGTAGACACATGGCAGTAAATTAAAGCAAGCAACGAATGTAAAAGAAATTGTTGTAGGAAGTTTAATTAGCATTCCTCTTCCTCCCTTTTTTTTTTTTTTTTTAATTCAAAATTACTTCTTATTATTCATATCTTCAAATCTTTTTAAAATCTCAAAATTTAAAAATTTATAACTTTATTATTTCAAGTCAAAATGAGATATATATTTTTTTATTTCATAAAACTTCGAAAAGAACGGAACACGATCTATGTTCATATTTTTTTCGAATACATTTTAAGATTTTACACTTTTTCACTCCAAACAGTTTTTTTTTTTAACTAAACACACATTTTCAAAACTCATCTCAACTTCAATCAAAATCTCCAAAGTCGGTTTGGAACACCAGTTTGAGTTGGAATTTTTGAGTTGGAGTTGATTGACTTTTTAAAAACTAGTTAAAATTTTGTTGACTTTTTAGAAAAAGATAAAAACTGAGTTGGAAAATTTAAGTTGGAACCTACCAACCAAACAGACCAGGATCCGTCTCCAATTATCCCCCCAAACAGTCCCTTAGAGTGTATGTAGAAATGGAAGACTGAGTTGTACAAGGAATTCACTTTTTTTTTTTTACTCATTTTGTCACATTTTCGTAAATTAATAAAAAGTAAATGTGAGTTTATATATTGGTCCTTGATCCAGGTATCAAATGAATGGTAAATCTGTGGTAGAGTCTCATTTATATACCCTATTGATAGAGCTCATTTTTAAACCCTCACGATATAATCGAACAGCTTGGATGTTGTTTGTGCATGATAACTATCATGCACATTACCTCATAGTATTATAGACTAATTAATAAATTAAACAAATAATTAAAAAAGAAATAAAAAAAAACAGATATGGCCGATGAAAGGCTTGGGCTGGGGGGGGGGGGGGGGAGCTCCTCATCGGCGGCTCAACGTCGAGGGGGCTGGGGCTTGTCGTTGTCAGGGGCGTCGCAAGTCGTCGCCTAGGATCATCGGGCTCGAGGGTAGGTGGTCCGTCGCTTCAGATTACAGGCCTTCGAAGGGGAGGGCCTCGTCATCCCGAGAGAGGGGGCTTAGGTTGCGGGGTGGCTAGATCTGGCCAGCGAAGGACGCCGGGGGAGGGGGGGTGCAGATCTGGTTCGCCGGGGGGCAGGGGGGGTGTTGTCTTCATCAGCGTCAGCGAGGGGCGCAGATCTGGTTAAGGGAGGGAAGTGGTCTTCGTCGGCGTTGGGGAAGGGGGCGCTCGCCATCGGGGTTGGGGGGAGGAAGGGGGTCTTCTTCGATAGGGGGGTGCTCATCGTCGGTGTGGGGGGTTTGCTGGTGGTCTGTCACTGGCTAGTTTTTTTTTTTTAGTTTCTTTGAATTATTTTAATTTCTATTTTTTTAATAAATAATACTATAAGATAATGTATATTATAACTATCATGTATAAATAATATTTTAATCGTTTGATTATATCGTAATGATTTAAAATAAATTGATATATAAATGAGACTATATAGGAGGAAGCCATTTGTGGGTCTATTTAAGGTAACGAAGAGATAAATCATCAACGGGATGGGAGGGGACGTGATTCACAGGAAGAGGAGAGAGAAAAACTATCGTGGGTCCCACCTTACACTTCATATTAGACAATGACAAACTTGTTATTTGGATCAAAATAATGGTTGTTGTTTACAATCAGTTGGCAGCTTTTTCAAAAGGGAAAAGAAGTGAATTAAAGCAGTGTAGTAAAATTAAAGCAGTGAGTGTATAGGAAACTATCGTAAGAAGTGTAATTAGCATTTTTTTTTTTTTTTTTTTTTGACTCTTTTTCCTCATCACTCACTATTTTCCTCATTTTGTCACATATTTAGAGAGAGAGAGAGAGAGAGAGAGAGAGGGAGGGAGAGCTGGACAGGGAATCCACTTTTGTCCTCATTATGCCACATTTTCAGAGACAAGAGAGAGTTATGATAAACACCTGATTTTTCAAACCATTAACTAATGACTTATTAATAATTCATTTAGTTTTAATACTTATTTATATTAAGTTTCAAAAATATAGAAATTAAAAAAAAATCATACTCGTACTTCAAGAATTAATGTATACTAAATTTTTAATTCAGAAAATTGAAAATTATAGATAATAAATATTCTATTCAAATTCATATTTATTTAATATTTAAATGGTTATAACGTCATGTAAGTTAAAGAAAAGACTCTAAAGTCTTTTTCTCGTAAAGTACTCATACTAATTTAGTAGTATTAAAATAATCAAAAGATAGTTATAAATATAATCGATACAAAATAATTTAAGAAGTTTAAACGCGAAAATTAAATTTGTGATCGTACCTCACTCCCTTCCTTCATCACCTCCACACTGCTTTGCCAATCCTGAAAACATTTAAGTGGTGAGCTACTTACCCGCGTTACCTATAATACGAACACATACATATGTGCTTTTGCTCAGATATACAAACTATATCTCACAAAATATTTTCATAAATCATATCATCACTGGTCACAATATGAATGTTCAAAATGCATGTGATCTATAGGTGTTCAATTATACTTTATTATATATATATATATATATATATGTCTTGTCAACTTAATAGCCACAATGTCGTACTTATATGCGCATAACCAATGGGGAGTTGGAGAAGTGACCCTTCAACAACCTCTAAGGTTATAGCTTATAACTTTCGTTCTTATCATATCGTCTCACTAATTAAAGGTTGGTACGACACTTAATCCTAATTTTCGCTAGCCTCATTCTTATTAATTATGACAATATGTAGATTTACATGTCACTATGCATCTATCATTATGACATAAATATTTATGAGGCATGTTGATCATATTGGTATAAGAGAAATTATGCACGTCAAATGCTTAATCAAACAAATACATAAAATGCATATATTCATCATATCATCAAGGCAAATCATAGTATACATAGAACATCAACAATGGAAACATTTTGTTCCATGTTATAGGTAAGATTTATACTTACTTGTCTTATATGCTTAAACTTTTGAAGTAATACCTCCTACTACGTAAGTTTGGTGAATTTTGCTGAATTAACAATATCTCAATATTATAGCGAATCATGATTATATATATATTTTATTATTTTTAATATAAAATAAGATGAGCTTAATTTACTTACATCATAATTAACCTTAATAATTAATTCATGTTAGTTATTAAGTGTTAAAAAATTTCTATTAATTATTATTTAATTAATTTAATTGATTGATTAATCAATTAATTAATTAATTAATTAATTAATTAATTAATAGTTAGTACTTAATATTTATAAATAAATTACGTAATTTTAATTTATAAATTAATAATTATATCATTAATAATTAATTATGTTACTTAAATATTATTTCTTATATAATAATTATCAATTATTCAATTCTTATATTAATAATTAATAATTAGATTATACTAATAATTATTATTTAATTAATCTCTAATTAACCATCCATAATTATATTAATAACTTTATCAATAATTAATAATTAATTAATCTATAATAAATCATGTATTTTAATTATGTAGTTACTCAACATAATACCAATCTAATACTCTTACTTACATAACTAATAATCATTTATTAGCTCTCATAATTAATTACTTACACAATATAATTAATTATGTAATTACTCAACATAATACTCTTACTTACATAACTAATAATTATTTATTAGCTCTCATAAATAATTAATTAATAGTTAATTAATTAATTATTTTAATTAATTACCAATTAATCTTCTTAACATAAATATATTTTGTTATATATTTATTATTTTATTAATCTATTTCTTAATTAATTAATTAATCTTCATCACCTTAATGACAAGGAGTCACCTAAGTATCTACCCCTAAGTGGATTATCTTTCATTTAGTATTGAGCTTGTAAGGCCCAATCTCATTAGCCACGGTCATTAAGTTGGGCTAAGGTAGTCTCTTGGTATATGTCTAGTAGTCCTCTAGTTTACTTTGTCTTGACCCATCTAAAACTTGTGATTCAACTTTATAAAGTTAGTTTTCTCATTTATTTGATAATATACTTAATACTAACTCATTTCATCAATCTTTTTGTTCATATGTTATGACTTACCATTCGGTCACATTTTTAATGTTTAATCATTTTGTCAGTAGATATCTTAAATTGTAAGATTTATTTAAATTTGTGTATAATTTCATTTTGGATATTTGATGACCTGTTGGAAAGCTTTAAGTATCTAGTTCCTGTCCTTATAATTTATTTTCCAAATTCTCATGGGTTTCAAACCTTAGAATGGACGTTTTCCTTAGTGTCCTATAACAAAATCTCAGTTTACCAAATTTCAATCTAAGGTTGAGTGATTTATTAAAAATTATTTACTTATTTGTTTTAAACATATGCTAGCTCATGTCAAGATGTCTACTTTACAATAATAAAGTTATTTTTCTTAAGTTTTGGAGTTTTGTATGCTATATAATGAGATTTTTTTTACTGTTGATCTCATGTATATACCATATGCCCAGATTTGTGGTTTAACTTAAAAAAATCTTAACAATTCACTTACAAGTCTACATAAGGCAAAAGATATGTCATTGAAAAGCCTATAATGTCTCGTTTATGCACCAAATATAGTTTTACTAAAAATTATGGTTTACTAACTCAAAACATATAAAGCCCGTGGCTGGTATAGGGTTCTAATAAAACATCTTAGTTTGTAGTCTTAAATTTTAAAATTCATCAAAAATTGCATATTTACCCGTTTAAGATGTAAGATAACTTGTTGGAAAGCATAAAGAATCTAGTATTTATATCTATTACTTATAATCCAAAATTTTGAGATTATGGGGTTCAGATTTCGTAAAACCATACCTCAGGGGTTTTTTTTCTTTCTAGTTTTGTGCCACAACATCAAATGCACATAACTTTAGACGTACATGAGCAAACCAAGTGATTCCATAGCCTAAAATGAATCTTATCCTCTTTAGAATCTTATCATATAATTTATTTTTCATATCAAAGTTTCTAACACATGCCATATTATTATAACAACAACAAGCTCTAACAAAGTTCGTAGGTTTTACCAAAACACTCCGTGGATCCTCTAAGACCTTGGACCTCCAAAATTCTTCTCAAAACCTTTTTCTAGGTAAGAAGGAGTCTAACATTTAGATTCTAACTACATAACATGCTTTAGTTCTCTAAAAATGACCAAAACACAAAGAGAACTACTAGGTTACCTCTAGTAATACATCATCTAACTCCACTTCACACTATTTCAAACTTGGTAATGGGGTTGCATGGAGCTTGAAAATGGAAAGGGGAGGGTGCTAGAGGGGTGTTGGAGACCGAGAATAGTGTTGGTGGTTTTTGAGCTTGGTGGTGGCTAGAGAAGCTAGGTTTTTGAGCTTAACTTGTGTGAGAATGAAATAGGATGTTAAGGTTTATTTTTAGCCAGTATGTGTCTTAAATGGGGCTGTCTTTTGAGGGCTAAAAGTGGAAAATATTTTTTGATTTCCAGCTTGAAATGGCACCACTTTGAAAGGGTTTTTGATGTGGTATTTTTGTTGTACAAATTGAAGACAAATGGTCCCATTCAACTTGTTCCTCTAGGTCATTTTCAAGTACTTGCTTCTTGTCATTTTGCCTAAATTAACCATACCAATTTTTACTTGTGTTTGCATGCATGCACAACATACCACTTTCACCTTAATTCAAACCTCTTCTTGCTTTTTAACTAGCAATATCCGATTCTCCTTCTTACTCTCCCATTTTTTGTTTTTGTTTTTGTTTTTTCCAATTTTCCATCCCTTAATCAAATGTTATCATCTTTGATCTCACCTATTTAATCATCCACCACACCAATCCTTGACCTAACCTCTCATTGGTCACTTAGTATCAAAAACTTGGCTATTGATTTCCTCAGGATCCTTTTATATGAAATCTACACCATTGAATTCCAATCGAATCCCAATTCTTGATCAATCCTCCACCTTTGGATTTACTCCTAATCAATCTTAACCATTTATCTCCTATCCATGTGACAAATTAATTTTCCCAATCATACTCTCAATACTTAAATATTGATATGACTAAAATCAATACTAAGGTCATCAAATTGACCTACTAATGGTTCCTTTCTAAAAATTAACATTTATTTCTCTAATACGACATAATAAATTTTTTGTATAAATTTATATATCGTTCAACTCATTTTTTATGTATCTATAATTTTTCATTTAAATAAAGAAACTCAACATTATTAGATTATCGACATTATCATACTGATGATACATATAAAAATTATTCATGATCTTGAAATTTGATGTTCATTAAAATAATTCATTAAAAGTATATTAATGAAGAAAATCCATGATAATAATTTATTAAATCAAGTTTAAGAATTTCTAGGACATCATAGTTATACAGGGAATTCACTTTTTTCCTCATTTTGTCACATTTTCATAATTTAATGAAAAGATCATTAAAAAAGCCATCAGATATCCTTCAACATTCACATCACTTCTAGCAGCCCTTCTTCCACCTTTATTCATGGCTAAGAGAGGAGACCCTTTCTGCCTCAGGTGACGCCATTGATGGAGGCGCACATGAAACATGAAATCATCCCAACCACCATCATAAGAGCAACATTTCCCTTACCATTCCTCACTCACAACAATGGCCAGGAGAGGAAACTCTCTGCAACACACTATAACTTACGGCGACAACTCTAACAACAAAGAACCTCCGGAAAAGACGTTCCAAAGAGATTCGACGGTCTAATAAACAGTGCATTGATGACATATTTCTTTTATGTATATTCTACTAAAGAATTTTTTTTAAATGTTTACGTACTTTAGAAAAAATAGAAAAAGAATAAAAAAAAAACACATCAAAATTCTACTAATAGTTTTTGCTCTAAAAAAAAAAAAAGGAAATTCATAGTAAACAATATTTTTATGAAAATTATTAAGTAAATAATAAGGTATTAAAATATTTAAAATAAATATTAAATTTGCTAGTAAATAGAGAATTTATTAAATAAACAACAATCATTTATTTGATAAATTTGTTGTTTAATACTATTTATTCTAAATATTTTTTAAACTTGATATTTCTTCTATTAGTTATATAAAACCGATTTTACTTATTTTCCTTAAAAAAAAAAAAAAAACTATTAGTAGAAATTTGGTCATTTAGATTGAGATAAATAAGACGTATAATTTGGGTCTCTAACTCCTTGTATTTTAAAATTTTCATGAATCAAATTTTAGTAAAACAGAGGTCAAAAAGTGTTCTTCTAAAAAAAATTATATATCATTGTGACCTCCACTCCCCTCCACGTTCCCAAAGAGTAATAGTTAGTTACAAATGTGTGTTAGAGGGGTTTGGTTAATAGATCCTCATTTATATGATTATATATATATATATATATATATATTTAAAATCTAAATTCTAACTTTTTTTTTTGCTCATTTATATTTCAATTTTAAACCTTACCACAAAATATTTCTCGAATTTTAATTTAGAACATCAATGTCCCTAAGTTTTAGAAGTTTCTCAACTTTTCTCTTTTTATGAAATTCTCAACAGAAAATTACATGTGAAATGCACATATTAATGATAAAAAAAAACATTATTCAAACATTATTCATTTGTGATTGTTAAATTATTTTTCTTCATTTCATTATTTATTTTCAATGTAAAATTCCAGCACATTAGTCATGCACACACACAAACAGAGACAGAAACTGTAGTAATTACCGTTTTTGCCTAGATTTTCTCTCCCTACTCACTTTTCTCCTCTCTCTTTCTCATGGATCCACCTGACCCAAACGACGACGTTTTTGGACTCTTCACCTCCGCCACCGGCACCGGCACCGGCACCGGCACCGGCACCGGCATCGGCTCCGCTGCCACCACCAATCTCCGTTCCAGTTCCGACCGCCGCTTACTCGACTCCTCCGATGACGAAGAAGATGACCAAGACCTCCTCAAGAACGGCGTCGGTTCTAATTCCATGGAGCCGCCTCCAAGCGCCTCGACTACATGCTCCAATTCCTCGACCGCAAGCTCTCCCTCACCCCTCACCATTCTCCACCTTACAATTCCTACCTAACAACGCCGTTCCTCCGCCGAACCCTCTCCCGGAGTTCATCTGCCGAGGCGGCGTCTCCGGCGTCTTCCGCCTGCCTGTCCGCGCAGCCGTGCACCCTCACCGGCCGGTCAGTCTGGAGGTGAGGCCTCACCCGCTGCGGGGGGTTCAGATCGGCCGCTTCCTCCGGTCGATCGCCGCCACGAGCTCACATCTCTTGCCGCCGCCGAGTGTGGTCTTCGCCTGTGGGAGCTGAGCGATCTCTACGCCGCCGCCGGGGAAGACGACGACCACGAGGACGCGGTGCCGTTCAAGGAGTCGGTAGGGACGGCGGCGGCGCTGTGTCGGCGGCGGATGAGGGGGCGAGGGTAGTGTGGAGTGGGCATAGGGATGGGAGAATCAGGTGTTGGAGAATGGATGAAAATGGCGATGGTTTCAAGGAAGGCTTGTCGTGGAAGGCTCATAGATCCCCGGTGCTTTCCCTCTTTATCACAGCTTATGGTCAGTTTGTTTGTTTGTTTACATTTTGCTATGAGAATCGAATGAATTAAATTGTGAAATACAAGAGAAATAGAAGAAATAATTTTATAAAATTTTTTCTGTCACTTGATGGTTCTGATTGTTATTATGTTTTTAGATATGTTGTTTTTGTTGCTAAGAGTTTTAAATGGAATTGGAATTTGGAGGAGTTATCATTGAATAGAAAAGAATTTACTTAGGCCTTGTTTGTTAGGGGGGGAATGTTGAACGATTAGATGGATGGATTTTTGGACTTATAGTTATTTGGTGGGAGGAATTCCAAGAGGGAATGAATAAGACGAGGGATTCAAAATCCTCCGTGGGACTCCAATTTGATCCTTTCACAGTTGTACCGATCGGAGGAGGGAACCCATACCAAACCGCCCAGTTGATTTCTTCGCTTCAGAACAAGACAATTAGAACTAGTCGGTCAACTGGAAAATTTATTATCTGTATTAGGGGATCTTTCAATTGAGAAGATCTGTTGACCTGAGACGAAGAGAGACGTTTATCTATTTTATGTAGTTATTTAGTTAAACCAATGATTCGCTATTGTAACAGTTAGCAACAACCATTTCATTCGAGAAAAGCCATCTTTTTTCTCAACAATGTCTTTGTCATTTGATCCAATAGTGTTCTGTTAGATAGGAATAGCTTTGATAAATGTTGATAACTCTCAAATGGAGTATTAGAACGGACAAATCCATTAGATAATGAATTATCAGTTCTAAGCCATCTATGGCGATAAATCAACAATTTGAAGTACTTTTCTTGCATATTCTTGATAAACCAGCATTTTTATATAGATGTAGGAAGATCTTAAAAAAAACAAAAATAAAAAAAGGGTCCTTGGTGTTTCTCAACTATGAACATTACATGTAAAGAGCTAGAATTTTCATTTACTAGTAGAGACAAGCACATTTGAAGTCAAATGCGTTTGACCCAAGAAAATTAAAAAAAGGTTTCGTGATGCATGTCAGCAGTTTCTTGACGCTTTCTGTTTTCTTTTCTTATTTTAGGAGACCTGTGGTCTGGTTCAGAGGCCGGTGTGATTAAAATATGGCCTTCGGAAGCTATTGAAAGATCTCTTTCTTTAACCACTGAAGAAAGGCCCATGGCTGCAATATTAGTAGAGAGATCGTTCATTGACCCAAGGAGCCAAGTTGCCGTAAATGGATATAGTAACACATTAAATTCAGATGTCAAGTACCTGTTATCAGATAATACTAGAGCAAAAGTTTGGAGTGCTGGCTATTTATCGTTTGCCTTATGGTATGCCTACATTCTCAATATTAGTTTTTGTTACTTCCATTATGTTTTATGTTGTACATTTTTTGAGTAAAATCAAATATTCCCTGGATACAAATATGAAGTCCTTTTCATTTGAACTTATATGTGATAATTAGTGTTATTGCCAATTCAATCTTTTACGTATTGCCTTTGGTTTGTCATTAGCTTGCAATTTGTATCTCAGCCAAAGGCAAGGAGTGTTGATTTTTCTTTCTTAACTATATAGATGAGGATGGAATTAAATATTTTTTGTCTGATTTTTTAAACCAACCAAAAGAAAAAAGAAAAAGAAAGAAAGTCAAAAGTTCCTGATAATTTTTGGATGAATATGTGCTTCGTGCCTTATGTGTTCACCCGTGTGTTAAGAGGACATTAATTCTTCACATGAAATTATAAGTTTTGCATTTTTGTAATTGTAGGCATATCCTAGGCAATAGATTTAATTTATTATACTAGTTGTTATGTTGCAGGGATTCTCGTACGAGAGAGTTACTGAAAGTTTTCAATACAGATGGTCAGCTGGAGAATCAAGTGGACATATCGTCTGTACAGGACATCTCTGTGGAAATCCTTTCCAGGTCGAAGAAAGAGAAAACACAAAATTCCTTCGGATTCTTCCAGTGGTCACGCAGAGCTATAATGGGAGCGGCAGATGCTGTTCGTCGAGTTGCAGCAAAGGGCGCCTTTGGAGATGATAATCGAAGAACTGAAGCACTGGTAATGACTATTGATGGTATGGTTTGGACTGGATGTACAAGTGGCTTGCTTGTGCAGAGGGATGGGAATGGCAATCGTTTTCAAGATTTCCATTATCATCCTTCCGCTGTTCAATGCCTTTGTACTTTTGGTATGCGAATATGGGTGGGTTATCTAAGTGGTACCATCCAGGTACTCGACCTCGAGGGTAATCTGCTCGGAGGATGGATAGCTCACAGCAGTCCCGTGATAAAAATGACTGCTGGAGCAGGTTATATATTCACTTTGGCAAACCATGGTGGTGTATGTGGATGGAATGTCACATTGCCTGGACCTCTTGATGGTATAGTGCGTTCAGAGTTGGCTGGCAAAGAGATTCTGTTTACAAGGATAGAGAATTTGAAAATATTGACTGGTACATGGAATGTTGAACAAGGAAGAGCGTCTCATGACTCGCTCATTTCCTGGCTAGGTTCCATCACCTCTGATGTCAGCATTGTTGTTGTTGGGCTGCAAGAAGTTGAAATGGGTGCCGGTTTTCTCGCTATGTCTGCAGCTAAAGAGACAGTATGTTCTGCCAAAACTTTCATGAATTTATAAGAGGCAATTTTTCCTAGTTAAATGGCAACATGAAGCTCTCTTAACCATGCTCGTTAACATGCAGTAGCACTGTGAAGAATTTGATTATTGAAGACTGGGAACCCTTTAAGAACTTTGTTAGAATGGCTCTTATAAACATGAAATGACTCTTCTTGTGAATAGAAGGAATCAAAATATGACATTGTGTCAAGATATGGCTTGTTTATTTCTACTTTTTCTCTTTAGTTCTTGAACAGCTGTTTTTCTCAATTATCAACTTCCTTGTTTTCTTTTAACTGTAAGGTAGGTCTTGAGGGAAGTTCTGTTGGGCAGTGGTGGTTGGAGATGATAGGCAAAATATTGGATGAAGGATCAATGTATGATCGTGTTGGTTCTTGGCAATTAGCAGACTTGCTTATTGCTGCATGGTCAGTACTTTTCTTGGAAAGATCTCTTCGTAACTTCTTGTCTATTGTTGAACTTCTTCATAAACAAAGTCCTTATCATTGCCTTTAATAGAATATTTGCTTGTCTTAAACACTCTGTAACTTTAATTTATCAGAAATAATGTGTGAAGCGTTGTTATATTTCGTTTCACCCTTGACAAGAGTATTTTGGATATCAGGGTAGGGTACTTGAAAAGTTTATTAATTTAATTTATTTATTTTTTGTTTTTATTAATAATCATGCATTTATATTTTTTTTTGACCCCCTTTTGCAAGCTTTTTACGGTCTTTATCCTTTTTTGAGGTTCTGGTAAGTGATTGTTGAATTTCATCTTTTAGGGTGAAAAATGATCTTAGAGCTTATGTAGGAGATATTGACACAGCAGCGGTTCCATTTGGCTTAGGGCGTGCTATTGGTAATAAGGTGAGGCTCCCTCTTTATGATTAAGATAGTACAGTTTTGTTACTTTCAATCATGTGAAGGCGTACTCGGGGAGGAGAAAGATGATAGCACAAAATAAGAATTTTTTTACGAGTGTTACTTTGTCTTCTGCTAGGCGTTTTGCCTTTTGAGATCAAAGTTTCAAACTATATTCAATGAAACTATAAGTCTGAACTTAACTTAGTGGGTTGCTCTGAGTCTCCTTTATAGTATTTGCTATTATCATATGAAGCACAATCTATTTGTCCACCTAATCGATTAGTGCTGTCTTTTTGCCAAACAGAGGAGGACGGGAAGAATAGAAGATTTAAGGGCTTCTTCTTTTTTTTTTTTTTGGGGTGTTTGTTGTGTGGTGTGGGGGGGGGGGGGGGGGGGGGGTGTGTGGTGGGGGGTGGGGCGGTGGGGTTGGGGGTGTGTTGTACCGGGCATAGATATAACAGCTTCCTTTTAATAGTTCCTGAAGATGGTTTGATACAGCTTCCATGTCTATACATGTTCATATGAGGCCCCTTTTTGTTCCAAATGGAAATTGATGTGCCTAAATGTTTGCTGTGCAAGGAGCTGTTGGTTGAGGATTAGAGTGTACGACAGAATAATGTGCTTTGTTAACTGTCACTTTGCTGTGCATCTAGAGGCAGTCAATCGCCGGAATGCAGACTTTGATCACGTATATCGAACGATGACCTTCAGCAGATCGACCAATCTTTTCAATGCTGCTGCTGGTACACTGCTGTACCTGTTCTTGTATCATTCGCTTGCCTTCTCAATGTATTTATTTTGGCTTGTTTATAGATCTGGGTTGCCATTGGTCCTTTCTGTTGCAGCTCGTGCTTCCTCTGCTGCTCAGATGCTATGCAATACAAATGTACGTATATGCATTGACTAAAGCTGGCTCATTTTGATCTTAGTTATATTTAATGGAGGCAATCTTCTTCTATTTGTTTTGACAAGGCATTATTTTCTTCACAGGCTGGTACTGCATACTCTGCTGAAGGCATTCCTGAATTATCGGAGGCTGACATGGTGACATTTCTCGGGGATTTTAATTATCGATTTGATGGTATATCTTATGACGAAGCTAGGGATTTTGTGTCATAAAGATGCTTTGATTAGCTTAGAGAAAGGGATCAGCTTCAAGCAGAAATGAAAGCTGGAAACGTCTTTCAAGGAATGCGGGAAGCTGTCATTGAGTTTCCTCCCGCATACAAGTATGAAAGACACCAAGTTGGCTTAGCAGGTATCTTTTAGTACGTAGGGATCTGGCATTAACATAAGGTTCAAAAACATGTTAGAATAGATTCGAACCGGATGCTAAATAGACTGTTTGAGGTTGTATTGCAACTATTTTTGTGTTTATGGAATTTTTCTAAATCTTCGCAGGGGAGAATACTCTTTAAACAGTTAGCAGGCTCGCAGTCCTTTCCGAGATTTGTTCACTGAGTCAAAAGCTTTTAAAAATTATTAACCTTTTGTCATTCATCTTTTGCAGGGTATGATTCTGGTGAAAAGAAGCGCATTCCAGCTTGGTGTGATAGAATACTATATCGTGATAGTCGTTCATCCCCAGTATCAGAGTGCAGTTTGCAGTGTCCTGTAGCTTCCTCAATATTGCAGTAAGTTGCTTTAGATTGAAAGATTTCTTTCCATTTAGTGTCATATCGCCCTTACCTTATTTGGGCCTGTATTTTGTCAAGGCGGCTTTAGATTCCTATATATTTTCCCAAATTTATTTATTTTATGGATAGATTTCTTCCGGTTTACAGGGGTTGCAATGCAATTCAGTTTGCTAGTTCATACTTATTTGAATGCATATGTTACCAAGCTCATTTTTTTAATGTCATTAATGTAGCAAACCAAGCTCATTAATTTTCATTTTGGATGGAATCTTATAGCTTTTTGATTTGCATCAGTCAACTCACTTGATATTTACAACATGCGTATGAGGGGACTCTGGTCCAACTCTAGTCGGAGGAAACATGCTTATGAAATTTGTTGATAGTGCACCTGCTGCAAGCATATCTTCTGTGTGTGTGTTGCTTGTGCATGGAAAAGGGTCTAAAAATTAAAAACAACTCGACATCTTCCATTTGCTAGGTACGATGCTGGCATGGATGTGACAGACAGTGACCATAATCCCGTCCGCTGATATTTACTGTTGATATTGCACGAGTTGATGAGTCAGTTAGGAGACAGGAGCTCGGAGAGATTCTTCGATCAAATAAGAAGATCAAATTTATGATCGATGAATTATGCAAGATTCCAGAAACTATCATCATTAAAAACAACATAATTCTTCAAAACCAGGATGCGTCCATATTGCGCATCACTAATAAATGTGGAAAAAAAAAAAGATGCATTGTATGAAATAGTCTGTGAAGGACAGTCTACAGTTAAGGATGATGGGCTTTCATCAGATCCTACTCCTAGAAGTTCCTTTGGCTTTCTGTGATGGCTAGAGGTAATTCATTTTCTTCAAAATTGGCTTCACTAATTATTGATTTTTCTTTGCCTTTAAAGATTTTTCATTTTCTTCGGTTGTCTTGAATTTGAAGTTTCGAGGGGTTCTTGATGGTTTTTATCTTTATATTTCTTTGTTTGTTCTCTCTTCGGTTCTGTTTTTCTGTTTTTGTTTTGATATCTTCAAATTTCTTATCACAAAAATTGGTTTTTTTCTTTTGATTTAGGTTACTCCAGCTATAGGAAATGTCAGACCAGATAATATTTCAGAGGTGTCGGTTCACCATGAGGACTTCCAAACACTGGAAGAGTTCGTTGATTGTGTCTCGCTAAACTCCTGGTGCAAAGATGCCAGAGACAAAGAAGTTATCTTGGTGGTCAAGGTGCGTGGGAGGTACACAACTGAGTCAAGAAATCACCTTGTCCGTGTACGCTACTGCTTTACATCAAAAAAGAAACAAAACGATCCAGAGCCTGACTTGAGGCAAATCAAAGGGACTGTCCTTCACCGATCTGATTTCCAACGACTTGGCAGTTCCCACGACGTGGTTGACCACATAAAGAATGTGGCTGACCACCTCAAAAGCTTGTACAGCCCTTGAAGCATCTAGCTGAAAAAAGTACTGCAACTGTTTACGAGTCTAAACTGGTCAATTGAAGGATTCTTGAGTTAGGTCAAACTTCAACTTTCTGCTTGCGTCTTGAATGTGAATATATGAAAAATGTGACGAGTTTCCTTCTATGCATTTGCCAAGTTTCGCCTTATGCCTGTCGCATTTGGTGCCAAATAGTTTTTGTCAACGCGATCTCGTGTAATCTTTGGGGCTGGTTTTAAGTTTAATAAGTGTGCAGAAAAGGCAAATACATGAAGCAGCAAATAGGAGTGTACAAGATTTTGTTTATTTCCTCATGTTTTACTTGTAGTGTGGATAGAACCCCATTTGAGTGAATTATGTACTTTTTTTTCTTCTCTGATAATTGTGAAGTTTGTAATGTTATTCAGCCAAGAAACATATTTCTCGGTTATCTTTTGTTTGTGGTCGTTGTTGCTTAATTGCTAACTAAGCATTGTTTGCAAAGACTATAATTCGTGGTCTTATTTGTACTGAATATGATATAGTGTTTGGCTCCCAATTCTTTTTTATGTAACGTGTTGCTTCATGGGACGAGGTTTCATAATGATTTTGCATTCTCTTTTTCTTCCTTTCGGTTTGTTGGGACCAAGGATGAAAATGTCGGTATTGGTGGAAATATCGTTATTCCAGTCATATGAAAATTGCAGAGAAAATATCTACATTGATTGGAAATATCAAAGAAAATTACAGAAATTATGAAAATTTGCTTTAATACATTTTTCTAATGTTTAGAATAGCGTAAACGTCAAAAAGACAAGTTAACTAGTTTTTCCAATATCAAAGGAAGTTTATGAGACTCAAACATAATTAGGATGTCATCTTAATTCAATTAATAAAAGTGCCATGACATGTTTTTAGAATCATATTGAATATATAATTCTGAGTATGTCAAATATATGTTTGTTGATCTCTTCCCATTGTATTTCTATGAATAGAAAACCGTGGTTTCTCCCAATTATTTACTTGAGATGGTGGATGTATGCTCGGATTAGGATAATTTAAAATTCTATATCCATCATAATTATCAAACTCAATAATTATAAGAATAACAAATATAAGGAGCCCCATTAGAGAAGCTGTTATAACGAGATCTTAAATTCAATTTTGAGTACCTAGTTCTTGCCCAATAACAATAATAAGTTCCAAGTACATACAACAGTTTATACTTGCAGATAATATAGAGAATTTTGATTTAGGTCTACCTCGTGTATTGTAAAGTATTATGATACTATATATACACGCACGTGCTATTTTTATGTTGCAAAGAAGACCAGAGACACTAGAAGGGTCACTTTTTAAGGGAAATTCTACTGTAGGATGACTTTTTTTGTCGTCAATAAGATAAGATTGGATGGTTTAGATTACATGACATAACTTTTAGAAACATTTACATTCTATTATTTTATCCTCGTGAGTCTATCTTTCCGCTATTGTTCAATCACAATCCAACATCTAAATATTCCCCCATTAAGGGAAAAGCACACAAACCACATGATAGAACTACCCTTTTTAGAGGGAAAAAAAAAAAAAAAAAAAAAAAACACCCTTCAAGGAATAATTGGCTAGTATGCAGGGTATATTTACTGAGTAGTCTAACAATACCATTTTCATTCATAAAATAGTACTGTCATTTTTCTTATGTGTGCATACATCTAGCCGCAAAAATTAAGATAATGCCTTTATGACAATTTTTGTTTTAAATTATTTAATACTTGAGCACCAAAATTAAAGATATCTCGTGATCGTCATCAACAATTTCCAAATTAATGATTAAAAAAAAAAAAAAAAACCAAATCAAAACAAAAAACCGAACAAAAACAAAAAACAAAACCAAAAAAAAAAAAAAAAAAAAAAAAGAAAAAACCCGAGAAAAAACCAAAAAACCAAAACAAAAAACAAATGTTTGAGACATTGGCAGCCCATTTGAGGTACAAGTAAGAAATTATCCAAGTACTTTGCATTATATCATGAAATAATTAATATATATATATAGACACACACACAAATGGAAAAAAAAAAAAAAAAAAAATAGCTTTGAGGTGCCAAAAAAAAGATGCAATATTATATTAATTTATAATTATAGCTTGGCCGCTTCACTACATCGATCGTCTTTTTGGCACTAACACTCCAATACAAGTTGGTGAAACTTTCTCTATCCAAGGTGCACCAAACCTTTTACTAACAGATTGACTTTAACCTCGGATGCCAACTATCCTAACCTCATCAATTACAAGGGATTGACAATCTAATACAAATCAAACAATGAAATTGAAAAAATGGAAAATTACAACTCTCAACTAGACAAAAGATTAATACAATTTTGAAACCTAGGAGAATTAGGAACACTCAAAGAATGTAAGAACAAAGTTGGCTCAAGTGAATGAATGAAAGATGAAAAAAAGGGCCTTTTGCAAATATAAGCTTTTCAAGAGATTTCTACAAGTTTAGGGCAATATCCTTTCATCAATAGTCATAAAAGACCTCAAATACACTTTTTATACTAAAATACCCACTCAAAATCTTGAAAAAAACGTCGATGTACAATAGAATAAAAAAGAACAGTTTTGACAGTTTCGGCTGACCGGACAGTCCTGTCCGATTGATCGGAGAAAGACAGAGAGCAACCCCTATTCCAGGGCTTTGTCCGGTCAACCGGACAGGAACTTCCGATTGACCGGACCCACTGGGTTGTTTGACTTGACAAAGGCGAAACCTTTTTTTTTTTTGATACTAAAAAAATATTTTATGACAATTCCCATGCAGTTTAAGAATGTGATAGAGTCCAAAATAATTTTCATCCCACTTTAGAAAAATGTATGAATAAAGATTTGAAGCAATATAATTTTAAAAGGTTCAAGAATTTTCTAAAGTGTGTGTGTGCACAAGCCAACCTCGATTCATACATTCAAAGAATGCACACAAAAACTCTTTACAAGACTAAAATAAATAAACCTAGATGATACGGTCTTGACGAGTCTTCTTGTCTTGAAGCTATAATCCATCTTCAAAAGATTTTGATCCAAAAGCTTGATCCTTCTTGAACGCTAACTCCACTTCTTGAGTTTAATAACTTATAATCATGCAAATTAAGCTTGAAAGAAAAACTCAAGAAAAACCATTAGAACTTTCCAATCAAATTGTTTGTTATCATCAAAATTAAAATAAATGAAACGTTTTTGGCCAACAAAACATGTCACCGTCAACCCCTTAAACACTATTAGCAACCATTTGCCTCACCATTCATTTACCATTCAAGGCTAAGAGAGGAGATCCTCTCTAACTCAGATCATGCTGCTGATGGAGGAACACCTGAAGTACAGAGCCACCATTAGGCACTCTACATTTCAGACCTCACTAACTCAAACTCTCATACTAAGTATAAACCAAATCTTCCATTCACCAATGGCAGCATCTCTACATAAAAACCATTCATTCCCTCTCCCACACCATTTGCTCATCTCAAGATCTCCTTTATTGAGAAGTCTTCAGCCACACAGAGCCATAATCAAAACGGGTATCGCCCTTGGAATTGTCTTCCTTGAGGTCATCTGGGTTTAGCTTGTCCCAGTCGGGGCCAACATTGTAGCTTACAAGACAGAGCACCTCAGACAAACCCATTGGCTGTTTGGGTGTCTGACCTCCCGACGTAGCCCGTAGTACCTCCGGCGGCACATTCTGTTGAAGCTGGACCAACCGAAGGAGGCCACGGAAACCCACCTTCCATGTCAGCTCAGCCACCACAAAAGAGCCCCATCATCAACCAACATGATAATTATCTCAATTTAATCTTAATTCAATATTTAAATTAATAATTATTATTTTCAAAATAATTAATTAATTCCTATTGACTTATCTAGAATTAATTAATTATCTAATATCTAATTAATTCACCTGAAAATTCCTCTATATGCGTCGACAGTCCCAGCGCCTAGTCCCTTAGAACTGTGGGCGTGCACAATCCTGCCCCCATTGGGCAAATTTGTGCATTATCTAGTTGTAACAATTATGTGTTGATTATCTTGATTCACTTATTGGGAAATTTGTGAGCTAGAAAAGGACACGATGAACATATGTAATACATGTTCCAACTATTATAAATTTATTAATCCAAACTACATTATTTGTTCAGTTATTAACTTCCGTGTTACTCAACTAAAAACCTGAAGTTGCATTCTTAATTATATACCATATTACAAAAGCTCCAAATAGCTTTTGTCCATGACACCTCATAACATGTAATATCCCCTTAGGCATCCATTATCGATTTAGGAAAATTTCTATATAATATTTTCGATTATTTTATCTTAAAGTTCTATATTTCATCATTAGAAAAATCATATTTATAAATCCATATAAATAGAATATTATTCGGTTATCCATATAACCAAATAATCGAATACTCTTATACTTTTTCAAATATTGAATAATGCCTTTAAGATGATAACATTACTCTTTTTTAAAGAATTATGAATTTTGTTTCTATAAATAATGTTCTAATCGTTCATAAGTCATGCCTCTAACATATAAGTGTGGTAACCTTCAACCACTGAAATTTCACCGTTATCATATCAAGAGACACAAATTATAAATATGGAGTCATGTATATTCATTTTAAGATTGAGCCAATTATATAAATGATTGTCAAAATGATTTGATTTAATTAGTAAATGAAATTATTAATCATATCAACTACACTTTAAGTCCAGTCCTATATATATCAACCACTAGGTATATAGCATTGTTTCTACCTTAAAGCCCCGCTCCAACGATGAAGATAATCCATGTTTCCATTTACAAGAAGACACCCATTACAATCTTATTAAGAACAAAATGCTCATCTTTGTTCCAAGTATTGCATACTATAAATTTAGACGATCACCTTAAAATTTTATTTTCCCGCTTATAAAACCCTCTATATGCATAATTTAAGGTTTAGTAATCGATAGTCTTTGTGCTTAAGTTTGCTTGTTATATGTATACAATCAACTATATGAAAATAAATAGGACATGTTGATATATAAAGATCCTTTATTGATATAAATACCTGTAATGTATCTTATTCTTAGGGCACAATTCCTAACACATGGTGTCCTACACATTGGAGAAAAATGGATCGTCTGTGGATCTTGTGGTGGCGTTGCGGGTGTTGTAGTCCAACTTCTGTAGAGAGAAAAAAAAAAAAAAAAAAATCATGAAGCTGTTACGACTATCAAGAATCAGGTCCTTGATTGATAATATAGGTGTTTGGAAGAGGAAAAAAAATAGACATGATTCGGGTTTTAAAAAAGAAAATCTTATTTGATAATTTAATTTAAACTAGATTAAATAGGTCTAGATTGAGTATCAAATGCCCAACGCAGACGAAGGTCAGAGGACGGCAGCATAGGCGCTGCCAAGGGGGCTTAGACCCCCACTTCAATTTCTTCTTATTATAATTTTTTAACCTATGTACATATAGATAATAGGAATGGTCTCAAATCCGGCACCGGATAGTATCCGACAAATGTGAATTGCAGTTATTGGGAATGTGAACATCAGTTATTAAAAATATGAATTCATGCAGAAAGAAATGTAAAATGAGGGAAATTCACATTCACTTTAACTATATTTTTTCTGCATGAATTCATATTCCTAGTAACTGAAGTTTAAATTCACAACAACTAAAATTCACAAGCCGGATATTAGACGGTACCGGATATGAGACTTTGTGTAGACATGTATATGTACAAAAAAATTACATCAAGCCCTTTTAAAATTTGAAAATTAAATCTTATACCCTAGTTACATCAAAAAGGCCCCTAAAATTTGAAATTTTAATCTTAGTACCTACAATTACAATACATTAATAATTATTGGTTTTAATTAAATATTCACTGTAGTTATGAGCTCCTCATTTGGTCACTGTAAACGGACAAATTCAAGACGGAAATTAAGAAACAAACCAAAATCCGGTGGATTTTTTAACATCAACTTAAGAAAAAGAAAGGATATACATACATATATATATATATATATATATTTTATATGATTCCATACAATTAAAGGATGACAGACATCCCAACGACCTTGCAGCAGAACTAGTTGGATATAGTCGTAATTAGGAAAGTAAGGAAGGGTTAATTTGCAAAAAGGCGGATTTTTTTGTCATGACACCAAGGTCTCCTACGGTCAACACCTTTTCTTTCTCTTTTTTTTCTTTTTTTTCTTTTTTCTTTTTAAATAATATATATGTCATTGGATAACATGCAATGTACGGCCTCAGCAAAACTGGCCAATCAGGTCACGAAGACAAGTACTAGGAAGATATATACTTATATATATATATATACTAATCGGATGTATTTAAAAAAAATTATCTGAATAAAAATATATATATATAAGTAACGTAAAAAAAAAAAAAAAACAAAAAACTTGAAAAAAAAAAGGCATGAAGAAAACACTTAAAAGATAAAAAGGACTAAAATATTAAAATATATCAATTAAAAAAAGATTAAAATGAAAATTAATTTTTTTACCAAAAATATCAACAGTGTACCTTAAAAAAAAAGAGGCATGAAAAATGACCCAAAAGATAAAATGACTAAAATGTTAAAATATACCAATAAAAAACTACAATTAAATTTTTTTTTTTTAAAAACATGAAAAAACACCAAAAGATAAAAGGATTAAAATGTTAAAAATATACTAATACAAAAAAAAAAAAGGACTAAAATTAAAAAATTAAAAAAAAATTGAGCCGAAAGAAAAAAAAAGGACAACTTAGGGATCAAAAAAATAATTATAAATTTTTTTTTCACCAAAACAAAATCAACAAAATACCTAAAAATTAAAAAAAATGAGGTATGAAAAAAAATACAAAAAAGATAAAATGACTAAAATGTTAAAAGTATATCAATACAAAAAAATAAAGATTATAATGACAAAATTTAAAAAAATTGGGCCAAAAGAAAAAAATAAAACAAAAGGACCAAAAAAAAAAATAATAAAGATTTTCCTCCAAAACAAAACGTTTTTGGACGAAATCCAAGTCCACAGGAAGTGATATACACACATTTTATATATTGTATAGATGATAAAATTAGCATATATATAACTAACTAGCAAGCCAATAATCAATATCGAAACAATATTATTGAGGATGTTTTGCTTTTCTGGGTTTTCTGATACATCCAGGTTGGTACTTAAGCTCTATTTTTTTTTCTCTTTTTTATTTATAGAGTTTTCCATTCTGCAACCTAAATTATATGCACTACCATCAACATGTCTTTCACCAGATCTCTTCCACTACCGATTGTAGCTTTCTAATCAAACATATAATTGTTTACTACTAGGTCTATATGGTGGTATATTATAAGGTAATTTTAATTATTTAGTTGTCTTTTAATTTTGGAAAAAAGGTTGAAGAAAGCATAATTAAGAAGAGTGGATATGACAGTGTCTTTGGTGTGTGTGTGCTTTCTACTACTATTAGTGAATTTTGCAAGGCATGGATTATACAGATTATATAAATATATTATATAGGTCATGGATACGATAGATGGAGTGTGTGTGTATACATATATTCATCAATATTGCAATTTAATTATTTTCTTTAGCTTCACACAAGATTTTAGAGCATTTGATTTTCTCCCTTTGTAATACTTGGGTTTTGCATTGGTGAAGAATATTGCAGGCAATTAGATACCTTGCAAAGCATCTTCTCTTCGAGCGTTATCGCTTGCTCTTCTGGGTTCTGAGTTTTTGGATTGAACACTTTGTAGTTTTCTTATTTTATTTGATAAATAAATAAATAAAATAGAAAGAAAAAAAAAAAAAAAAAAAAACTAATCAGACATTAGACTGAGGTTTTTTTTTTTTTTTTTTTTTTTTTTTGAGGAAGAGTACATAACAGTTCACAAACGTAGCAAATCACAACATGGTTTGCACCTGATCTAGATAAGATCCCAAGTAACATTGATACCCCCATAATGTATAGGACAAACCCATATCTAGCCAACGACAAACCAAGGCATACGAAAATGCTACACCCGGTTAAGATATGGAGCCGAAAACCTAAACAGGGGAAAAAACAATACTACATTGGCCTAGCTAGGTTCGATCATATGACGAACGATTCATTCGATCAGTTCAGTAGCCAATGATTAGTAAACTTAAGGGACGTGCACTACAAGACCTGCCTGCAGATTGACCGTGAAAATTGAATAATACTACACAGAAACCAATCAAACAACATTCCATAATCCTCGAAATATCTTGGTGCATCTATTGATACCTATCACCATCATTTAATTTACAAAAAAAAAAAAAAAAAAAAAAAAAAAAAAAGCCTTCCATAATCCTTTTGTGCCTTAAAGATGATATGCTAATTACTAGAAGACATTCTCATACATGCCTAGTATCTGATAATAAACAGGTTGTGTTTTGGTGTCAGAACATATTTTGACACGATTAATAAACAAGTTGGTATATCGATTAATATTATTATGAAATGGTGTCTATTTGATTGCTTAATTTGGTTCTCATCGTGTACAAAATTTCAAAAATTGGCAGACGGGAAAATTACTAAATGACAGTGGCCACAAAAAGGGCATTACATCGCTCACAAAATCTGCGGATGCTTCGCACTTCCTTACTGGTTCCCATGATAAATCTGCCAAGGTGAGTGATCCTTAAAAAATTAATAAATAAATAACCTTTTTGGAAATTTTTTTTTTTCTGTTTCTAAATCTCTGGTTGTTACTATTGTTAACATCATTTACCTCTAGTCACTGAGCGCCCCCAGTTAATGCAGTTGCTATGTCTCCACTACTTGATCATGTAAGGATTTTTGTGATTTTAGAATGTTAATAATGGTCCTGAGGTTTATTGATTGAGGGTTGACTTTCTGTTAAAGTGAAATTTTAATTGAATTCTGATGTGTTTTTTGTGCTTAAATAGGTGGGTGCATGGCCGTGGTCAGGATGCATCAGCTGTTACCACAACTGATCATTGTGCCGGAAAGTTCGAAGCTACGTTCTTTGACAAGGTAAACTATTATTACCATCGACATGTTTTTTTTTTCCTTCCTTCATAATAAAGCTTTTTTGTTGTTTTTGCCTCTTCAATACATGATTTCTCTTCCAATTCCGTCTGTATTAGATACTTTAAGAAGAGACTGGAGGTGCGAAAGGGCATTTTGGACAATAAATGCTTTTGCTTTAAATCCTGATGGCAAGAGGTATGTTTCTAATCGTTTATGCAAGCTGTTAAACGAACTGATGAATGATTTGGAATTTATTAAGATTAAAATCTAGATAATTCTGGTCCTTAAAATAATATGCTGTGTTGGGGTTGAGTAGCTATTCTTTACATTGTTAATATCTCTTTAAAATTCATATGCTATTGGTTCTTTATACCGTGAGCTATGTTTACTGATAGATGAGTTGTGGCTTTATATATGAGTGTCATGCATTTTAATGTAAAAATTGTGATTTTAACATTTTAAACTTTTTCTGTTGAACTTTCAGTTTCTCTAGTGGAGGTGAAGATGGTTACATGGGTTACAATCATTTTGATCGGGATTACTTTCAACATCAAGATTTAGATTTGGAGGTTTTCTACTCCGCCAACCAGACGCATTTCCGATACTAGTTACTTATGCATTGTGATTCTTGTGGTCAAACCATGTCTGGTTTTTTCTTATTGGAAGCTAAACAGTTTTGTAGAACATTAATGCAGATAATCATTTTTTTTCCATCTCTTTATTTTACAAGGAAATTAGCTGTTTTGATCTTTAGATTTGGTAATTTACTGACCAGCTCGGAGAAAAACTAATCAGTATCGGTAGCTTAGTACGAGAGTTAAGAGGCAATGAGTGTTTTATTTTTGTACAATTGTGTGTGGTATGGAAAGGTCGTTTATGGAGAGATATTTGAAGTAAGATTGTTTCGTTACTTTCTTTGCTGGATCTTTAGATGCCTCTTTCAGCAAATAGTGGGACAGAGTCGATTTTTGTGCAGGGAAAGTTATTTCACCGAGTAAGCTTCCTTACTCTAACGCATAACTGGTACAAATACAAGTAGTTTACTTGGGCCATGTTAGGCAATTTCTGACTTGTTTTAAGGGTTTGATTCACTTTAAATAATCATTCGGATTTTAAGAATTTAATTATCGAGATGAAGGAAAAAATAATTTCCTTCCTACTAACTTGAGGATGTAGCGGAAAGCTGTGATGAACCAGAAAATTAGTTGATTTTTGGTATTATTCTTTTAGGAATACGGTTAAAAAAAAAAAAAAAAAAAAAAGGTTCAAAACGATAAAGGAAACATTGAAATAATGCCGAAAAACATCCCAACACGCAACCCAAAGGGTCAAAACAACAACAATTTCCTTTGAAACCAAACAATCGCATGTATGTATCACTGCAGGGATGGAGTCAGACTTTGAGGTCAAGGGAGCACAATTAAAGATAAAAATTACAAACTAATGACCTAATAAAAATCAAGTAAAGTTTATAATAATTTTTCGTAATTTCTATGAAAACTAAGTAAAGTTTCCAACACTTTTTTGTAATGAAATTTTATTAAAATAAGCAATGCATTATAATTGTTCTCGATGAGTTCTCATTTTTTTGATACATCTGTATAATAGTTTCATTGTCAATAGTATCAAAAATGTCTTTCTCAATATGGACAACTAAATTGTCATTCATCCATTGATCTTCCATCGTAAACGAATCTTCATAACGTAACTTTCATAGCAGAAAATACCCTCTCAACTGTGGCAATAGCAACATGAAGAATTAATGCACGTGTGAAAAAGAATTAAAAGGGAAAGAGAGAAAAAAAAATCTAACTATTACGTGAAAAAAAGAGTTGCTGCCCATTTTTTTTGAATAGGAAGTTGTTGCCAATTTGAATCCAAAAACATAAAAGATTTTCAACCAAAAAAAAAAAAAAGGATGCACAGCAGATCAAGGTTGCCAATTACTTTCAAAAAAAAAAAAAAAAAAAAAAGAAAAAAAAAAAAAGAAAAGAAATAGGCTGCGAAATTTCCTTTAAAAAAAAATACCGATTTGAATTCCAAAAAAAACAAAAAAAAAAAAAGTAGAAATGATTTTGTGCATTTATAGGGTAGAATTGCGGAAAGTCTTTTTTATATACCCTATCGATAGAGCTCATTTATAAACCATTCAGATGTAATCGAACGGCTGAGATGTTTGCTTGTGTACTGTCATTATCATATACTTTACCTTACAGTAGTATTGACTAATAAATTAAAAAATAATAATAAAAATAATTTTAAAAAATCCAACCTCCTTCCTCGAAGCCGGCGACTTCCCGCCATGCTGGTGACCGACCTTGCTGACCAAGTCCACCCCCTCGACGCCGCCAACCAGCCCCCTCGGCGAGCTTTAGCCCAGGCACCACCCCCCTCCCCCCCCTTTGCGAAGCTGGCAACGCTCCCCCCCGACCAGATTTGCACCGGCGGCCCCCCCCCCCCCCCCCCCCCCCCCCAATTCCAACTAGCCCACTCCCTCCCTCCTTCCCGACCTCGGCAATGGAAACCTCTCCTACCCCCCTCCCCACAACCTTCCACCACTGGTGGATTTTTTCTAAAAAAAAATTTTATTTTATTTTTTTAATTTTTTAGTCAAATACTAATGTAAGGTAAAGTGTATAATAATTACCATACATTAACAACATTTCAGTCGTTCGATTATATCTAAACGGTTTAAAAATAAGTTATATAAATAAGGGTATATAAAATAGGGTTGGTTTACCGCAGTTATAGTTAGTGGAGGGGGGCGGTTTATGAGTTTATTGGAGGGGCCACAATTTCAAACGCTGCCAAAAGTTTTGAGAAAAAAAAAAAAAGTGAACAGGCACGAGATAATTGGTGGGAGTTAGTGGTGTGGAACACTAAAAATTACTTGCGAAAGTAAAAAAAATCTAGATGCCAATTAGATGTAGTTGGGGACACCAAATAATTTTAAAAAATTAATAAATTTACAAATAATAAATATATATATATATATATATATTTTTTTTTCGCACTTTTTTCCCATTCTGCATGTGCCCCCACTAGGTCCCTTATCTCGTCCGTCAGAGCCTTCTCACCATACACAATTGCATGTATTATATTATATATATAGCTATATATATATATATATTTCGTGCAATTAAGGATGATAAACATCCCAACGACCTTGCAGGCAGTATTAGTCGGACATGATCGTAATTAGGATAGTACGGAAGGTTAGTTTGCCAAAGGCGGATGTTTTGAAAATTCGTTATGACAACCAAGGTCTTCTAACGGTCTTTTTTTTTTTTTTTTTAAGTCGACGCATGGTTTGGATAACTTGCAATTTACAGCTTCATTTGTAGCCTTAGACTCATCTGTACTTGGTAAAACTAGCCAATCAGTCCCCGAGACAAGTACTAGGAAGATATATGATATAAAAGTAAATATATATATATATATATGTGTATGTGCGTGTGTGTGTATACAACTAGCCAACAAATCATCAAAACCATATTATTGAGGATGCATGTTTTGATTCTGCGTTTTCTGATACAACCAGGTTGGTAATTAAGCTATTTTTTCTCTTTTAATTCATAAAATTTTTCATTCTACAGCCTAAATTATATGCAGGTACTACTATTAACATGTCCTTTAATGTGATCTCTTCCACTAATTGGAGCTTTTCTAAATACAGAATTGTTTACTACTAGGTCTAGGTGGTATATTTAGGTCACTTTAATTATTTAGTTGTCTTGTAATTTTGGAAAAAGGTTGAAGAAAGCATAAGAAGAGTGAACAAGACAGTGTATACTTATACTACTACTAGTGATTTTGCAGTATGGGTTGTTGATTAGTTGGTTAAAATTAGATTATTTCTTCAGCTTTACACGTGATGTTAGAGCATTTGATTTCTCCCTTTGTAATTGGGTTTTGCAATGGGGAAGATTAACATTGTAGGTGTAGGAAAAAATAGACTGCGCGGAGGAAGCGTAGGATAAAAATATTTAAATCAATTACAGGAATAATAACTCAATGTTGATATATAAAATAAAATTAATACATGATCCACATACCTCTTGAAGATATAAACCCTACACTTCTGATATAGTTTTTCTTTAAGAATGACACCAAGAAAATCCTTAACCAAATGGCTTTCTTCGCTATTTTTCTCCCACTACTGAACCGATGTGTGTGTAGGCACACCTTCAATGTCTCTTCAATTAACCTGGAAATGGCATTCTCCTCCAACCACAAGAGTGTCTAGAACAACCAATAGCTAAAATGAACAATTGATATTCTCTCTAGCCTTCAAAAACCGTCACTTTTGCTTCTTATGATCTAAAGAAAATAGCACCCTAAGGGGTCAAATTTTGGGTGAGGATGGAAGCCATAGAGTTTATCTCTTGTTTCCAATTTCGGATATCTTATCACTAAGTTTCCCATTTCCCATCCACTCCGCTTTTCCTCTCGTAGACCCACTTGCACCCAATGGATTTTATCCCTTCGGACAAGCCCACAAGCTTCCAGATCTTATTAGAATCCATTGATTCCATTTCAGTGTTCATGGAAATTTTTCCAGAGGTTTGCATCAACATCCTTTATGGCTTCATCATAGGTACAAGGATTATCATCATTATGTCCAATGGCCTCTGCTTCATAGGTCTCACTTCCAGACATAAACCTATCAAGTTGCCTGACAATCCTTCAACTACGATGAGGCTTCCTAGGGGGGTTGTTGCTCAGTTGGTCTTTCTTTAATGATTGGAACACTTTCCACATTAGAAACCATCGGGCTAACTAGATTAATCGACATCTCCTCAAGCACTACTTTGCTACGAGGCTTAAAGTCTTACATGTAACTTTCCTCAAGGAATGCTGCATTTGTGGAAAGCAAGACTTTATTTTCCTTTAGGATATCCCACAAACTTCCGAATAGTGAATCCAACTTACCTTATCCAGAACATGTGCAGGACGTCTCTATATGCGAATATAGTGCAAGGACGTCCTCCTACCCATCCATATGGATAGGAGTCTTCATATCCGATTTGGAGGAACAGTGTTCAAAAGATAACATGCAATCTCTAGGGCATATCCTTTTGGGGATATGACAATGTAGAATAACTCAACATAGATCGAACCAAGTCCAACAAGTTTTATTCCTCTCTTCAACTACACTGTTTTGTTGTGGAATTCATGGTGCAGTCACTGTGGTTTCATCCTTAGTATATCAAAGGACCCAAGTCATGAACATTAAGACATGAAATCATGTCAAGATTAAAATGGATTACATGGGATGATTATTAAAGTGAATTGCTTAGGTAAACAAATTATCAATCAAATCAAATTCCATTTTAGGTCCAGCCCAATATACATCTACCGCTAGGACATACATCAATGTATCGACCGGAGGCTACGCACCGATAGCCAAGGAATGTAGATAAAATTACAGTCTTGGCATGAATAATGAATAAAATGTCTCTTTATTCCATTGACTGCGAACTCGTATTTAAACTATTACCTTGAGATTGTATTCTACATATACAAACCCCTCATATGTTCAATTCAAGGCTTTGGTTAGTAATAGTTTTTGGACAATGTTTTGTTTGCTTGCATACAATCACTATAAGAATGTAAAAAGGACATACAAATTGACAACCATGAAACAAAACCTTTATTGCATAAATCAAAATGTCATAAATAAAACTAATGAATTCAATCTTAGGATACAGATCCTAACAGGGGGCAATTGAATACCTTGCAAAGTGGAAAAAGCTTTATAATCATCCTCTTCTAACGTAATTACTTGCTCTTCTGGGTTCTGAGTTTTTTGGATCTTTGAGCTGAGGTTGTGGAGCCAAATCAATCTAGCAAAAAAAAAAAAAAAAAGGTTAGAGTGCTGCAGCGCCGGTCAAGGGTGCCCCAGCACTACAGAGGTGCGTCCGAAGAGCCGCAGCGCTGGACTTGGGTGCCACAGCATCCCGGAACAAGTTCGGAGCACCGCAGCACCAGCTAGAGGGCGCTGTGGCGCTATAGGGAGCTGCGAAGTCGATGTTGTGTAGATTGGTCAGCGCCGCAGCACCAGAAGTGGGCGCCACGGCGCCATGTCATGATTTGAGCCAACGAAAAATCCGTTTTTAGTTTTGATTCTTTTTTCTTGTACACCTATAAATAGGAAGCTAGGCTTTATTTGTATGATGTGAGATCATATTGTGAGAGCTGAAAAACACTATTGAGAGAGAGAAACACATTTGTGAGAGAGTGTGTGAGAATCTCTTGTAAATTTCATTAATCATCATCATAGTGAAATTTGCCGCGGTAGCAGAAACAAGACATATTCATCAATTGGACGAACCTATATAAAAATTCTTGTGTCTTGTGTGCGTTTTTCTTTTCGTTTATTATTTGCTCTCGTAGATTTGAATTAGGCCGCAAAGTAATTCCCCAACACTTTGGAACACTTTGTAATTTTCTTATTTTATTTAATGAATTTTGAGTTCGGAATTGGGTATGGGAGGAGTCTATGTGTATTGGTGCCAACTATATTCCCTCTCTTACATTCAAAATTAATAAATTAATAAATAAAATAGAAAAAAAAAAACTAATCAGACATTAGACTGAGTGAGTTAAAACATTTTTTATAGATATAGTAGATTCATAACCTAGCTAATCATAGCGTGGTTTGCACCTGAGCTAGATAGGACCATAATTAATTGATACCCCCATCATCCATATTACAAACCCCTATCTACCTGATGGCTACAACAAAGCAGAAAAGGAAGGACAACCTAAACAAGGTAATGAAACAAACGACAACCCAAGACACATGAAAAAGCAACTCCCGGTTAAGACATGCAGCCGAAAACCTGAAGAGGGAAAAAACAATACTACATTGGGCTAGCTAGGTTCGATCATGTGATGAACGATTTGATTCGATCAGTTCAATAGCCAATGATTAGAAAAATTAAGAGGTGTACACTACAAGATCTGGCCAGATTGACCATGAAAATTGAATAAAACTACACAGAAACCACACAAACAACCTTCCATAATCCTTGGGATGTCTTGATGCACCTACTGATACCTAACACCGTAATTTATTAATAATAATAAAAAAAAAAACCCCTTCCATAATCCTATTGTTGCCTTAAAAAGGATTGTGCTAATTATTAGGGGACATTCTCATTCATGCCTAGGAAGCCATATCTGTGAATATATATCCTGGTAGATCTCATCGTATCTAATCTGATCTGAGAGTGAGTAGGACCCCTCATTCATCAGAATTTGCTCAATCTCGCCAAGCACGAGCTCTACTTGCTGGCTTTTAACCGATCGGGATGCTTCTATACCTTCAACGATCCTCTTCTTTTTCTCTATTTTCTTGATTATACGACAAAGTACCCATTCCTGAAAATTAAAAAAAAAAATAAAAATACAATAAGAGAATGGTATATACATGTTTATTAGGAAAATTATTTGAACAATAGAGTACGATGGGGAAATTAGGTCTAGTTTCTTTATTAATTAGTGGGCTAATTTGGATGCGCTAAGCTTCTACATATGATCAGTTACCATCTCTCCATTTACGTTTAAAAAAAAAAAAGGAGGAACTAGCATATCCATGCATGCACATATTCACCAAATTTGGAATGTTACACACACACACACACACACACACACACACACACACACATATATATGTATATACACATGAGAACACAAAGTTTGACGTTACTTACAGTGTCGACACTCTTGAGTTTGTACTCATGCATAATCCATCCATTCTGGAATCCTTCTGTTGATGAGCTAGATCCCTCGGCCACAAATCTTAGCCTCGTCTTCAAAGCTTTTCCATTGCAAATATCCTCGTTACCATTTAAGTTCTTCCAATAATATCTGTTCACTGATTTCCGATTACTCCCTTTGCCGTTGGAGGATTTTTTTCTCTGCACAAAGTAGTACCTCACATTATCTTCCATGTATGTTTTGCGAGTCCCTGCAAGAATTTAATTTAAAGCAAAAAATTATCCTCACACATGATCAAGAAATAAAACCCTAGAAATCAACTTCTTGATCATTCTACATACAATTAAGTTTCCATGGTTCAATTCCATAGACATCCTGATCTTCAAAACAGCAAGCTACACTATGAATTATGAATCCACCATTAATTTTTCCTCTCAGATAATGATTTACCAGTTCTTCATCGGTAGGTTTAAACCTAAACCCGGGATGAAAGTTACAGTACTCAAAATAGTGAAGAGAAATGGAAGGAGTTATGGACATTTTCTTTTTCTTTTTCTTTTTTTGCTTTTTTTTTTTTTTTTTGGAAAAAAAAAAAAAGAGTACTAAACTATATCAAACAGGATATCATGCATATGGAGTCGATTTATAATAGTCTCGTAAATGGTTGACTTAATAACAAAGAAAAACAAACAAATAAAAGCAATAACCAAAAAAAAAAAAGTAATAATAAAAAACTGAGACCCAAACCCAGTTCGAGTTCTCTTCTAATTATTGTTTTTGGAGTTGTTTCAGAACAATAAAGTAGAAGGGAAAGGGAAGAGTAGTACCATTAAATATTACTCACAGAAAGCTACATGAAGAAGATTCCAACGTACGTACAAAAAATTTGTGTCAACATCAAAATACTAACGATCTTGATATTCGACGTTTGAATATTTGCGCGTGCGTTGTTTTATGTATAATAACTAATTGTGTAGATTATTTAGATTGATGATAAAAACTATTTTTAATATTTGTGTGGGAGAAAAAAATTAAATAAATAAAACAAAACCCATGAAATTTGATGAAAGTCGCCATTATTTGTTAATTGTTTAAAATTTCTTTAAAAAAAAAAAGTTCAGAAATTCATTTCGTTGAAATATTTTTTAATAAAATTTCATTTGAATGACCTCGTTAACAAAATAATATATTGGGGGTTGAAATTTTAAAAAAAATATACTAAAATAGGAAAATATTTGAGGAATTATTTTGATAAGGATAAGTTATAATAAAAAATTATTTCAAATACATATTTAGAAGTATGATTTTAGGATAGAAAAAAAAAAGAAAAAAAAAAAAGCAAAGGAAAAACAGAAAAAAAATGAGAAAGTGAGAAATAGTAAAGAGTAACCAGTTGGTTACCAACCACCGGCATGTTTCCGATCGGTATCCAGCCAGTGGGTTGTCAATTGGTTACCAAATGATAATCATTTGGTTACCGACCACCGGCGGGTTTTCGATTGGTAATCACTACCTCCGGCCAGTAACCAGTTGGTTACTAAATAGTTACCAGTCGGTGACCAAACTGTTATCGATCGAAAACTCGGAAACCAATTGGATAACAATTGGTAACCGGTTGGTTACTGACCGCCAACGGATTTCCGACTGGTAACTACTACCTTCGATGGGTAATCAATTGGTTAATTAGCAAATAGTTATCAGTTGGTGGCCAAATGGTTACCGATCGAAAACTTGGTAACCATTGAATACGAATTGGTAGCCGGTTAGTTACCGACCGCCGACGGGTTTCCAATCAGTAATCACCGTCGTAGACGGGTAACCAATTGGTTACCAAATTAATTTTTATTTTATTTTATTTGGGAAAAAATTTCGAATCTAATTTATGAGTTATGTTAATCAATGTTTTATAATTAAAGCTTTTACTGGTTTACTCTAGTTTTTGCAGGTCTTTTGGAAACTTGTTAATTTTAGAATAATCCTTCTTTGTAATAATAATTGCTTTTGGTTTTAAATTTGGCCTCTACTCCTTTTTACTAGGCTTTGTATTAAATTTGTTTTTTCTACTTAATAAAATGTTAAAATATTGTGAGATGGAATTGGTAGCAGATCTTAATTTAACATGAGATGTATTACTTACTTCCCATATCAATTAACCTTCTCTCATTACTTCTTAAAGAAAAAAAAAATTATAAAAAACAAGACGCTAATTGGTGTGTTTACTTACACATAATATAGTGGGCATAAATCGGAGTAAGTAAAATTCGGAGTGAATATGATTTTGATTGAGGATTCGGAATCCAAATAAGTTATTTACTTAATTCTAGGATTCAAAATCGGAATCACTACAAATCATATTTATACGTTTACTTGAACTTAGAATTGGAATGGTCTGTTGTAAATTTACTTGTCTACCCCCTTCATTTATTGTGTTTTCAAAATAAAAAATGATTAATTAATTTATTTATTACCATATTATTAATCAAAAGTAAAATAATCATTATAATATTAAGCCAATAAAATATAAGTTGTGTAATTTTTTCGTTTAAAAAGAGTAAAAAATAAATTAAAATAAGTAAAATAAAAAATAAATTGTCAAAAATAGATACATATTAATATATTTTGATAAAAATAAATTCTTTATTTATTCTAACAAAGTTAATAATAATTGAGAAAAATTATATAATATTAAGTTAACAAAAATATATTATATTTAGTTAAGAAAATAATTAATATAGGTTGTTATTATTTTTAAGTATTTTTAATATAATATTTTATAAGTAACTATGATAACATGATAATTTAATATCAATATTAAGATTTGGAGTCATAATCTGATATGAAATTTTTAATTTTATTCCTCAATCTCAAATTAGTGTGGCCCACCTAATAGTTTTGCTAATCTTATTTTTGCTCAATTTGCATGTAGAAAGGCCCACGTAATGTTTCTTTCAAACTTAATCTGTATTGGATGCACCCCTGTTTTTTTGTTCACATGTGCCACCCCAAAAAGTAGACAGGTTATGACTTATTACTGACTTTGGCAAAAGTTGCAATTTGATCAAAAAGGCAGATTCCTCTTGGACACGTAATAATTTGCATGTCATTACGCATATCATTACGAAAATACATAAATAAAAATGCTAGTTCAACTTATAATTATTGAGTAACTTATATATGGATATTCTCTGATAAAACTGTCCAACTTGTAACCTTTTTTTTATACGTTATTATAACAATTAGTTGATTTCATTGTAACTTTTTCAATAATATTTATCTTTTTCATTAACAGTTGTTAATTATTATCATGTATGTTTTATATAATTTTACATAAAATTGTAAGTAAGTCAATTAATTACAAGTAATTTATTAAAAAGTTATAACTATCGGATTTGTCCAGCTGTCAAACAAGAGACATTTATATATATATATATATATATATAACATTTGCATTGAAAATGTATATATAGAGATGCAATGAATCAATAAGTATTTCCAATTTATAATTGTTTTAAAATAACAGTGTTAGCTTATTAAAGTTATCATGAAATTTAGCATATATAAAATGATAATTGAACACAAATCAACAAATTGATTTTATATTATTATGGCGACAAACGCCCAAGAAGTCACAGTCGCTCCTCAGGAAAAAAAAAAAAAATTCACAAAACCAAAATAAAAAATACGTTAATTACCAAATATTCCAGTACTCAAGCAAGAATTAAAAGCAAGAAACAACAGAACAAGAACCAGATTACCACGGTTGGGTCCAAACTCCAAAGTCACATACGTCCAACCCTAGCAGCAACTTATTGGTTGATTCACTACTCAACAACACATATCCAGATTAAAAACTTTCACTACAAAAAATGAATAACTAAATAAATAAAAATAAAAATAAAAATGAAAAACCTACACTTTAGTCGTAACTTTTTTTTTTGACACTTTTACATGCAACATTTACTCACTACTTATTGATCGACACTAAGGGCTCCTTTGGGGTAACATCTGGAAAAGGTGTTTTAGAAGTTGAGTTGGAAATTAGTGTTTAAGGGGAAAACTTTTATAAAGTTCTTAATAATAATAATAATAATAATAAACACGTCTAAAGTATCCTTGTGTTTGGAAAATCATTTACTAAATAGCCCCTTAGATTTTAAACATTTGTACGATACTGAATTGCTCAAACAAGTCTGATTATGACTTCATCTCGATGCCTAATTTGAATACCAATTTAACATGAGTGGTTTTTAAGATAATAGATTCAGCAGATGTTTCATCGACCTAACTCTGACTTAACTATTTCTCTTCCACTCAATTTTATCGTAGATACTACTTATTACATGTAACTTAAACCTTCTTGTCTTATATCTTTTGTTGTCATTTCGATTACAATTTATTTGTGACGACCCGCCTTGCACAAGCCGTCACTTGACTTAAACTTACTTGAACTTAAACTTGTTTTAATCCCATTTTTAATCATGAAAATAGTGGGGATTTTTTTTTTTTTTTTTAATAGCAGAAGCATTATACTTAGAAATTATTTACATACACTCATACGTAAATAAAATAACTGTCTGTTTTCTCAAAATAGATATATTAATGAAATCTTTCTGAGTTGCGAACCCCAACCCGTTCATCATTTCACAGCCACCGGCTTCACCCTCCACCATGCAGTTAATTCAAAATAGGCTGTTTTACCTACAGCATAACTTCAAACAATGAGCGAAAGCTCAGCAAGTACAACTCCTATACCGCGAATCAATTAAATGAAACTTACATAACCTTTTTCATGGCATCTTAAACATGAAATCATAAACATGGCATCATATCATCGATTTCTTTCATATTAAACATGATATTCTATCGTGAAATGCATGAACCGTTTATGTCCAGTTATGCTTGCTTTCTTCTATCACACTTTATCTTGTTATTTTACTTGTGGGCCCGTTAACTTGATGTGCACGTACCCGGCGCGCAACTTGAGGAGATTTCCCAAGTTTTCGACCCGATCGTCATCAGGGGGCACGACACTGGCTCTTGTGGCCTTTTCTCAAACATTCTGTTTGTATGTCTTTCTTGACATCTTTCCACTTGATAGATTAGTGAGCATACTTATATGATGTCTCCTAATCTCATTTTCTATCAATGCATGAACAGGCGTACTTTTTCATGTAAGCATAATCACAATACTTGAAACATATTTTTAAAAGCATGGCATTAGCATTTGAAACATTCATCATACAGTAAACATATTGCAACCATCAAGCAAATCATCAAATAACACTTAAACAGTGTAAAGCAAACATGTAGGTAAACATACAATTCTAGCCTATGCTGTAGGCGGCATTGTACTTACCTTGTCTTTCGTTGTTCGCGTGATCGAATTTCCTTTCCAGAGCACGCTCGCAGGTCACCTCCTCAAAAAAAAATCCGAAAGTGCAAAAGCTTGATCCTAGTTGAGATTTGGCCTCCAAGGTGCACGGTTTGGACCTTAAAATTCGTGGATCTTCTTAGCACCAACTCACAAAAACCTTGGTTTTTCTTGGCTCTAGATCACACCTTCACTCCACCCTTGCTTCTAGCTAAAACCCGAAATTTTTCTTGGATTTTCTCACCTCCCAAACACTCGGCAATGATGAGAAAAAGAGGGGAAAAATTTTGAACAATCTCTCCTTTGATCACTCAAGAAAACCGAACTTTAGGGGGGTTTTCTCACACAATTTGGCTTGATTTCTTTTGATCTCTCTAGCTCTCTCTTTCTCTCTCTCTCCTTCGGATTTCTTGGAGTGGAAATGCCAAAGTCTTTGGCTGAGAAAGAGGGTTAATGGCAGCTAACTTTGGGGCTTGAAATCCCTAGGAATAGTGCCTCTAGGTAGGGAAATCTTAGGTTTCTTTTCCAAGGCAAATTTTGCTTCAAATCTTGCTAATTGGTCCTCTAACTTTGGCAAGCCATTGCCCATAGGGGCTTGAGTGTGGCCGGCTGACATGGGGAGAGAAATGGGGAGTGATTTGACAACTCATATGTGAGGTGTCACATGCTCATAGGTCCAAGTGTGTGAAGGGTTATATCCTAACTTAGCTTAATTGTGATGTAATTAAGCTTAAAGGCTTGTTTGGTTCATTCTTTTTGAAAAATTGTGTAATTTCAACACATTGCAATAAATTTTAATACTGAGGTGCTTAAATACCCAGTATCGAAAATTACATTGCATTTAAAATTTCGATCTGTGAAAAACTCGATCGGAAAAATTTTTCTCTTATTTTTCCGAATCCTTTCGCCCTGAACTCTAGCTTAGTATGCTTGATTTTTCTAAGGTGATTTTAATTCTATTCAAACTCATCTTGATCAAGAAATGAGTTTTTAGCAGTAATTTCGCTTGTACTGCGATCATAAAATTCTTGTTTGACGTTTTCGACCGTTTTGGTCTAACTGACTTATTGGTCAACGTCAACTTGACTTGAAATGTGCAAATACGACCTCCTTTCACTCATAACGGTCTTTTGCAAGTTCATGCAATTTGTTTTTGAGTCTTAATAAATCTTAAGAACTCTTGTCACAAAATTGAGTTCTAGAACGAACTTCCTCATGAAATACCGATTACGGTAAATATTTACACGAAATTTCTATAAAATATGAACCGAAGAAATTCGGGTGTTACAATCTACCCCCCTTAAAAATTTTCGTCCTCGAAAATCAGAACAATTCGGGGTAGTTTCTTCTCATGTCGCTTTCGACTTCCCATGTCGCTTCTTCAACCGCATGATTCTTCCACAAAACCTTGACCATAGGAATCGTTCGGTTTCTCAGGACCTTATCTTCCCTATCGAGGATTCTGACAGGCTTCTCCTCGTATGTCATATCGGTCTAAACCTCTACCGGCTCCTGATGAAGTATGTGGGAAGGGTCCGAGATATATTTCTTGAGCATCGAAACGTGGAAAACGTCGTGCATCGATGCTAGCTCTGGCGGTAAAGCGAGTCTGTATGCGACCTTTCCAACCCTTTCCAGGATCTCGAACGGTCCTGTGTAGCGCGGGCTTAACTTTCCCTTCTTACCGAACCTCATTACTCCCTTCATTGGAGAAATCTTTATGAAGACTGCGTCCCCAACTTGAAATTCCAAAGGTCTGCGATGCTTATCAGCGTAACTCTTCTGACGACTGAAAGCCATGTCGAGCCTTTGTTTGATTTTCTGGATATCCTCGGAGGTCTTTTGATGAAGTCTGTCTTCTGTAGCTGCTTCTGGCCGACTTCTTGCCAATTAATTGGCGATCTGCACTTTCTCCCATACAACGCTTCGAATGGTGCCATGTCAATCGAAGAATGATAGCTGTTGTTGTACGAGAATTCGATTAACGGAAGCTTCTGATCCCAATTTCCTTTGAAGTCCAAGACACACGATCGTAGCATATCTTCAAGCGTCTGGATAGTTCTCTCCGATTGACCATCGGTTTGGGGGTGAAATGCAGTACTGAACTTCAATCTCGACCCCATTGCCATATGAATGCTGGTCCAGAAACGCGAAGTAAAACGTCCATCGCGGTCGGATATGATCGATCTTGGCACTCCGTGCAGCTTGACGACTTGATTTACGTAGAGTTCGGCCAATTTTTCTACTGAAAAGGTGGCTTTGATGGCGATAAAATGGGCTGATTTGGTCAATCTGTCGACAATGACCCAAATCGTATCATTCCCACTTGTCGTCCTTGGCAATCCTACTATGAAATCCATCGTAATTTGCTCCCATTTCCATTCTGGGAGTTCAATTTTCTGTAGTTCACCTCCGGGATGTCGGTGCTCTGCCTTAACTTTCTGACAAGTTAAGCAAGTCGATACGAATTCTGCCACGTCATTCTTCATGTTGGGCCACCAGTACGTCTCCTTGAGGTCCTTGTACATCTTGGTAGCTCCTGGATGTACAGAATATGGCGTCTGGTGTGCCTCTTTTAGGATTTGTTCCTTTAAATCCTTCACTTTTGGAACCCAAATCCGTCTCTTGAAGTGGATTATTCCATCTGCAGAAGTCGTAAAATCCTTGCCGTCCTGATCAGCAAGTCGCGCCTTCCTCAACGAAGAATCTTCTCCCTGATGCGCCTTGATTCTGTCCAGCAAATCGGAGTGAAGAGTCAGTGAATCCAATCTCCCGGTGATTATTTCCAGTTGATAACTACTGATCTCTTTCTGCAACGCCTTGGGAAGTGCTTCAATGGACATCAGTGTGCCTACTGATCTCCTACTCAGCGCATCGGCTACCCTGTTGGCCTTTCCAGGGTGGTAAAGGATTTCGCAGTCGTAATCCTTTACTAACTCCAGCCATCTTCTTTGCCTCATATTGAGCTCCTTCTGAGTAAAAATATACTTGAGGCTCTGGTGATCTGTGTAGATCTTGCACTTGTTTCCATACAGATAATGTCTCCATATCTTAAGTGCGAAGACCACCGCTGCTAGCTCCAAATCGTGCGTAGGATAATTCTGTTCGTGATTCTTCAGCTGTCTTGATGCATAAGCTACTACCTTTCCATCCTGCATCAGAACTGCTCCTAACCCAGTCTTGGAAGCGTCGCTGTAGATTACGAAATTTCCCGCATCAACATTAGGAATGATGAGCACCGGGGCACTTGTCAGCTTTTTCTTCAGCTTCTGGAAGTTTTCTCGCACTTTGGAGTCCATTCGTACTTTTTGTCCTTCCTGGTGAGGGCCGTGAGGGGTGCTGCTATCCTGGAGAATCCCTCTACAAAGCGTCGATAGTATCCAGCGAGTCCTAGGAAGCTTCTTATCTCGGTAACGTTCCTGGGAATCGGCCATGAGCTAACCGCTTCAATCTTCGCTGGATCTACAGAAACTCCCTCTTTTGATACTACATGCCCCAAAAAGTGAACCTTCTCCAGCCAAAATTCACACTTCGTGAATTTGGCGTATAGCTGATGTCGCCTCAACATTTCCATTACCAGCCTGAGGTGTTGTTCGTGCTCCTCTTTGGATCTCGAGTAGATCAAAATGTCGTCGATGAAAACGATGACAAATTTGTCCAAGTATTCCTTGAAAATTCGGTTCATGAGATCCATGAATGCAGCTGGGGCGTTCGTCAATCCGAATGGCATTACTAAAAACTCGTAATGCCCATAGCGCGTCCTGAAAGCCGTTTTGAACACATCCGACTCCTTGATTCGAAGTTGATGATAACCTGATCGCAAGTCCACTTTTGAGAACACTTCTGCTCCTCTAAGCTGGTCGAACAAATCGTCGATCCTGGGCAGTGGGTACTTGTTCTTGATCGTCAGCTTGTTCAATTCTCTGTAGTCGATGCACATGCGCAACGATCCGTCCTTCTTTTTCACGAACAGGACAGGTGCTCCCCATGGAGAGTGGCTTGGTCGGATGAATCCTCTGTCGAGTAACTCCTGCAACTGTACTTGGAGTTCTCTTAGCTTGGCCGGTGCCATTCTGTACGGCGCCTTGGACACTGGTGCAGCTCCGGGTAGCAACTCGATCTCGAAGGAAATCTCACGCTCCGGTGGAAGTCCGGGTAGATCCTGTGGAAAGATGTCCAGATATTCCCTAATAATAGGAACTCCTTCCGGTGTCAATTCTTCTTCTTGCTCCTTGTCCACCAAATTAGCCAAATATCCCTGGCATCCATTGGCCAACATTTTCCAGGCTTTCATTGTGGAGATGAGCTTTGTGGTGGAACGTCGGGACTGTCCTTGAAAACTGAAATCCTCATCGTCGCAGGGGCTGAACGTGACGTTACGCTTTCGGCAGTCGATCTTTGCGTTGTGACGGCCTAAGAAGTCCATCCCCAAGATCACATCGAAATCGTGTAGCCTGATTGCGATGAGATCTGCGAGTAATTCTCTGCCATTGATCCTAATAGGAACATTTTGGATCCAAAATTGGACCTCAAAACTTCTCCCGATGGCAAAGATGCTGAAAAGGTCTGCTCTACTCTACTCCCGACTCTGCCTAACTTCTGAGCGAACTCCATCGATATGAACGAGTGGGTAGCGCCAGAATCAAATAGGGCAATTACATCATAGGTGGCGATAGAAAGCTGACCTGTCACCACGTTGGAGGTGCCCGCTTCTGCATCTCCTCTTGTATAAGCGTAGATCCTGGCCTGTGGCTCGGGTGCCTCCAATCTACCCTGGGCAATCGATGGACCTTCGAGTGTAGCCTGGACTGCATGTAATTGCTGGTGTTGGGGGTTTCTGTTCGGATAGGGCTGATACTGCTGCTGTGTGTTCTGAGGACAGCTTCTCGCGTAGTGCCCTTCCTTGCCGCAGACATAGCAAGTGTTGGTCCCCTGACGACAGACACCCGGATGCTTCTTACCACACTTGTTGCACTGAGGGTAACTATTCTTGTTCCTCTCGTTGCCTTGGTTGTTTCTCTTCTGGGGGAAATTTCTCTGCTGTCCCTGGTTGTTGAAATTCCCCTTCCGCTTGTTCTTTCCGGGTTGTCGGGGACCTTGTGCATTGGGGTTGCTGGACTGGGCTTGTGGCTTAGCTTCCGTGGATTGACGGGATTGGTTCGTCTTGGCTAGAGCTTTCTCTTCTTTCTTGGACTGGTAAAATTGGGCTCTGGCCTCCTTATCCTTGTTGATCCAATACTCGGCTCTCAGGGCTCTCTCAATACAGTCCGACACTGCTACAGGGGGACTGTTTCCGGCGCTCACTTGGCGGGCAATATCCGTGCGGAACATCTTCATCATCAACCGCACTTTCTCAGTTTCACTGGTAATTAAGTTCGGGCACAACCGGGCCAATTGCTCGAACTTTTTGACAGCTTCCATCACTGTCATGGAGCCTTGAGTGAAGCTGGTGAGTTCGTCCTGCTGGGCAGCCAGGACTTCTTTGTTGTAGTACATAGCCCTGAACTCGTCCACGAAGTCTTGCCAGGACATATTCAGCACATTTCTTCTCATCTGCACTGTTATCCACCAGTGCCTCGCGTCCTTTTTCAGCGCAAAGGATGCACAGAGTACTTTCTCTTGCTCGGTCAGGCGCATAAAGTCCAGAATGACTTGCATGTCGATCAGCCAGTTGTCGGCTGCAATCGGATCAATTGGCCCCTCGAACTCGGGCGCCTTCATCCTTCTGAACCTTTCATACAGAAGGTCCTCTCTCACCGGCTGTGGCTGCATCTGTACTTCAGCCGGGGCTACTGGAACCTCAGCGTTCCGCGGAATTTCCTGCCTGACCTCTGGTTGGGCTACCGGAGGAATATTCGGCACTTGGGGTGCTACGGGAGGAATAGGTTGCACTGGCGGCACTGCCGGAGGGACTGGCTGTGCCGGTGGTGGAACCTCTTGGACTCTGGGTCCCTGATTCTGCTGAGCTAGCTGCTCCCTAATAAGAGTCATCTCTTGTTGCTGCTCTTGCAGCTGGCGTTGTATATTTGCAAGTATGGCGGTCAAATCCTGTGCTGGAGGATTTACCGGCATTGTTCTCCTCGGACGTACCATCTTGTAACCTCTATAGCAAGAAAAGATATTAATCACATCTCTTCTTTCATATAATTATTATCATTACATCATAAAACATCACAACATGCATGTAACATCATAATATACTTGTATCTTGCCATAACTCAAAGGCAGATATTTAATGACATATTTACTTGTAAAAAGAAACTCGTAAAGAGAAATGAAAATATCATTTGATTTCATTTAACCCGTGTCTGCACGGTCTCTTTGTACATAATCAAAATACAAGGCTTTTCAAAATACATGATTCCCTCGGCATTTTTTCAAAAAGGTGCCGGGTACTGATATATATACATAATTTCAAAAATACTGGTCACCTTACCAAAAATACATATGGTTAAAACAACAGGATGGAAGTGATCTAACACCTTCCATCGTACATAAGGTACATCCTAACGTCCGAATATACATAACACAATATAATAAAGTTCTAATACAAAAGAAAGGGGGTACAAAACAAAACGGCCCTAATCTAACGGATGACCTCGATCTCAAGCGCGGATATATCAGAATCCGTGTCGTCCCCTAAATCATCTTCCCAGTCCCCGTCATCTGGAACGATGTGATGTGGCTCGTCCTCGAGGGGAAACTCATCGGGATCCTCCTCGTCGTCCGGAATCTCCTCGGGATCTTCCATGTCTTCATCGTCGTCCTCCTCATCTTCATCATCACTGGATATGATGATGAGTGGATTCTGGTCGTGCTCCATCTCATCCTCAAGTGGTCCGACCTCATACTGTGGTTCTTCGTCCTCGCCGGCATGCGGCCCCACCTCATACTGTGGCTCGGGCTCATTAGCATCATCGACTGGGGGCTGCTCAGGGTTCGCTGGAGCATCATTCCCGGCGTTTTGAGCAATGATCTCTGCCGCTAAGATATCGTCGAGGGTTCCAGCGACGGTCGAATGTAGGGTAGGCTGCGGAACATGCTGTCTGATGTGAGGCGGCGTTCCGTTCACTAGTAGTGTCACTGCCTCCAACTGGGGCTCCGGAAGATCCTGGGGTACATGGGGATGCATCATCTCCTCAAACCTCCACCAGTAGTGGATCATCGTCTCGCCCGGGTATGCGTGCCAGGCCTGAGATAATATCTGGTACCGTGTATGACGCATATCACGGTAAATATCCGGATCTCTAGCAGGTGCACCCTCATCTCTGGGTGGGAGTGGTCCGTAGCGCTCTAACATCACCGCACGAAACTGTGCCCAGGTGCGACTAGGCACCTGACGCTCACCAATATCGATCCACCATAGCCGCGCATCTCCGTAAAGACATTTAGCAGCGAGCATGATTTCCAGATAGTCCGGGATGTGACACATCAAGAATGTTTGCTCCATATCGTGGAGCCACGCCTCGACGTGCACTGTACGCCTCGTGCTGTCAAAGGATAGGGGGTGTGCGCGGAAGAAAACCGTAACAGAGTCTCTATCCTCTTCGGTCATCATGGGGTCCATCGTACCGTATCTAACACGCAATACTTAACTATAAGCATACATATATAAAACATAAAGTAAATCTAAACTTACATATGGTGGCGGCGATGGCAGGCAGACCGTGAAATGATGTCGCAGGGAACCCGCTCTGATACCAATCTGTGACGACCCGCCTTGCACAAGCCGTCACTTGACTTAAACTTACTTGAACTTAAACTTGTTTTATCCCATTTTTAATCATGAAAATAGTGGGGATTTTTTTTTTTTTTTTTTTTAATAGCAGAAGCATTATACTTAGAAATTATTTACATACACTCATACGTAAATAAAATAACTGTCTGTTTTCTCAAAATAGATATATTAATGAAATCTTTCTGAGTTGCGAACCCCAACCCGTTCATCATTTCACAGCCACCGGCTTCACCCTCCACCATGCAGTTAATTCAAAATAGGCTGTTTACCTACAGCATAAACTTCAAACAATGAGCGAAAGCTCAGCAAGTACAACTCCTATACCGCGAATCAATTAAATGAAACTTACATAACCTTTTTCATGGCATCTTAAACATGAAATCATAAACATGGCATCATATCATCGATTTCTTCATATTAAACATGATATTCTATCGTGAAATGCATGAACCGTTGATGTCCAGTTATGCTTGCTTTCTTCTATCACACTTTATCTTGTTAATTTTACTTGTGGGCCCGTTAACTTGATGTGCACGTACCCGGCGCGCAACTTGAGGAGATTTCCCAAGTTTTCGACCCGATCGTCATCAGGGGGCACGACACTGGCTCTTGTGGCCTTTTCTCAAACATTCTGTTTGTATGTCTTTCTTGACATCTTTCCACTTGATAGATTAGTGAGCATACTTATATGATGTCTCCTAATCTCATGTTCTATCAATGCATGAACAGGCGTACTTTTTCATGTAAGCATAATCACAATACTTGAAACATATTTTTAAAAGCATGGCATTAGCATTTGAAACATTCATCATACAGTAAACATATTGCAACCATCAAGCAAATCATCAAATAACACTTAAACAGTGTAAAGCAAACATGTTAGGTAAACATACAATTCTAGCCTATGCTGTAGGCGGCGTTGTACTTACCTTGTCTTCGTTGTTCGCGTGATCGAATTTCCTTTCCAGAGCACGCTCGCAGGTCACCTCCTCAAAAAAAATCCGAAAGTGCAAAAGCTTGATCCTAGTTGAGATTTGGCCTCCAAGGTGCACGGTTTGGACCTTAAAAATTCGTGGATCTTCTTAGCACCAACTCACAAAAACCTTGGTTTTTCTTGGCTCTAGATCACACCTTCACTCCACCCTTGCTTCTAGCTAAAACCCGAAATTTTTCTTGGATTTTCTCACCTCCCAAACACTCGGCAATGATGAGAAAAAGAGGGGAAAAATTTTGAACAATCTCTCCTTTGATCACTCAAGAAAACCGAACTTTAGGGGGGTTTTCTCACACAATTTGGCTTGATTTCTTTTGATCTCTCTAGCTCTCTCTTTCTCTCTCTCTCCTTCGGATTTCTTGGAGTGGAAATGCCAAAGTCTTTGGCTGAGAAAGAGGGTTAATGGCAGCTAACTTTGGGGCTTGAAATCCCTAGGAATAGTGCCTCTAGGTAGGGGAAATCTTAGGTTTCTTTTCCAAGGCAAATTTTGCTTCAAATCTTGCTAATTGGTCCTCTAACTTTGGCAAGCCATTGCCCATAGGGGCTTGAGTGTGGCCGGCTGACATGGGGAGAGAAATGGGGAGTGATTTGACAACTCATATGTGAGGTGTCACATGCTCATAGGTCCAAGTGTGTGAAGGGTTATATCCTAACTTAGCTTAATTGTGATGTAATTAAGCTTAAAGGCTTGTTTGGTTCATTCTTTTTGAAAAATTGTGTAATTTCAACACATTGCAATAAATTTTAATACTGAGGTGCTTAAATACCCAGTATCGAAAATTACATTGCATTTAAAATTTCGATCTGTGAAAAACTCGATCGGAAAAATTTTTCTCTTATTTTTCCGAATCCTTTCGCCCTGAACTCTAGCTTAGTATGCTTGATTTTTCTAAGGTGATTTTAATTCTATTCAAACTCATCTTGATCAAGAAATGAGTTTTTAGCAGTAATTTCGCTTGTACTGCGATCATAAAATTCTTGTTTGACGTTTTCGACCGTTTTGGTCTAACTGACTTATTGGTCAACGTCAACTTGACTTGAAATGTGCAAATACGACCTCCTTTCACTCATAACGGTCTTTTGCAAGTTCATGCAATTTGTTTTTGAGTCTTAATAAATCTTAAGAACTCTTGTCACAAAATTGAGTTCTAGAACGAACTTCCTCATGAAATACCGATTACGGTAAATATTTACACGAAATTTCTATAAAATATGAACCGAAGAAATTCGGGTGTTACATTATTATTGTCCCTACTAATGCAACTAATTCTTTCATTATTTTGAGGCTATTCTCGGTATACTTGTTGTTTCAAATGCATACTTACATATAATGCAATGTCTTGGTTAAAAAAAAAAAAAAAAACCGCCGCTAGAAATTTCCATTTGTACTACTAGTAATATTTCTCAACAATTCACATCTTCATCTGTCTTGTGAAAATAATATAAGGTGTTTTGTTTTAATGAATAATGGATGGGAAAGCATAGTACTGCAATTTAAAAAAAAAAAATCTAAAAAATTGAAAACACATGAAGGTATATTATTACGTACATTTACAACTCAAACCTTCCTGTAAATAAATGAATTGTTAATGGTCTCACGTCAAATCAATAAAATTAGTTTTGATAAAATACACAAACAAATAGTTAAAGACACTAAAATCCCTACCAATATGAATCATTTCTACTTTTACATAATTTACCCATTCAAAAATCAAATCTCAAACTCTATTACTATATTTACAATTCAGAGTTACCGGGGTTATTTAATTGCAGTACCATGTCATATTGTACCAAACCAATTCAAGGAAAAGAGTTTTTTTTTTTTTTTTTAATAGAAAATAAATAGCTAATGACGTTGGACTCCCTAGCATATGAAGCCAATTTCTAAAAATAACTCTCAATGGCCGGTTACATCCACAGATAACAACCTGACATTTACAGCTAGCATTAGTCAATCTTCATTCCTGGCTCAACACGTGGCTGTTGCACTAAAACTCCAGAAGGACCCTATATATATGAGCTAGATTTTTTATTTATTTATTTATTTTTCCTTCTGCTAAAGATAGCTAGATTTTCTTCAGTCCTTCCGTGGTATACTTGATTCACGCACAAGTTCAAGACACTTTGACCGTCATAAAAAATTGTCATACTGTCTTGAACCATTCCTAGTTCTGAATTGCCTCGGATACAGATGACAAGATCCAAATATAGTAACTCTAATTTGTTGAAGGACAAATATTTCACGGTTATATTTGCAATATATAACTACACCAATGATAAATCAGACCATTTTAAAATAACAATTTCTATAATTAGTAGGACAAAATAGAAAATCCTATCATTTAACTCCATTGTTATAATAGTACATAACTAAAATAAATTATAACATGTTAACTACTAGTTAGAATTCGATCCAATCACATGCAGTTACAGCTTGTTCCCGGTGTGTTCTTTTTTTTTTCATTTTTTTTTTTCAAGAATATTGATCTTGGGTTGTAATCCTTTTTAATTTGGTCTGTTAATATTATTATTTTTTCCTTTAGCTTGATTGTTTTTTAAATTTTCTTTTCAATTAATTTTAAGTGGAGACCTTGTAAATATGACTATAATTAGATGGCACCAACATATAAGTGAGATATTTTTTCCTTTAGTCTGATCCTTTATTTCTTCCAAAAAAAAAAAAAAAAAAAAAAAAAAAGTAGATGACCAAATTATTCATTTAAATTTGATGTTATAACAATTATTTGGATCAGTTGTCCTTTACATAAATAGAGTGGTCTAATTTTCCAAGAAAATAAAGGAGAAGAGTATATTTGTTAATTTACATCTTAATTTGTATTTTCATTTTATATATATGTAAATAAAAAATAAATTATATTCCATCTATATATAAATATAGTTCGTCTTCATTTTCCCCCAAAATCCTTTATCCTTGTTTAGTGCAATGATGAAGATGGAATTTGACGCTTTAACATAGATTTGTGTTTTAATAAATAACTATTGGTTGATCCCATGTGCTGGTGGGAACACGTCATAGTCATAAATGAAGGACCACGACTGACTCTCAAAACCTGACATTTATGAGTAGCTTCAACTTGTAGTGTGACAAATCGACAAACTCTTGTATTATTTTGTTTTAATTTATTATTTTGTTTATTATTATTATTATTATTATTATTATTATTATTTTAATTTTATCTAGAAAGTGGAGTATTTTATCAGAGAAGTTTTATCTAATTAAGCGGTACCTATTAATTTGGAGTATCGATCACAATTAAATGATACGTTTGTTTCTTTAAAATTCTAATTATAACAAAACAAAACAACAACAACAACAACACCAATAATAATAATAATAATAATAATAATAATATTTTCATGAATAATAAAGGACTTGAAGTTCATATATAGTTTTTTTTTTCCCCCTACTCTAATTGTTGGTGATAACAGACCAAACAGATGATGAATGCATGGATATGAGAGCAAGTCTTAGAAAAAAAAGATGGAATAAACAAGAAATTTACCAAATACATGCTAATTATGCGAATATATATATATATATATATATATAAAAGATGGAATAAACAAGAAATTTACCAAATTCATCAATTTGAGAATATATATATATATATAAGTAATATTACATATTAGTTGATATTGTCCCAATTAAATGAATACTCAACAGTATGGGTCAATACTCAACAATATCAAGTTATATCTAACTTCTTTTTTAGCGTTGGGTCTATGCTAATTATGCGGTTTTCTTTTGTTGGATGGGATTCAAAATTACACAAAAAGTCGATAGTCGATTTTTAAAGTCCTGTTTTGAAATATATTTATTTTTTTTAATTATATTATATATATATATGTCTATTTTAAAAAAAATAAATATATGTAGTACCTATTTTGCCTTTTAATATAATTGACATCATTTTATTTTTATACCAATTCTTTTATTTTCCTTTTTTTTTTGTTTTTTTATTTTAATAATGAGTATTTTTTTGTTGATAAAAATAAATTACCTTTAATAAACGAAAATTAGTTATAAACATAAAAGTAATTATAATAAATATAAAATACTTAGATGTTTTAGATTTTTTTTTCTTTTAAGGGTGTTCTAGGTATTTTAGAGGTCAAAATCGAGTTTTGACGAAGAGAATATATGAATATATGTATTAGATATAACTTGATGGTATAAAAATATAAACTTCAAAATATAAGGTATAATTTCTAAATCAGAGCAAAACACAAAGTACAAAAACGTAAATAATCCTTTTTAAATTTATATTAAATTAAAACTTCAAAATATAAGGTATACTTTCTAAAAAAGAGTAAAACACAAGTACAAAAACGTAAATAATCCTTTTTTAATTTATATTATAAATATTATGTACTTATTATTTAATTAAAAATAGCAATTATTATATTGAGATAAAAATTTTATCAACAAAAAAGGTCAACTAAAGATAAAACATATCACAAATGTAAAAAAAGATTTAAGAATTGCCACAATTCTTAAAATGTTTCAAAACATTTGATATTAACTCTAGAGCGCTTGTCATTTTTGTTTTCTAGGAAGATAGGCTCTTAAAATGTATTCAAATATGGCTAGAACATTTATTTTTATTTAGTTGGTTATGAAAATTCTGTCATTAGTGGATGACAGAATTATATGCAATTAGTGAAAAACTAATGGAGCAGTTTCTTGTGATGTGAAAATTAGTAGGCTTATCTTCTCCAAGGCGAGAAGATCATGTAATGAGATATACGGCGAATATAAATATATATATATATATATAATATTTCAAGCTCGGCAGTAAGATAAATCTAACAGTTATAATAACTGTTAAAAATTTGTTAATTTATATATGCAACTTTCTATTTATAATCTTGCAGTATCATTTGAAATTATTAGTGTAAAAAACAAATAATACTGAAAAATATTATATCAGAATTAACCGATTATTATAATAATGTACAGAAAAAAAATTATAAGTGTCAATTAATAAAAGTATTGAGTATGAAACAACGAATATAAATATACATAAATAACACTTATCTCAATCATTATATTGCGTTTGAAATATAGGTTTAAAACAGTTGTTTTGGATATGTGGAAGATTAATATCTTCAATAAAAATTTCAGATTTTTCACTTAAACATATTTGAGAGAAACTAGAGTCAAATTTTAGAAATCCAAAACTTTGACCGTAAATTGTGATTGCATCATTTTGTTTTTGATGTGTTCTTGGTATGGTTGGAATTCACTCGAAATTCTCTTCGTGATGATAGGTCATTTGCTTGAATTAGATTTCGTATGAGAGAGTTATGATTGTTTTAATTTTCAGATCATTCTTGCAAAAATTTCAAAAAATCTGGGATCGGTTTTTCAATTAGCAGCCACCGAACCAAAGCCCACTCTCACCATTTTCGACATTTGAGGCACCGTTGGACTCAACATTTGATTTCCTTATTTCCTGTGATTTTTCCCCAATTTTTTTGGCCACTTTATTTATTTATTTATTATAGTAATTGGCTTTGAAGCATTCAAGTTTTTGAAGAGCGAGTCTTGGATTTTGTGCCCATTTAAAATCCTTTGAGGCAGGAGCTGTTGCATTGAGACGTGTTTTTGCTCTTGGTTTATTTTGCATTGTGCCCATTTTTTTTTTTTGTGAAAAATAAAATTACTATATTTTTATATGAAACTTTCTAGTATGTGACCCATATAATGTTCTAGATTTGTGCATGTCATCGTTTCACATTTATTGCATATATTTAAAACAATGTTGAGAGAGAGGGAAATTTTGTGAATGGCTTTACCATAAATTAAATGGTGGAGAAATTGTGCAATATGTAGCAGGTTACAGCCTCTACAAAAAGGAAAGCGATAAGAATCGAAAATTTACGAGTTTTAAGGGTATATTAGTAATAATAAGGGTTACTTGCCCAATTATCCTGTTAGTGACATTGTGATCCTTTAATATACATGTATATATATATATTAGCTAAAATGATCTGTAACTCTTAAAGAAGTTACAATTTTGTTCTTTTTATCAATTTTTGTTAATTTTTGAACCGAATTACACATCTTTTAAGAGTTGAGAGTCATTTGAATTAAAAAGAAAAAAGAAAAAAAAAAAATAAATAAATAATGATCAAATTGTCACTGAATAATTTGGAAAGTAATAAAGCAATTTATTCTACTACTAATAATAAAAAAGAATGGACACTAAAAACGTTAGCAACTCAATCATTTGATGATCATTAGAACAAACAAGTCCCAATTAAGAAGATCAATCTAATTTCCAAAAAAAAAAAAAAGAAAAGAAAAAGAAAAAGAAAATCAATCCGAAACCCTGTACCCACTAACATAGCAACGCACCACACAACTTTCTGAATCTTTTCTTTCAATAATCATTAAACAAAGACATTTAAATTCCTGATTTTCTTTTTAACTTATTGATATTTTATTTAAAATTACACTGACACATATTATATTTTACTTAATTTATAAAGAGCCTTTATTGACCAAAACATTTTACGTCAATGCCTCCTGATTTTTCAAAAAAATTACATACACATAATATCTATTAGTCAATTGTGACAGAAAAGTAATTTGACAGCTAAGTTTTATTTTGATACCTAAACTACCCTTCTCTCCAATTTAAAGCATTTCCAACTACACATAAATTTGGAAAATGACGTTAAAGATGATAGTTCATACTAAATATTAAACCCAATACAAAATATTAATATTAAAGATCGATAAATATTCATACTTTTCATATAAAAAAACCAATGGATTCTTTATAAAAAAATATCTTTTTTTATAAAGATTCTCCCGACGATGGTCTCCTTAAGAAGTAGAGGTATTGAGTGTGATGTAGTGTGCCCGAGATGTCAAGCCGTTTTGGAATCCCCTTCCCATGCTATTTTTGATTGCCCGCTCTCGTATATGGTGTGGAAGAAGTCTCGGTTTTGGAAGGTGTTAGAGAATAAGAGAGCGATGCCTTTTGCGGATTTCTTACGAAGTTTGTCGTTAGAAATTTCGTCGGATGACCTGGCGTTGGTGTGTTGGCTAGCGTGGAAGTTATGGTGTGAAAGGAATAAGGTTGTTCACGGGGGGGAGGCTGGTGACCCGCAGACCATTTTTGACCTTAGTATTGCCAGTTTTGGTGAATGGCAAGCTCTGAATAGGTCTCCGTCCCAACCGTCTGCTGTTGGCTCTAATGTTTGGTCACCACCCCAACCGGGCTACTTCAAGCTAAATATTGATGCTTCAGTCATTCCGGGGTCGGACCACATTGGTATTGGAGCGGTTATTCGTGACGAAGAGGGTTCTATATTAGGAGCTATGGCTAGATCGGTAGGGGGCTCTTTCTCCCCTTTTGTGGCGGAGTGTTTTGCTCTTCGGGAAGGCTTGAGATTTGCAAAAGAAATTAAGTGTGCTGATATTGAGGTGGAAACTGACGCTATTAATGTGGTTTCAGCTGTTGAGGACAATCGGGAACTTTCCTTGGAAGGTCCGATTCTGGAGGATGTAAAACAGTTGTTTGCCCAGGTACGGAGTACATGTATTCACCATATCCACCGTAGTGCTAATCTTGTTGCTCATCTTTTACCTAGATTTGGCTTCAATTCTAATTGTATCAATGTCTGGGTTAATGAGATTCCTAGTGTAGTCTCTAATACCGTTGCTATTGATATTATTGATTAATAAAGTGATCCTTTGTTCAAAAAAAAAAAAAAAAATCTTTTTTTATGTAATCCACTATAAATCAAAGGGTTGTCATTTATGTCTTAACCAAACAAATTGAAGAATAACACAATAAATTGAATCAAACTTTATGAAAAAAAATACAATTATTTATATAAATTAGTAGAAATGAAATTGAACATATCTTTATGATAAAGACAAATTCATTATGCGAAATTTTTTTTTTTGGAGAATTTTTTTCTTTATTTATCTTTTTCTCATTAATTTGAAATCTAATTTTGAGAAAATATTCTCCTTTTTTTCATTATGAATATTTACACCTTTACAATAATCAAAAAAATTTCAAAATTTTCTTTTCTATCAATTCTTTTTGCAATTTCATTAAATCAACTTTAGCCTTATTTGACAAACATCTTAGATTCCTTTTTTTTTTTTTTTTCTTTTTTGTAATTTTTTTTGTGTGTTAATTCTCCATTCTTTATAAAAGGTAAAATTGTCTTTATAATTATTCTTTTAGATATTTATGTAAATAAATAAAAAAAAATGGATATATTTCAAATTAATACCTCTAATTTGGATATGTAAATAACCCTTTTCTTTTGGATTGTAATGTTTTTGATTTTCTTCTGCTTTAGACTTTTGGAAATTTTCTTTTCAAACTTCGTGTGGCAGCTTAAGGTTTTAGATTGGAATGCTTGATCTTATCCAGATGTCAATTATCTTTTCTCTTCATTAAAAAAAAAAAAAATCTTTTTGCTATGCATCATGTTATTTACTAAAAATTAACCATGTTAATTACGTTTCTTTTGAAGTGGAGACTGCTAATGAGAATGAACGGATCACACGTATCTATAAAATGATAACTAATTAATGAGAGAGAGAGAGTAAAAGGAGAATTGAATTAGAAATTCTAATTTAGAATATTGTACAGGAAAAAAAAGTTTTTTGCGACAAAAAAAAAATCAGTGGCTATTTGTTCATTTTGGTAGCAGAGAGTTTTTTTGCGACCAAAATTTTGATCGCTGGGTGGTCGCAATAGCTTGGTTGCAGAAAGTTTTCTTGCAACTGAATTTTGGTCGACAAAAAACGTGTCTTTCTACAACCAAAACTTTAGTCATTGAAAGTTGATTATTTGGTCGTCAAATATACGTGATTTTGTTAGCAAAGGCAACCAAATGATTCTTTCGCGACCGAAAATTACATGTTTTACTGCCAAATAATTGGTCCAAACAAAGTGTTGCACGACCAAAATATTTGGTCGCAAAAAAATTAATATTTTAGTTACCAACTTGTGGTTGTAAAAAGACCTTAATTTAGACACTATTTAAGTTATGCCAAGGAACACGGCTCATAGTAATAGAACTTTTTGCGATCAAAATTTGGCACCCAAAATTTTTTTTGTTTTATTTATTTATTTATTATTATTATTTTTTTTTTTGTGACCAAAAATCTTGGTTGCAAAAAGTCATTTCTTTCTAAACATGTTAGAACATTTAATTGTGTAACAACTTTTCATTGAAAATAAATTTAAAAAAAAAAACTTGAGTAAAACAAAATACATTATTTGATGTAAATACTATCGATAATAACATTATAGTGAACCAAACTAATATACAAATTTCATGCGTGCTCTATTTGTAACGTATTTCACAGAAACATCATTTAAAATAGCTAAAATTTAATCATCACCAACTTGTATACATAAGCTCATTTGGTCTGATTTTTCCATTTCCAATTCTTTCGCCCAAGTTAAACTATCATTGGAAGTTTCTGAATCAGATGCATGTCAATCAATTTCAGTCCAATCATCATTCATAGGAATTTGAGAAAATCTGTAAGAGTAGCATAACATTTCTTGTTAGATTATTATCACTAGCATTACTTGAAAGAAAAAGGAAATTAACAGTTTCGCAAATAATATCTTATTAGTTAACAAAAGTAACATAGATCAATAGCCAAAGGTAACTTGTATATAATAGCATGTGCCAACCTCTCAAGTGTTAATGCTGACATATTCTTAAGCTGAAGATTAGGAGACAGAGCTCCCACTCTGTTTAATGTGTGTGTACCTGTTTGTATGCCATATTTACATTAATGAAATAATAGTCAAAACTAAAATATACTCATAGCAAGCGGTAGATGTTGATAGCACTAAAATTGTTTTCCACTTTGCAATATGAATTAACCGTTTAACCAAGTAATCCAATAATAGGTTATAAGCATTAGCTTGGAGAACTTCTTGCTTAATGTTTTGGGTGGTGAGTGCACAAGATCAATGCAAAATAGGACCCCGTAATTGGGCAAGAATCAAGGATTTGCCAGAGGCGATGATATTATGCATATATTGCCAGAACCCAACAAAAAAAGTATCATATGCATTTACACAAATACTCTCAATTAGGATGCAAAAACAAGAAATTAAGCTTTAGTTTGTTCTATTACCAAGCTAGATGTAGTTTGCTAACCAAATTACAATGACAAATAAACCCCATTCACAATTTACATTTCCTTTATATTCTTGGCAACCAATATAAAGCTAAAAAAAATAATAAGGGATAAAATAAGATAAATCGATACTGATATAATGATTTTATCAATCTTTATTCTTAGGTATTTTGTTGGTTTTTTAGCATTTTTATCAGTGTTTTATATTGTTTATTCTGTTTCTGCAGGAAAATTGCAAGAAGAAGCAAAAAGAGGATAAAAAAATACACCAAAAAGAGGAATCAAAGGAGCAAGAAATGGGCTGCAGCGCACCAAACATCTGCTGCAGCCCGCCCCTGCCCTGTTCAGGCGCGCTAAAGCCCACTTTTTATCTGCTGTAGCTCATCTCCTGAGAAACCCTGCTGCCATATGTAGGTTGCATCCCACTTTTCATCCGTTGTAGCGTCTGCACACGTGGATCCCTAAATTAAAGGCAAAAATGAGAAGATTTTGAGAGGGTATAAAACGGAAACTTGAAAGGACTTGAGAGATCTTTTGGAGACCCAAAATTTTAGACAAACAAGAGAGAAAACTTCAAGGTTGTTGAGGGCTTTTCTTGGAGATTCAAGGAGATTGAAGATTTGGGAGCTTGTTCTTCAACTAGTTCTTCTTTCTTCTACTTTCCTATCTCTTTTTAGCTCTTGAACTTGAATTTAATCTTTGAATTTGTGCTTGAACATGGATTTGATGTTTGTTTCAAATTTGGTTATGGATTTGAGAACTTTGATGTCTAGCTAAACTTTTAACCTAGGGGGTGTGATGTAGTTTGATGATGATTAAGTTTTGATGATTTTAATGATTGTTGATTGAATCCCATTTTGAATCATTTGTGTTTCTCCATGCTTTTTCTTAATTTGATTTTTCATTAATTAGAGTTATTAGATGTGTGAAATTAGGCTTGGGAAAGTTTATTTCATTTGTTGAGACTTGGGAAACACAACCTATAATGATATTAAGTTCGGGAGGCAAATATGACTTGGGTAATCAATAGAGTAGGTTTTGCGTAATGAGTGCTTAATTGATTGAGTTAATAGGGATATTAAATTGATTAATTTTGCTTATTATTTTACTCGGCAATTGGGAGAGGAAGTGGAATTAAAATTGGAGCCTACGATTAATGATTTGAATGAATTCGATTAATAAGTCTTGAATTGGATAAGCATAGTCTAGTCAAGTGAAATCAACACCTCCTAGCCTCACGTATCATCGAGTTCCCCTCAATCCATATCTCCATTGGCATTTGTTTACTTGATTCTTAGTTAAATTAGTTGATTAATTTAGTTTGTTTTCCATTTTACAATTGTCTAGATAAAGTTGGGATTGCTATAGTTGTGGTATTTAGCTTAATTTGGGATATGAAATAATCCTTGTGGGACAATACTTACTCACTCACTTTATTAGTTGTGCATGACTCGTACACTTGGAAGAGTACACGCTAACATGATACGCAACAAGTTTTTGGCACTGTTGTCGAGGATTGTAATTTCTAAATTTTTGCTAATTTTGCAACCAAGTATTCCAATTTTAATTTAGGCATTTTGTTTAATTTTGGTTACTATCGATACCAATTAGCTATAGGATTAAGTTGAACATTTTTTTTTTCTCTCTTTCTTGTTTTTAATTTCATGTTAATTTTTCGTGCTTTTGTGTTTTGTGAACTTGTTGAGGTTTTACGATGTTACATAGACAAATCCTCACATGTTTTGCCCAACAAGAGCTTGAATCTTTTTATAATGCTTGGTGGAGATACAAAGATTTGCTAATTAGGTTTCCATATCATGGTTTCTCCAAAGAATGTCAACTAGAAGTCTTCCTCAATGGCTTATGCAACACAACAAGAGAATGGGTCAACAGAGGAAATGGTACCGCCTCTTTTTAGCAATTATCCGTGGATGAAGCCTATTGTTTGTTAAAAGACATGGCCAACTTTGACCATTGGAGTTAGAATTCTTTGATGAACAACCAAGGTTGGGGTATTAGTTCTAACATTTCGAAGCCATGGTATGACATTCGACCTCAACATGCTGAGTCTCCTCCTAATCTTCAAGCCCTTGTTGCCCAATTTTTGGAGGAGACAAAGCTCCGTATAGAGAAGCTAGAGAGGATGGAAGTACTTCGTCAACTGCAAGCTGAATTGGCTCAAATTTAAGTGGAGTTGTCAAGGTTGAATGCGCCTCCAAATGACTCAATTGAAGCCATGAGAAGGAAGGCATTAATGGTGAACTTCTATAAAGAATTAGAAGCATCTAGTGAATTCCATCATGATGAGCTGACAGAAATTGAGGAGGAATGGGAGTTGTTTGAAGATGACTCTTCAAAAGAGGAAAAGACACAAGATTTGTGTATTGATGAAGAATCGCAAGAAGAAGTCCATGAGTCTCGACCTCTTGAGATCTCCATTGTTATGCCACCACCGATCAAGCACGATCACATCTATGAAGATCTGATGTGGCCAACACCTCTTCCACCGACACTAGCATCATTCCTTCACGCCCATCGAACACATCCATCGAAGCCAAGTCTAATCAAAGCCAAACTCATATATGGTGTTGTATGACACCTATTACAATTAATATGGGCGAAAGCCACTCTATGATGAGTGCTTCTCCAAAAAGTCAAGCTGATGACTATAAATCAAGCACTTCTTGGGAGGCACCCCAAGTTCTATCACCTTAATTTCTTTTAATTTTTTTCTTTTATTTTGTTTTCATTTGTTTATTTTTGGTGATATATGAGTGGTCATGTAGTATAAAAATTTAAATTTTGTTTGAATTGTTTGGTTTTCTTAGGTGTTCATGGGCAATTAGAGCTATGGAAAGCATTTGGAAGCGTTGTGAGGAGTTTAGGAGCAATTAGAGGAGTTCGGAGGCAATTTTGTGCTTCTTTGGTTTTCAAAGAAGGGGAAAGCATACCGCAGCATGCCAAAAATTTCGCTACAGCACACCTCTGGGCGTCAAGCTAGGCAGAGAGAAAAGTTTTGTAGGTTGCAGCAGTTTCCCAATCCACTGTAGCGAAAAAAAAAAAGAAAAAAAAAGCACACTTTAGTGAGCTTACCATGCGCTGCTGCGCATGCTCACAGACTAAAGACCCAGTTCTGCAGGCTACAATGGTTCCCCAATCCGTTGTAGCAAGAGGAAAAAAAAAATGCATGCTACAGAGTGGAAAAGATCCGCTGTAGCGTGTTTTCGTACGTCTCCCTTATAAAACACAAGTTTTTCCCCAAAACCCATTCTCTATCTTTTTCAACCCTAATCACTATCTCATTTTCACCCAAATCTCCCATAACCCAAAAATTTCCCCTAAAATCTCTCAATCTCACCCTCTAATCTCTACTTTCCCAACTATCATTATCCTCATCCTTTACTATTCATCATCTTCTTCACCATTTTCTCTTTCTTACTCAACCTCCATGCTCATTTTCATCTTCCATAACAAAAGGAGACTTTAATCTTCAAGGAGCACAAATTTGGGATTCTCTCACTCTTCATCAACATCAAGGTAACCAATTTGTGCCTCTTTGAAGATTTGTGGAAAACTTGGTATTGTGGAAGATTTTGGTTATTGAAGTCTTGGTTGGTTGATTTGGTTTGAAGTAAAAAGTGGAGGGTTCTGATTGTTTTGGATGTTATATTGTGGGATATTGGTGTGATTTTGCGGAGGGTATATGTATTTTTGGTTTCATTAGTTGATTAATGTGGTTTGTGGATGTGGTTTGGAAGAATTTTGTGTGCATGGTTGGCATTGTATTGATTTTCTTTGGGTTTTGGTATTGATTTTGGAACTTGCCTTCATAAATTTGGTGCTTCTTCTTTAGTGTTGAGATTATTGGTAGTTGGTGAATTCGAGTAAAATGCCGGTGAAGTCCGCTGCAAAAAGACAAAGGGGTTAGAGTTCTGGGACTAGGGAAGTAGGGCCTACTTTGAATGTCTTTGTTTCAAAGGCTGTAGAGGAGAAGTACAATATCCATAATAAAGAGAAAGTTTGTATCCAAGAAAGGTTTAATATTCCAGGGAACTAAGCCTTCGATCTTGTACGAGAAACCATTCAATCACGTGGATAGGAGATGTAATGTACCCCCCTCCCCACCCAAATACGGATCTGTGACCCTTATGCGGGAATTCTACGCAAACGCCATGGTGCATCAAAACAATAAGACAAAAGTTTGTGGTGTAGTAGTGAAGTTTGATGCAGCGACAATTAATCAACACCTTTAACTCGTGGTACTAGAAGAAGACGACTTCGCCAAATACATCGAAGAGCCCGATATACAGCAGGTCATGGATGCCATTTGTTTCAAATGAACTCAATGGACCATTGCTAATAATGTTGAGGCATTTTTTGATTCCAAATATTTGGACAAGTACATGAAAGTTTGGTTCCATTTCATCAATGCAAGATTGTACCCAACAACACTTGTGTCAGAATGTTCAAAACAAAAAGCCCTAGCTCTTTATGCCATTGTTAAGGGAATGAAAATTAATGTTGGGGCAATTATCTACGCCACTATCCTTAACGTCGTCCGCACCAACAATGTTGGATTACCATTTTCATCCTTGCTCATTTAGTTGTTTGAGAAGGCAGGGATCAACGCAGCGGACAATTACGTTTGGTGATCTTAACGGTATAATTCGCATTTGGCACAACCAGCAGGAGGAAGGAGAGGGAGGAGCCGAACCTTCAAGAAGCTCGGCAAGGTGACGAACCGAGGCCATCATTTCTGATCTTCATCAGATGTATGAGCATCACCGCGAACAACTCGAGGACATGTAAGCCCAACTCACTTATGACCACCAATGGCAGCTAGAGCATATGGAATATGAAGCCTCATGTTGCAACACCATGGAGAAGATGTTCCAACATTTTAGTTTCAATTCTGGCCGAGACATGACTAGCTTCCCTCAAATGCCACCTTTCCCCAACCGCCTCTGTCAGCCTTACCAACAAGCCCTATAGCTGCAAGGGGATAACCAAGACAACATGCAAGAAGATAATGTGTAGGAGGTGAGACACTATGTCTCGCCTCCCAGATAAGTTTCTCATTCCTTAAACATTGAGGACAATGTTTAACTTTAAGTTTGGGGGTCAGACACTTAATTAGTCTTATTGTTTTTCTTGGTATCCGGTTGCCCTTGTTTTACCTAATTGTTGATGATTTTATGTGGTTGTTTTTCTTTGTGATCTTTAATTTGGTTTGTGTTGCTATTTTTAATTTTTGATCTTTAGTTTTTATTTCATAATGTAAAAAAAAAAAAAAAAAAAAAAATGAGTGAGTTTTTGTTGGCAAAAGATGACCATGAATCAATGAAAGTGACGACTACAAATTGTCTATTGTGGTCATTTGTAACGTCTTCCATTTGTGATTTTTATGTGCTTGACATTCATGCTAGCATAGGATACTTTTGACTCTTAATCACTTGAGCACCAAGTTTTTAGCCATTCACCCTTTTTAAAGAATTAAAAGACATTTATGCATGTAGTTAGGTTCATGGTTTATCGAGGGCTTTAGAACCCAATTTAGTGAAAATTACGGTGAAATCCTAGGTTAGGTAACATGGAGAGATGATGTAGGCAAATTTTTTGAACTGTTTGAGCCGTTCAAGCCAACCCTTTGGAAATTATCCCTTGTTGTCCCCTTTTGAGCCTTTAAGCCATTTCGTTCCTCACTCGCACTAGTATATCCTAGCCAATTAAAGAATTAACCCAGCACTTAACCCATCACTTTAGGCACAGAATGCACTCCTCATTGTATTTGAGTGTATTTTGGTTCAACAAGAGCTTGGGTTTGGGTTTTGGAACATTCTTTAGTGGTCTGCATTTTTTCTATTTTCATTGTTACTTTAAATTCTTGTTAAAAATAAATGAGAAAAAGAGGGAAAAAAGAGGGAGAGAGAGAGAGAGAGAGATAAAATTTTGCTATATCCAAAAATCAAGTATTTAAATGAGTTTAGGGGTGTAGTAGAAAAAAAAAATCAAACAAATAAAAATACAAAAAAATGTAAAAAGAGAAAAAGACGTAAAAGTTGTGAGTTTTGTTTGCTTTTATTTGCTTTTGTGGAATAAATGGGTGATTGATTGATTTGATGTAAAGTTTGGAATTTTGGGGTTTTCATTGAGTGTATTTGAGGTCTGTGAGGTGCATGGCGTGCCTAGGGTAATTCAACCTTAAAATTTCCTTTCTCATCTACCCTTTACCCTAGCCTTACGTTACAAGCCTTACAAAGTCATATTGATATCTGGTGTTATGCTAACCTACAATAATGGAGAGCAACACTAAATTGGGCCTATGGTAGTTCTTTAGTTCATCATTTAGCGATAAGTCCATTAACTTCCTTAATGCATAAATCAATCCGGTGTTTGATCAGTTGGGTGGTTTTGGTCTTCACACACACACACGAGAATTTTGAATGGAATCACGCTAGTATTAAGTGTTGAAATTCTAGATAATTACAATGGTTGGCATTCCTTTCGAGCTTGAGACATTTGTGGATTTTGAGGCAAAATTCTTGGTCGTCAATTTTGTTGTTTAGACTCACACTGTGTTTGGTTGTTTGTTTGTCAATTGCTTTTCTTTCTTATCTTTTTCATTTTTCTTTCTCTTTGCTTTTTCTTTGTTTTTTGTTTTTTTTTTTTTGTTTTTTGTATTTTTTTTGTTTTTTTGCACGAGGACTAGCAAAGTTCTAAGTTTAGGGGTATTTGATATAGTGATTTTATCAATATTTATTCTAAGGCATTTTGTTGATTTTTAGCATTTTTATTAGTGTTTTATATTGTTTATGTTGTTTTTGTAGGCAAATTGCAAGGAGGGGTAAAAAGATCAAAAAGGCACCAAAAAGAGGAATCAAACGAGCAAGAAACAGGCTGCAGCGCGCTCTTAAAGTTCCAGGCCAGAGTCAATGTAGCTACAGGCTATAGCGCACAAAAGCTTTGATGTAGCCCGCCTCTGCCCTGTTCAGGAGCACTAAAGCCCACTTTTTATCCGCTGCAGCCCACCTCCTGAGAATCCCTAGCCATCATATGCGGGTTGTAGCCCACTTTTCATCCGGTATAGTGCCTACACACATGGATCCCTAAATTGAAGGAAAAAATGAGTTGATTTTGAGAGCGTATAAAAGGGAAACTTGCGATGACTTGAGAGAGCTTTTGGAGACCCAAAATATCAGACAAACAAGAGAGAAAACTTCAAGGTTTTTTAGGGCTTTTATTGGAGATTCAAGAAGATTGAAGATTTGGGAGCTTGTTTTCAACTAGTTCTTCTTTCTTCTACTTTCCTCTCTCTTTTTAGCTTTTGAACTTGTATTTACTCTTTGAATTTGTGCTTGAACATGGGTTTGATATTTATTTCGAATTTGGTTATGGATTTGAGAACTTTGATGTCTAGCTAAACATTTAAGCTAGGGGGTATGATGTAGCTTGGTGATGATTATGTTTTGATGATTTTAATGCTTGTTGATTGAATCCTATTTTGACTCATTTGTGTTTCTCCATGATTTTTTCTAATTTGATTTTTCAATAAATTAGAGTTATTAGATGTGTAAAATTGGGCTTAAGAAAGCTTATTTCATATGTTGAGATTTGGGAAACACAACCTATAGTGATATTAAGTTCAGGAGGCTAATAATGTAACGAACCGCCTAGCACAGGCCGTTACCATACATACATACTTAACATCTCTCTTAATACTTACTTACTTAGCGAAAACAACGGAATTTTTTTTATACGGTGCGCACACACACGAATACGTACATACGAAATAACGTTTACTAAATAAAAGTGTTCGGACGTAAAATAAAACACATAAAATAAATACATAAAATATCGAAACGCATAGCGGCACTTATTCCCACATTTCACAGTTCGCCCCGCCATGCTCCACCATCTTGCATCACATACTTCCCGTAGGTTGCTTACCTACAACATAGACATCAAACATGAGCTTTCGCTCAGCAAGTACAACTAAGACATCCGCGACACAACAAACTCTAACATATCATAACATATCGTAACTTATCATAACTTATCATAGCATAACATAATCACGCATGAGTCATTTATGCTTCATTATACTTTCTTATTTCTTCATAACATACTTTCTTATCTTATCTTAACTTATGGGCCCCTTAACATTAGTGTCCGTACCGGGCGCGCAATTATGGAGTAGTTGGGGCGGTCAGTCCATTTCCAACTCAAACCATAGTCCAACTCGACTTAACGCGGGTCGGTACGACACAGGCAAGCTTGCTTACCATCATAACTTTCATCGTCTCATACCTTGTTCTTATTCTTATTAATTGGTGAACATGCTTCGTGATGTCTCACACAATTAAATCATGATCGTATCTTAGCAATACCATAGCCTTAACATAACTTATGTCTTAGCATAACATGATTCTAGCATATTTCATAGCATATAGCATGTATCATAGCACATAGCATACTTCATAGCATATAGCATTTACCATAGCATACATCATAGCATATAACATTTATTAAACATATAGCATATGTAACGACCCGCCTAGCACAGGCCGTTACCATACATACATACGTATATTCCATACTTACTTATTTGACATAAACAGCGGAATTTTTTATTTTTATTTTTTTTATACAGTGTGACACGCACACTAAGGCATACGTAAGATATAACGAGTATTAATTAAAGTGGTTTGGCATAAATTAATAAACTTAAATAAGACACATAATAATATCAATACGCGTAGCGGTATATATTTCCCACGTTTCACAGTCCGCCAAGCCTCGTCCCTCCATCTTGTATCAGCAATTGTTAGCAGGTTGCTTACCTACAGTATAGACGTAAGACAGTGAGCTTTCGCTCAGCAAGTACAACTATTCTATACCGCGACGCAACACAATATATCACACATACATAACATAAATTAGTCACGGCATAACATTACTTATCTTAACATAACATAACATAACATAACATAACTTATCCTACATATGTATAAGCCACTTATGCTTTCTTATGCTTTCTTATCTTTCATAACTTGTTTTCTTAGCTTATCTTAACATATGGGCCCCATAAGTGTCCGTACCGGGCGCGCAACTATGAATTAGTTGGGGCGGCCAGTCCATTTTCAACTCAATCCATAGTCCAACCCGATCTAACGCGGGTCGGTACGACACAGGCAACTTGCTTGCCATCATAACATTCTTTATCTTGTACTTGATCTCATTCTTTGTTAAGTGGTGAACATGCTTCGTGATGTTTCACACAATTAAATCATAATCTTATCTTAAGCATATCTTAACCTTAACATGTTTCTAACACTTTTCATGACATATTCCTTAGCATATAATCATAGCATTTTACTTAACATAACATATAACATAGCACTTTTCGTAACATTTCCTAACATACAGCATATGACTTTATATAACACTTAACATATAACATTTAGAACACATAGCATTTAACAAACATACTTAGGCAAGTATACACAACAAAACCTATGCTGTAGGCGGAGTTGTACTTACCTTGATTATGATTCCTGTGTCCACTATCTAGCTTGAGCTCGTCGGGACACCGTCGCGTACTATATTCTGTTATCAATTAAGAGTAAGGGTTAGAAATGTTGGTAATATAACCAACACTCTTATATAACCTTAGGTATATACCCTTACTTGATATTACGTTATCCTACTTGGTTACATTGAGTAACCCTAGGGTTTAAATCTATCCTAATCGGATTATTATTTTTATTTTATTCTTACTTTAAATTTCCAAAATCCATTTTTGTTTTCTTTTTAGAAAACCTTATGTTTTTGGTACAAAACCCTTTATTTCACTTGAAAATTAGAAATCATAAAATAAAATTTATAAAAATTATTGACTATTGAAAACTGTCTTTGGAACAGTTTCACAATGCCAATTTACCAGTGTAAGTACTAATTCACCCTTTTTCTGTATCATTTCCGAAAATCCTGTACAGGAATCTCCTATTTCCTGTACAGTTTTTGAAAACCAATTTCATTTAAAAATCTAAGCCGATTTTGGAAATGTTATCTTCATGAAAGTTTTAGCTATAGAAAAACCCTACAACTTTCATGTTTTGAGAAAAACCCAATTCGGACGTTTACCTAGTCATATGCCCTATTGCACCAATCCTGGCCGTGCATGGTCCTGGGCACGGTCAGGCTCGGGTTTTGATGAAAACCGAGGCCGTTGGAGCCTCATTTTGCAAATCTGTCAGCGTTTCCCCCTAGGAAAAACCCTAATCTACAACTTTCATATTTTGAGTTTTTCCAAATTCGGTCTCTAAGGGCCTCAAAATATACTTTTCCCGAGACTGGTCAATTTCTACCCGAAATGGCAGTTTTCGGTTTCGATTTTATTTTACGTCTTATTTCGTTCACCCTACCTCAACCGACCACAGCGAGAGCCTAAGTCAGTCATGCAGCGTACTTCTAACGTTCAATTTTCAACATGCACATCAAATTTTAGCATCATACATCAACATATAAAACCCTAACCATACTACAAACACTTAGCATGCAAGATTGCAACCACCAAACCAAACCCTAATTCATCAAGCACAAACCCTAAATTTCTAAACTAGGGCAGCAATAAACAGTGAGCTTATGCTCATACAAACCTTGTTTGAAATACATTTAAATTTCCCAAATGAAATTTAAATGAAAAGCTTAGAGTTCAAGGGTTTATACCTCACTTAAGACCAAGGAATTGGCTTGCTTTTCTTTCCCCTTTTTCCTTCACCACAGCCGGCCAAGTTGGTGAATTGAGGTCCAAAATTTTCCAGCCTTCCTTCCCTTGAAGTCCGGTCACCACAGCTCTAAAAATTCCGGCCAAATGCTCCAAAAATCCGGCCAAGGTCTTGGCTTGGTTCTCCCCCCCTTACAACCGGCCTTAGGCTAGAAAATGGTATCCAAAATTTTACAAACTTTCTTGCTTGCTCTCCACACAAAAACCGACCTTCCTACACCTAAATCACTCTTGATTTTGGCTTAGATTTCTTTCTTTCCTCTCCTCTCAAAACCGGTTCTAGTTGAGTAAAAATTTGGGCATAGTTTAGTTTGGGTTTTCTAATTTTTGTGAACAATGGCAACCCCTATTTATAGAGGTTGAGAACTTATTGTATTTGCAACTTTAGTCCTTGAAAAACAACAAAATTGCACCTTGGGGGGGGGGGGGGGGGGGGCATGTGGCCGGCCAAAGGTGGCTAAATTTAACCAAATACTTTCCAAATTTTGGTTAATTAACATAGTGATGTCATAATCAAAAAGGTAAGTGAGGTAAGCTTACTTTTAAGTGTGTTTGGTTTATCTCCTATTATACAGTCCATTCTTAAATTAACACAGGTATTTCCAATACTGGATTCACTTATACACAGTATTGGTTTAATGAACTACAGTCCAAAATTCATCTGTGTAAAAACGAATTGTATAAAAATTTTCTCATAACTTGGAACCACTTGGCCCAAGATATCCTAATTAATGTGCTTGATTTTCTATGGTGGTTTTAAATTCTAAACATATCATTTTATTCATAAAAACGGCTTTATGCAGTACATTCTATACTGTGAATTATTTAATCGTACAGCCTTTTTCTTTAACTTTTTGGGTCAATCTTTGGCTTTCTCGTCCGCCATTGACTTCCTTGTCAACCGCTGACTTTCCCGCCAAACTTTGACTCCCGTGGTCAACAGTTGACTTTTTGGTCAACCGTCGATGTTTTTCGGTCAAACTTTGACAAACATAAAAATTTTGGCGATTTTGCTCTTTTTTGCCTAAAAGGTCATTTTCTTGACTAAGCAATCATTTTCGAGTCTTATAAAATCATAAAAACTCACAAAACGTAATAAAAACCCTTAACCGGGCTTTTTCATAAATATCTTCATAGTTCGTACAAATTTCTTAAATTATAAGAAATCGTAATGTTATAGAAAACTAGGTATTACAGCATATATCATAGCACATAACATTTATTAAACATACTTGGGTAAGTATTCACAACAAAGCCTATGCTGTAGGCGGAGTTGTACTTACCTTATTTGCTGTGTCCGACACTGAGCTTGATACCGTCAGGACACTACAGCACTCTACCTTCTGTTGTAATATAAAAGTAAGGGTTAGAAATGTTGGTGATATAACCAATATCCATATATAACTTTAGTTATATGCCCCTTACTTAATCTCATGTTATTCTATTTGATTACATCAAGTAACCCTAGGGTTTAAACTTACCCTAATCGGATTATTTCAACTTTGGTTTCAAAAACCCATTTTTACTTTCTTTCGGAAAAACCTTATATTTTATGTACAAAAATCATTTGTTCAACTCTGAAAATTTATAACTATAAAGTAGGATTTGTCAAAATTATTGACTATTGGAAAATTCCTTTGGAACAATTTTACATTGTTAATTTATCTGTGTTTGTGCAGAAATGTCCTTTTCCTGCACTGTTTTTCAGAAATCCTGTACAGGAATTCCCTATTTCCTGCACAGTTTTAGAAATCCAATTTAATTTAAAAATCTAAACCGAATTTGAAAAATTTTTCTTCACAAAAGTTTTAGACTTGAAAAACCCTACAACTTTTGTGTTTTACTCAAAACCTAATTCGGACTCTAACCTACTCATTTCCCCTGTTGAACCCACCTGGCCGTACATGAAGTCTGGGCACGGTCAGGCTAGGATTTTTGTAAAAACCGAGGCCGTTAGAGCCTTATTTTACAAAACGGTCTGACTTTCACCCTAGGAAAATCTCTTCTCTACAACTTTCATGTTTTACATTTTTCCAAATTCGGCCTCTAAGGGTCTCAAAACTGGGTTTCCAGAAAACTGGCCAGTTTCCTCACGAACTGGCAGTTTCCTTGATTAAATTGATTTTACGTCCTAATCGTGCACCCTACCTCAATCGACAGCAGCCGAGAGCTTAAGGTCAAACATGCAGCGTATTTCTAATGCCAAGTTTTTCCATCCAACAAAATTAGGGTCATACATTAACATCATCATTAAGCATAAAATCCCTAAACTCATGCAAGCATCAAAACCAACCATAAACCCTAACAATCAAGCACAAGACCTAAAAATCTAATCTATGGCAATAAATCAAATTGAGCTTATGCTCTTACAATTTCAACTTGAAATACACTTAAATTTCAAATTGAAACTTAAATTGAAGAGCTTAGGATGCTAAAGGGATTTTTCCTTGATTCACACAAGGGTTTGGCTTGCTTGACCCAACTTTTCCCCTTTCTCCTTGGCTCTTCCACAACCGGCCTTCCCTTGACAAAGGGGCTCCAAAATTTTTCCGGCCACTTAGCTTGGTTCTCACAAATCCGGCCAACCTTCCTAACACTTCCTTCCTTCACTTTTCTCTTTCCCTTACTTTTTCTCCCACAACCGGCCCTTTGGCCTCAAATGGATACCAAAATTTTTTCCAAACTTTTCCTTGTGTTCTAGCTCAAATCCGACCACTTCCCTTAAATTTCCCCCTTTGAGTTTTTGATTTTCTCTCTTTTCTCTTGGCCTCTCAAGTTCGGATTTTTGAGAAGAAAAATGGGCAAAGTTTTGCTAGATTTTCCAAATTTTGTGAATAAAATGGCCAACACCCACCACCTATTTATAGGTGATGGAAAACTTCTCAAAATTGTCAAAAAGCCCTTGAAGAAACAAAAATTTGCACAAAGGGGAGCTTAGGTGGCCGGCCAACTCATGGTCTAGAACACTCCATATTTCTTTCCATCTTTTGTTTAATTCAATAATGATGTCATAATTTGGGGATTAGATGATGTAAGCCTCATTAAGGCTTGTTTGGCCTTTTTACTTAATACGCAGTTCATTTTTTAGGTAACACAGATATTCCCAATACTGTGCTCACTAATACACAGTACTGTTATACTATACTGCAGTCCAAAATTCATCTGTGTAAAAATGAACTGTATAAAAATTTTCTTATAACTTTAAGCCATTTGGCCCTAATATCTTACTTGGTGTGCTTGATTTTTCTATGGTGGTTTTGAATCTTAATCATACTATCTTACCCGTAAAGACGGTTTCTGCAGTATATTTTCCATACTGCTACTTATATAACAATACCGACATATCTTTGACTTTTCTGGCCAACTATTGACTTTCTTGTCAAGGTTTGACTTCTTTGGTCAATAGTTGACTTTCTTGGTCAACAGTTGACTTTCTTGGTCGGACTTTGACCAACATAGAATCATAACATTTTCTACCCCTTTTTACTTAAGAGGTCACATGCTTGGCTAAGCAATCATTTTTGAGTCTTATAAGATCATAAGAACTCACAAAATTTAATAAAAACCCGTAACCGGGCTTTTTCATAAATACCTTCATGGTACAAACAAATTCCCTTAAAAAAAATCGTAATGCTAAAAAAAACTAGTCATTACAAATATGACTTGGGTTATCACTAGAGTAGGTTTTACGTACTGAGTGCTGAATGAATTGAGTTAATATGGATATTAATTTGATTAATTTTGCATATAATTTTACTCGGCACTCGAGAGAGGGAGAGAAATTAAATTTGGAGCCTACGATTAATGATTTGAATGAATTTGATTAACAAGCCTTGAATTGGATAAGCATAGTCTAGTCAAGTGAAATCAACAACCCCTAGCTTATCATATCATCGAGTTCCCTTCAATCCATCTCTCCATTTGCATTTATTTGCTTGATTCTTAGTTTAAATTAGTTGCTCAATTTAGTTTGTTTTCCATTTTACGATTGTCTAGATAAGTTGGGATTGATGTGGTTATGGTTGCGCACGACTCGTACACTTGCGAGATTAAACGATAACACGATACGCAATAGATAACAGCACAAGGTAAGAAATCTCTCCCTACCATGCTTTCCCACACCGACAATTTCCTGGAACTCTATTTAAAAAAAAAAAAAAAAAAAAGCATTATATTATAGTGCAAAGAAAACAGAAAACACTAGAAATTACAACAAAATCAACAAATCAAAAACCAAAGGGAAAAAATTGAGATTACACCTAGACTTGGACCATGATATTGCACTAGCTGACTATATGTAAAAGAACACGTGACCTCCGTTTTCTTCAAATAAGATGGCGGACCTGAGAAGTGAAATTTGACAATCAAAGAGAGTCAATAACGGGCAAGAGAATCTGGTTATTTTAGATCCACCTGCTCTTCCATAGATAACAAGAAATCGGTGCCTCGAACACTTTATATAACCTGGAAGTACCAGTCCACCATTTCGGTAAGACACGAGGTACTAGGACGTAATTTTTCTATCGTTTAATCTCTAACCTTAAGGTCCTAAGTTTGGATACCTTTACGCCTTCTACAAAAAAAAAAAAAAAAAAAAAAAAAAAAAAAAAACAACAACAACAACAACAACATGATTACCTGTACATTCATTATAAGTATTTCCTCCACAACCTTTGTCACACAAACATATGAAACTTTCGTTCGAGTTCATCGAGCAGTGAGCATTAGGGCCACAAACTGAGGCCTTGACGCATGTTCCATTGTTAGATGAACTCCAGTCAAGCACAGCGTGAACAAATTTCGTTCTTCAATTTGTATGAGTATGTCATTTAATTCCAAACTAGAATTGAACGGATATGTCTCGTCAACTATGTAAGCATAGCTACATTTATCGTCAGGCTTCTTGCGTTTACCAGAACTTGTTTTCTTGAATGACACGTCAAGAATTTAAAGCCAGCTTGGAATTCTTGTTTGGCAACAACCTCGGCCAAGGCATGATCCACTTGTATTAGTAGTAGTAGTAGAACTCGTTTCTCGGTTATCATGATCATAGTTCACGTGACGATACGACATACACCCACCAATCTTCTTCTGGTTCTCATCCCTGAACTCAGCAGTCTTGTCGCAGCCGAGGGACACGGATCTGTTGACGCTGCTCGAAAACGAGAAAGGGCTTCTTGTTAGGAGTAGAGATGCGGTTTTATCATGACAATTCGATAATGCGGGACTCTTTACTGTGATGGTATGGTTGTCCAAAGAAATATCAAGAACCTCCAGATTAAGAGTGTGTAAGAAGGGCTTTGGAGGGTGGTCAGAGGAGGCTTTGCAGACAATCGTGTACCAATTGTTTAACGAGCAGTTGGATCCAGTTCCGATGCCAAAAAGGTATGGAATGGAAATCTCTCCACATTTGTGCGAACTAGTACTATTAGAAGATGGATTTTCTTGTAATTGTTGTGTTGATCCTTGTATAGTACTTAACACAATTGTTAGTACACAAGCAAGATTTCCTAAAGATAATCTAGTTGTTTGTAATTAATGTAAATAAGCGTTATTGCAGCTAGTTCTATTCTACGGGACCAGATGTTAGTTTGGTGAACGGAACTTGTATATATATTTTTTCGTTTCAAATCTTGGAAGTCATGATATGGTGTGAGACAGAAAGCTAACTATTTTTCTTTCTTCTTGAAGGACTCCTGCATCTAGCACGCCGGCATTCACATCGGAAGATGTTTATTTGAAGGTGTTTAATCTGCAAGACAAGGTATATTGAAATTCTTTTTATGCAGTAGGTATATTAGCTTTAGTGTTTGTGACATTCTGGTTCATATATGGTTGGTCTTTTGCATAGATTGCAAACGTTCATAGAATGCCAAAGCCAAAGCCTAAAATTCAGAAGCCTGCCAAGAACGGAACGGATAAAACCAAGAGCAGTCAGGAAAAAGCAAAATCTTCAGACACAACTTCTGAAGAGAGTCAACAATCTCAAAGTAACGAATCAGTGGCAGAATCGAATGTATCGGACAATGAGAATGTTGACACGGAGATCAATGATCTGTTGAGAAAATAAAAGGTTTTTATTATTAAACTTTATTTGTGGTAATGTGTGGCTTTTGGTTTTTGAGTAACCGGTTGTGGTTTAATGTGTAGTTATGTGAGTTAATTTGGGAGTTTATTTTTGTTTTAGAAGTTATGGGCATTTGGTGACATTTATGGTTTTTAACCATTAGTATTCCATGGTTGTTTTTGTAAGCCTATATAAAGGCATGCTTAGTTAAATGAATATAGATAACTTCCTCCATACTTGTCCTTCACGTTTTTTTTCTCTAACAAAGTGGTATCAGAGCGTGCAGAGAGAGAAAAAAAACCAAGAGAAAAATGGCCAACGGTGGAGGAATGGGTCCGCTTCAACTACCGATGCTTACCAAGCTCAACTACGACAATTGGAGCATCAAGATAAAGGCGTTACTAGGAGCACAAGACGTGTGGGAGAAAGTGGAAAACGGTTTCCAAGAGGCGGAAGCTGGAGCCGATCAAGCGCAAAGAGACGCGTTAAAAGAGACAAGAAAGAAGGACAAGAAGGCCCTCTATATCTTGTACCAATCGGTGGACGAAGACACGTTCGAGACCATCGCCAATGCCGAGACGTCAAAGGCGGCGTGGGACAAGCTCCAATCGACTCATAGAGGAGCTGATAGTGTGAAAAAGGTACGGTTGCAAACTTTACGTGGTGAGTTTGAATCGTTACAGATGAAGGAGACGGAGGTGATAGCATAATATCACACAAAAGTAATGACCGTTGTCAATCAATTGAGACGGAACGGTGAAGAAATTGCCGATGTTCGTGTGATGGAGAAGGTTCTACGGAGCCTAAACACTAAGTTCGAGATCATCGCCACGACAATCGAGGAGACGAAGGATCTCGAAGACATGACGATTGAACAATTTATAGGCTCGTTGCAAGCCTATGAGGAGAAAAAGAAAAGGAAGATGGAGCAAACGGAGACCGTTGAAAAACTTCTCCAACTCAAACTCAAGGAGGAGAATGGTCGTGGATGTGGAAAAGGTCACGGTGGTCGAGGCCATGGTAGGAGAGGTGAAGCCAACACCGACGTTTCTCAAAACTCGTGTGAATCTTCAAGAGGAAGAGGAGGCCGAGGTCGTGGAAGACGTGGTGGAAGGTCAGGGAGAGATAAATCTCAAATAAAATGTTATAATTATAATAAATATGGACACTATGCGAATGAGTGTTACTCATCCCAAACAGAGCCGATCGACCGGAAGCATCAGGACCGGTCAACCGCCGACACATCCAACGCCCATCAAGAGCAGTCCAATTATGCGGAGGAGAACGGGACCTTATTCATGGCTTCAAAGGGAGAAGAAGAGAGTCGAGATAGCATGTGGTATCTTGACACCGGAGCCTCGAATCACATGTGTGGGAACCGCGAGATGTTTGTGGAGTTGAACGAGATGGTAAAAGGTAATATTGCATTTGGAGACAATTCTTTGGCCGCCATCAAAGGAATAGGTAAAATTCTCATTCGGTTAAAAAATGGAGAACATCAATATATCACAAATGTTTTTTATATTCCCAATGTAAAAAACAATATATTGAGTGTAGGACAATTGTTAGAGAAAGGTTTTGAAGTTCAAATGAAAAACAATTGTTTGTATTTGAGAGATAATCATGAGAGACTTGTTGCTAAAGTCTCCATGACCAAAAACCGAATGTTTCCTTTGAATGTATGTAATGATGTTCCGAAATGCTTGAAGACGTGTTATGAGGATCCCTCTTGGCTATGGCATCTACGGTTCGGGCACCTCAATTTTGGGAGTCTAGAAGACTTGTCGAAGAAGAAGATGGTGCGGGGCTTACCACACATTCACAAGCCGAACCAAGTGTGTGAAGGGTGCCTACTCGGAAAACATCCTCGAAGTAGTTTTCCGAAGGAGTCTATGACAAGAGCCAAGAAGCCTCTAGAACTCATCCATGCCGATGTGTGTGGAGTGATCAAACCGGAGTCTCATGGTAAAAGTAAATACTTCCTTCTCTTTATTGATGATTTTTCTAGAAAAACATGGGTGTATTTTTTGAAGGAAAAATCGGAAGTATTTGAAATCTTCAAGAGATTTAAGGTGCATGTGGAGAATGAAAGCAACCTTACGATCAAGGCCGTGAGAACCGATCGAGGTGGTGAATTCACATCAAATGAGTTCAAACAGTTTTGTGATGAAAAAGGCATCCGACGTCCGTTAACGGTGCCAAGGACACCGCAACAAAATGGTGTGGCGGAGAGGAAGAATCGGACAATCTTGAACATGGCAAGAAGCATGCTGAAGACGAAGAAGATGCCAAGGGAATTTTGGGCGGAGGCCGTAGCTTGTGCGGTCTATTTGACAAACCGAGCACCAACCAAAAGTGTGCTTGACAAGATGCCTCAAGAAGCATGGAACGGAAGAAAACCCGGAATTGGTCACTTCAAGGTGTTTGGGAGTATTGCATATGCTCATGTGTCAGAAGAAAAAAGGACCAAGCTCGACGATCGAAGCGAGAAACTCATCTTCATCGGCTATGACGCAAGTTCAAAGGGTTATCGCCTCTACAATCCTTTGAATGGGAAGGTAATTATTAGTCGTGATGTTGTTTTTGATGAGGAAGTCTCTTGGGATTGGAATATACAGGAGGAGGAGTATGATTTCCTTCCATACTTTGAAGAAGACGATGAAACCGAGCCAACCAGGGACGAAATGGGTGAAGTTTTTCCCATTCCAGCGTCACCCGGTCGTCATCTGAAGATTCAGCGTCATGCAATGCATCGTCCAGTGGAACGGAGGTATTTTCCAGCGATTCGGAGAACAAAATTGGCCCAAGAGGAACCCGAAGTCTACGGGAACTTAATGAGGTAAATGAAAATCAAAATGACATAATTCTCTATTGTCTTTTTGGTGATTGTGAGCTTATTAGTTTCCAAGAAGCCATTGCAAACAAAAAATGGAAGAATGCAATGGATGAAGAAATTCGAGCGATAGAGAAAAATGACACATGGGAGTTGACCAAGCTTCCAAAAGGGCACAAACCGATCGGAGTGAAGTGGATATACAAGATAAAGAGAAAGGCTAATGGCGATGTTGAAAGGCACAAGGCGAGACTAGTGGTGAAAGGGTATAGTCAACGACAAGGCATCGACTATGATGAGGTATTTGCCCCCGTTGTTCGCCTTGAAACTATTCGTTTGATTATTGCTTTGGCAGCCCATAATCATTGGAAGATACATCAAATGGATGTCAAATCGGCATTTTTGAACGGAATTCTTGAGGAGGAGGTCTATGTGGAGCAACTGTTGGGTTATGAAGTCAAGGGTGAAGAAGACAAAGTGCTTCGACTGAAGAAGGCTCTTTACGGCTTGAAACAAGCACCGAGAGCATGGAATTTGAAGATTGACAAGTACTTTCAAGAGAAGAAGTATATGAAGTGTCCTTATGAGCATGCCCTCTACATCAAAATGCAAGGTGAAAGCATACTAATCATTTGTTTATATGTTGATGATTTAGTATTTACCGGAAACGATCCTAGCATGTTTGATGAGTTCAAAAGGGAGATGGCAAAGGAGTTTGAAATGACGGACATTGGTCTCATGAGTTATTATCTTGGGATCGAGGTCAAACAAGGTGAAGATGGGATTTTTATATCCCAAGAGGGCTATGCTAAAGAAGTGCTCAAAAGGTTCAACATGAATGATGCTATTCCGGTTGGAACACCGATGGAATGTGGAGTCAAAATCACCAAGCAAGATGGAGGAGAGAAGGTAGATTCTACACTTTTCAAAAGCTTGGTTGGAAGTTTGAGATACTTGACATGCACAAGACCGGATATTCTTTATTCGGTTGGAATCATTAGTCGATTTATGGAGGAGCCGACAACAACGCATTTCAAAATGGCAAAGAGGATACTTCGCTACATCAAAGGGACGATTGGGTATGGTCTTTCCTATGTCTCTTCTAGCAATTTTGATGTTGTTGGTTATTGTGATAGTGATTGGAGTAGTGACTTGGATGATCGGAAGAGCACTACGGGGTTTGTATTTTTTATTGGTGAAACGGCGTTCACATGGATGTCAAAAAAGCAACCCATAGTCACATTATCAACATGCGAAGCGGAGTACGTCGCGGCAACTTCATGTGTATGTCATGCAATTTGGCTAAGAAACTTAGTGAAGGAGTTGAAGTTTCAAATGGAAGGTCCAATGGAGATTTTTGTTGACAACAAATCGGCCATTGCCTTAGCCAAAAATCCGGTGCTTCATGGGAGGAGCAAGCACATCGATACCCGATTTCACTACATTCGGGATTGCATTACGAAGAAAAAGGTGGAACTCAAATATATCAAGTCACAAGACCAAGCGGCGGACATTTTCACGAAGCCCCTCAAGTTGGAGACTTTCATCAAAATGAGGAGTTTACTTGGTGTAACAAATCAAGTTTAAAGGGGGGTGTTGAGAAAATAAAAGGTTTTTATTATTAAACTTTATTTGTGGTAATGTGTGGCTTTTGGTTTTTGAGTAACCGGTTGTGGTTTAATGTGTAGTTATGTGAGTTAATTTGGGAGTTTATTTTTGTTTTAGAAGTTATGGGCATTTGGTGACATTTATGGTTTTTAACCATTAGTATTCCATGGTTGTTTTTGTAAGCCTATATAAAGGCATGCTTAGTTAAATGAATATAGATAACTTCCTCCATACTTGTCCTTCACGTTTTTTTTCTCTAACATGATCATGATGAGTTATGATCTAACTGAACAGACATTTTCGTCTTAGAGTTGAGCATGTGCCTCTCCGACTAGAAGATGTGGATTGGCACTGATAGAGATTGTGGGCGATATGATGTCGCTGTGCTGTAGAAGAAGGTAGAGTTAGCCTATATTCGGTAAAGGGTCTCTGTCATCCTCTTAAGTCATGGTTGGCCCGTGTCCAGATAATCCAGGGATAGTATTTTACACTTCGATATAAACTGTATCACCAAGGGGAACTATTAGTTTACCATTTCGCCTCCCGAAATTTTGGTCATTTTTTATATGTTTTTAATACAATCTGATAGCAAATTTTTGCAAATGAGACAAGTTTCATTTACTTGGAAAAGCATAGTTTCTTTTTGATCTGAGCCTTATTTCCATGTTATTTCTTATAATTTGAGTCGTCATCGATCATAAAAATCAGGCTATGCATGAACAAGAATTAATGGCATTTAACGTTACAAATCATTTGAAACGGATTCATCACTTGTTCATCATACCCAAAGTTTTCTTTCCAAGAGAGGTCTTTGATTTGCTTTCGTTACCCATTACCGAGTAAACTTATATATATATAGAAAAAAGGGTGGGAGAACAAGCTTGCCGTATGAGGACTACTATTTCTATGGAAACAAGTAATGCCTTCACAATAATAATTGTTAGAACCCGGAGAAGTTTTATCCAATCTTTAAGTGATGCATGATCTGATATGATCGATCATGGTATTGTCCAAGGCTGCTGATTTTAATGAAGTTGAAGCATCAAATACGGGTTACAGAAGTCGGTTCTCACTGCATTTCTCATCCGAGCAACTTTGTTCGACCGTGAAGCCTCTCTGCTCATTCGAATCCCCTCCAACTCTACTGCCACCGCCTTCATTGTAGGCCTCTTCTTCCCATTCAAGTTCAAGCATCTTCTTGCAAGATTTGCCACAGCCATTAGCTCTCCTTTACTGGCTACTCCGATAATGCGGGCATCAACGATGTTGATTAATCGATGCTGCTCCACTGACATAACAAAATGTGCAGCTAATCCAATCTCTTCTTGACTTGTTGAAAGAATCGGTTCCAGGCTAGTTAGGAGCTCCGCAAGAACTACACCGAAGCTATACACGTCACTCTTTTCTGTGAACTGATTAGTATGGAAGTATTCAGGGTCTAGGTATCCAAAAGTTCCCTGTACCCTTGTGGTTATGTGAGAATGGTCGATAAGAATAGACTTTGAAACCCCGAAGTCGGCTACTTTTGCTCTAAACCTGTCATCTAAGAGTATGTTCGTAGACTTGATATCGCGATGATAAATGGGCAAAGAAGCCGCCGAGTGCAAGTAATAAAGAGCTTCAGCTACTTCTGTGGCAATTTGTAAGCGCATGTCCCATGAAAAAGGGAACTCCTCATTCTCATTATGGATATACTGGAAAAGAGTTCCATTTGGAATGAACTCGTAAACCAGCTGAGGATGTTCGGTCTCCAAACAACACCCCAAAATCTTCACCACATTCCTGTGGTTGATCTTAGACAAAATGACAACTTCATTAACGAACTGCTTGACTTTGCTTGCGTCTAATACTCTGGACTTTTTAACCGCCACAATCCTTCCGTCTGTCAAAATTCCCTTGTAAACAATGCCTTGTCCTCCTCGACCGAGAATTCGACTGTTATTGTAGTTGTCCGTTGCCTTCTCCAGCTCCTTTGAAGTAAACAACGTGGTATTCTCAATGGTGTCCTTACTTGAAGACAATTGTTCTTGCAATAACAAACCTCCATTGTGCTTAAAATACTTCTTCTTCAGCTTTTGCTCCTTCCTTGTTTTGCATTGTCTGCGTAGGCACCATGAACAACCTATAAGAAGAATCAAACCACTGCCTGCGGTGATCACCAATGCTGCGCAAATCAGAAAGTTGAGATTAACGCCGCTATTTATAAATATTTATCGTCAGATTGTATCAGAATCCATCAGATCTTGCGTTCCAAAACCTAATCTAATGAAAATCTACCAAGCTTTTTTCATGCTTACCTAGAATCCCAATGTACTTTATTTTGAGCTTACATGAGTTTCCTCTGTAACTATGGCCTGAGGAGCAAGAGCAATTATATCCGCCTTCTGTGTTTTTACAGATACTATGTCTCCCACAAGGATTGCCATTTGCACTTGCGCATTCATTGATATCTGAAACTCATGAAACCAACCAAAAGTTTACATAGATTAACTAAAAAATATTTTGTTCAAGGCCACTTTTAGTGACAAATAAAGGTATAATACAGATATTATCATTGGATTAAAGAATCGTGTACAATCGTCTCATAACAAGGAATGAAACTAGCTAAGAAATTTGTTATTTTGTCCCCCTCTTTTCTTAATCAGTCCCTCTAATTTTTTTTTTAAATAAAAATACAATTGTAATAAAAATTTTCATTTACCTCCTTAGTTTTTACTTTAAATTAACTAAGTCCCCTCAAACAAATTAACCAGAATCATATTAGAGAAAGTTACGCTCCGGTGTCCTGTGTTTTGTCTAAATGGTGGATTTGTGCTTCCTTATATAAATAACAATAAATCGGTTCCTCGAACACTTTATCTAACCTGGAGGTACCAATCCACCATTTCAATAAGACACGAGATACTAGGACGTAATTTTTCTATCGTTTAATCTCTAACCTTAAGGTCCCAAGTTTGGACACCTTTGCGCCTTCTTGAAAAAAAAAAAAAAAAAACAACAACAACAACAAGAAGATTACCTGTACATTCATCATAAGGATTTCCTCCATAACCATTGTCACACAAACATATGTAACTTTCGTTCGAGTTCATCGTGCAGTGAGCATTAGGGCCACAAACTGAGGCCTTGACGCATGTTCCATTGTTAGACAAACTCCAGTCAAGCGCCGCGTGAACAAATTTCGGTTCTTCAATTTGTAGGAGTATGTCATTTGGTAAAAATTCCAAACTAGAATTGAACGGATATGTCTTCTCAACTATGAAAGCATAGCTACATTTATCATCAGGCTTCTTGCGTTTACCAGAACTTGTTTTCTTGAATGACACGTCAAGAACCTTAAGCCAGCTTGGAATTCTTGTTTGGCAACAACCTCGGCCGAGGCATGATCCACTTGTATTAGTAGTAGTAGTAGTACTCGTTTCTCGGTTATCATGATCATAGTTCACGTGACAATACGACATACACCCACCAATCTTCTTCTGGTTCTCATCCCTGAACTCAGCAGTGTTGTCGCAGCCGAGGGACACGAATCTGTTGACGCTGCTCGAAAATGAGAAAGGGCTTCTTGTTAGGAGTAGAGGTGCAGTTTCATCAAGACAATTCGATAATACGGGACTCTTTACTGTGATGGTATGGTTGTCCAAAGAAATATCGAGAACCTCCAGATTAGGAGTGTGTAAGAAGGGCTTTGGAGGGTGGTCAGAGGAGGCTTTGCAGACGATCGTGTACCGATTGTTTAACGAGCAGTTGGATCCGGTTCCGATGCCAAAAGGGTATGGAATGGAAATCTCTCCACATTTGTGCAGACAAGTAGTACTATTAGAAGATTGATTTTCTTGTAATTGTTGTGTTGATCCTTGTATAGTACTTAACACTATTGTTAGTACACAAGCAAGGGCTGGTTTAAAGATCATAGTTTTTTTTTTTTTTTTTTTTGTTTCCTCTCTCTCTCTCTCTCTCTCTCTCTCTCTCTCTCTCTCTTGTGTTATTACTCCTGAATTAATCTTGATCAAATTATTGATATTGTTTCTTACAATGTTGCTCAAATGGTCAAACGAGAAAATGGACAAGAATGTTTTCTATAGTTCTTTTCATTCATGCCCTTGTAGCAAGCTGGATAACGCCGTACAAGTTTATTAGTCCGCGATAAAACCAAAGAATTCCTTCCTTTTTTTTTTTTTCTTTTTTCTTTTTAATATATAAAGAATTTCGCATACTAATGGAATTATGATGTGTTTCCTAGGATGAGTCATGGATAATTGGGGACAAAAAAGAATTCCAAGAAGATGACGGCCAAGCATATTCCGCGACTATTCTATAAACTTTTCATATTAAAAATTTATAATAGCAGCTTAATTTATCTTTCCTTATATTTGATTAAAGAAAGAAAAACGATAATGAAAGATTTATAAGACTTGTTTTGGCGTTCCATATCATGAGTTAATAATTGATAGTTTTGTCTAGACATTGTCATAGGGTACAGTTTAATTTTGATAGTATATGTATATACATTTATATATATATAGGAAGGAAATTGTTTGTCTTGTTAGTTTGACAGAAAATTTACCTGCTGATTTCTACTTTGCTAAAAATTGCTAAAATATCTTTCTATTCAAGATTATGAAGAGGAAAAAAACAAAGAGAAATTAATCCTATACGAAGATTTTTACAGGTTTAACTATATCCTACTTGATAATCCTGCAATATTGTCTCAGCCATGTAGGTTTTTCGTTTGGTCATAATTTTTAATATATGATCTTATATGTAAGAGCTATGAGTGTGAACAGTGACGGAGTAAATTTTTTGTTTTTTTCAATAGAACACTATGAAAGAAAAATAAAGATTACATATTTTTGAATGAAGACACATTTTGTATTTTAATTATTGAATGAGGTACAATTGAAATTTAATTTCTTGTAAAGGGGAGGTAGAAGGACATATTTCAATAATTGACTAGGGTCACAATTAAAACTTTCTTGTAAAATTGGAACACAACAATTTCTTTTACTAAAATTTTAAAAGTCAAGTGATGGCTAGTGTCCCTACTAAAAACAATGAGGCTCCGTCACTGACTGTGAAGTGAGAAATCTACTACAAAAATCTTAATTAAGTAGTGACACAAAATTTGTCTTCTCAGTTTTTGCTAAATAGAGCGAAGTGAGCTAGGAGATGTTTGACGATAAAATATTTGAACGGACAAAGAGCAGCAAGTTTATAACGCATCATACGAAATGTTTTTTTTTTTTTTTTTTTTTTTTAAATTTAATAAACGGTATGGAGACTATAACTCCTAAAATTTATTTGCCGTCGAGAATGCTAGCATATGCATGCATCTTAGCTCATGTTGTGGAAATGAGTTACCTTTGTTTTGTTTTATTTTATTTCACTAATGATATGTAACACCTCTATCATTTCTATTGTTGCAACTGCTATCCAATACTATTAGAAAAGGTTTAACCTCATAAAGATCAGTCGAACTGTTGAGTACACAGACATAAATACACACGTATACATATACATATACATACATACATATATATATATATATATAAACCAGACCTAATTAAGCTGTTGGCTGAGGAATTAGATTTTGCCCAAGTAGAAGCATCAAGAAATGAAAGGGCTACACAATTTGGGTGTCATCACAGCATTCATACTCTTGGTAGCTAGTTTGCTCAAACGGGAAGTACTCTCTGATCTGTTTATTCTAATCCACTCCAGCTCCATTGCCACTGCCTTCATTGTTGGCCTCTTCTTCCCATCCAAGTTCAAGCATCTCCTCGCCACATTCGCGACCGCCGTTATCTCTCCTTTCCTCGCTACTTCCGCAATGCGAGCATCAACCATCTTCAAGAAACTTTGCTGCTCCATTGAATGCACAAAATGTGCTGCCAAGTTTATGTAATCTTGCTCGCCACTACTACTATCACTACTGCCTAAGAAAACCGGTTCTAGGCCCGTTAAGAGCTCTGCAAGAACCACGCCAAAGCTATAGACATCACTCTTTTCTGTGAACTTCTTAGTATGGAAGTACTCCGGGTCTAGGTACCCGAAAGTTCCCCGTACCATTGTGGACTTGTGAGTTTGATCAATGGAGACTGACATTGAAATGCCGAAATCAGCTACTTTTGCTCGGAACCTCTCGTCTAGTAGTATGTTTGTAGACTTGATGTCACGATGGAAAATAGGCGTTTCCGCATGAGAGTGCAAGTAACAAAGAGTTACCGCGATTTCTATAGCTATTTGGAAGCGCACGTCCCATGAAAACGGGATCTCTTCATTCTTGCCCTGAATGTAGTCGAAAAGGGTTCCGTTCGGGATGAACTCGTAGACCAACATCGGAAGCTTGCTCTCCAAGCAACACCCCAAGATCTTCACCACATTCCTGTGGTTGATCTTCGACAAGATGATGACCTCGTTGATAAAATTCTTCACTTGATTTTCTTGTAATGGCTTGGACAATTTAACCGCGATGACTCTTCCATCGGTTAACATTCCTTTGTAGACGGTGCCTTGGCTTCCTCGGCCGACTATTCGATTCCTGTTATAATCGTCTGTGGCCTTCTCTAGCTCCTTTGAAGTTAAGAGTTCGACTTTCTTTACTGTATCTTGACTTGAAGACATTTTTTCTTGCAATAATAAACCCCCGTTGAGCCTAAAGTACTTCTTCTTAAGCCTTTTGTCCTTCCTTGTTTTGTATACTCTGTGTAGCCCCCATAAACAACCCAGAAGAATCATCAATCCGCCACCTTGGCCTAACATTGCTGCCAACGAAAGAAAAATTCAGAAAAAAATAAAAAAAATAAATAAAGAAAAGAGAAAAGGGAAAGAAACTGTGAATCTACATACTTCTACTACTAGTAGTTGTTTGTAGTATCAAATGTGAAAAATTGAATAGTATTTGCTTAAACATATTTGTTAGATTGTGAATTTGTCCACATCATTAAATTATTGAGTTACTTTGTTGTTTATATATAGATTGAACGCCATCTTCCCTTAAATTAGTTTTTGAGATGAGTTGTATGAAGCCCATTTAATATATCATGGTCAAATTTTTCACAGATTATGGATTTGATTCGCACCTCATTTAACATGGCACGTTAGGCATGAAAAAATGTGTTAGATTATGTAGTTGTTCCGCATCATCATATTGTTAGACTGTAGTGTAAGCTATATATTGATTTGACAATATATCTTCCTTTAAACTAGCTTTTAAAAATGACATCTACTAAATACTTTCGATAATATTGTTTGTCAACTCATACTAGTTTTCGAAACTATAGAAATTACATTTTTTACTCTACTATAGTATATTATATAAACGTACAACATATCATGAGCACTAAATTATTGGCCATGATCAATATATATTTAGTACCCCCATCTAATTGTATTGTGAGAGCTAGGTAGTTAGAAAATTGGTGCTTACCAAGAATCCAAATGTACTCGTAGGGTATGGGATTGCATGAAAATTCATCGTAAGCATACCCAAAGCGGCAAGAGCAATTATATCCACCTGGTGTGTTTGAACATATTATACCACCTCCACAAGGATTTCCATTTGCACATTCATCAATATCTGAAAATAATTTCAAATATATTTATGATTGGTGAAATAGCGTCTCTCTTAATCAAAAAAAAAAAAAAACCAGCTACTGAAAAGAAAATATTTTTATTTTGCAGTATATATATAAATTTACCGTAGGGTATAACTAAATCTCTTCATAAATCTATAAATAAATATTTGTTTCTTCCTCCAAATATAATACTTAACTATTAGTCTATTACTGTATCTAATTTTTTTTATTTTAATTACTAAATTTGAAATAATATATCAAATTATATTGTCATCAATTGATATCAGTACTGCTACAAAATTGTGAACAAATGACGATTTTTTAAAAACCGTAGTCTGAAATCCGTCCAAAAACACAGCACGGTTTGTCAACGACGGTTTTCATAAGTTGATAAGATGATAAATGAAGAACTTACCTAAACATTTGTCATAAGGATTTCCTGCATACCCTTGGTTACATACACAGACATAACCAGCTTCACTCCTGTTGAAGCAGTGAGCCTGAGAACCACATACACTGTCTCCACTGCCTGCTGTTGACCCATTTTTTTTAATTCCGGCAGAGCTACCACCGCACGTACCATAATCCTCACCATTATTTATAGCCCAATCCAGCACTGTAGGAACATATCGCAACCCCAACCGATCGATCGAGGAGATATTTGGTTCCAAATCCGACTCGGCCAACCACTCCTTCCCAACCATGAGAGCATAATGACACTGCTCATTCGTCCCGTTCGTGCTTTGGAACGACACGTTTAGAGCCTTAAGAGGCCATGGAGTCGTCGTCTGGCAGCAGTCGACGCCAAAGCAGCTGCGTAATCCCCGGGAAGCGTTCAAGACCTTGCCGTCACAGTACGACATGCACCCACCAATGATTCCCTCTCCGTCGACATCTTTCGTCAATAAGGCGAGGTTGTTACAGCCAACGGCGGTAAATACGTTGTCACTGCCGGAGAACGAAAAGGGGGTAAACGAAAGGTCTACCAATGGTGAACCAGTGGTATCTTGGTCTTGACAGTTTGAGAATACTGGACTGTTGACTTGCACTGTGCTTGATATTACCGAGATGTTTTTGAGCTCTAAAAAGATAGACTCAAGGAAAGGCTTGGGAGGGTCGAAGGAGGTGTTGCAATATATGAAGAAATTATGATTAAGAGAACAATTTGATCCAATACCAAAAGGGTATTGAATGGATACTCCTCCACACTCTTGTGGACAATCTGCAGCTGTATTTTGCTTTTCTACTTGTGCTTGCTTGGGAGACAAGTTACTTATTAAGAGTAGTAGCACAAAAGAAAGATGTTGTATAGTCAAATTGGTATTTTTCATGATTTTGGTTCTCTCTTTTTCTCTTCCTCTTTTGTTACTAATGGAATTAAGATGCTCAAGAAAGACAATTATACATATGTAAAGAGAAGTGCATGTACTAAAGAGTAAAGACTTCACTTGAGCTTTTCATAAAACCGTGTAAGATAGTCAAAAAGAAGATCATGGATACGGACCTATAGGTAGGATATTCTCCTAGGTTTGTGCAAAACAGACAAAATGATCTCGTTTATTTTCAAGCGGTTAGATGGTAAATGACATTTGTATTACAATCTTTGTGCAGGGAAATTACATAAATGTATAATGTATTTTAGATTTATTTATTAGAGAGTATATCTTATATTTCTTTAATTTGGATTTTGTCAATTACATATTATGATATATATATATATATATATATATCAAATCAACACTCGTAACCGGTTAATGTTGAAATTTGAATAACACGAAAAAAAATATTAAAAAACAAAAACAAAACCCGGCCAATGCCATGAGATCCGCCATTTTTTTTTATTTCCTACCAAAAAAGTTGTTTTGGGGTTTAATTTACTTTTATTTTTCCTCAAGTTAATACACACTTGATCATCAATAGTTATGACATAACAGTCATGATTGTTTTTTTAGGTCTCTCCTCCAATCTCAACAGGGGGAGTTTGGTTCAACATTTTAAGATGACCATTTCAAACTTTTTTTTGTCTTTTTCCTCAAAAATTTTTGTCTTTTTCCCAAAAAGTTTTTTGTCTTTTCTGAAAATTCAAAAAAATTTACTATTGAAACTTAAAAATACCAACTCAAACTATTCTACCAAACACCCCTCTTGAATCTATGATTTATAATTATTGAATAACATTGACTTGAGTCTGATGGGAAAATTAGTCAGGTTCTAATATCCTTCCACTTACATATGATTTTCTTAGATTTTTAAATGAAAGGTAGATGGATGCATGAGCACATCACCAAATCATTTTTTCTAATTAACATAGAAAAAGTTAATACGCATTTGAAATACTTCGGTATATATACGATTAATGAAATCCGAAGTAGATGATATACTTTATAAATAAACCGAAATACACGATTCTCAAAAAAAAAAAAAAAATTTTAATAATTAAAAAAAATCTAAAATACAAAGTATATTTATGTAAATTTCCCTTTTATCCTTTCTTTGATTCACTTCTAGGTGTAAACAACTTAATTTTATAGTCTCGGTCAAACCGATGCACTTCCTCTTTGTTATTTTCTTTTGATTTATATCTTTTTAAAATATCTTCCTGATGCTGTCTCTATTAATTACAAAAATAATAAACGAAACTAGTAAGAAATTCTACTTGTGAGTTGCTGACAAAAATCTTAATAATAATATTTGTGAATCATTTCAATCTCATTATGGTTTTTAATTTAAATATGATATGATCCGAAATTGCATGTATGCTTATCAATAAATAATTCACTCCGTGTCTCGTAAATCGTTAACAACATGTCAATATCATTTCAATTAAGTTTTTGAGAACAAGAGAATGAGAAAAGACAAAAAAAATTATGAGAATTAGAATAGGAAAAGAAAGCATGTATAATACAATATAAATCCCGGATGCAAAGCCAGTTTTTATTAATACTTTATAAACTATAGACAAAGATGACCACAAACTTTATGTATATACGTATTTACACACTATTTGTAGCAGAATAGCATTTCGAATATTCCCAATAATTGTTTCTTCTTCTTAACAAAAATATAAAAAATAAAAAATAAAAAATAAAAAATAATCATCTGTACCAACTATATATAGGGAACGATTGTGGTAGAGCTCAGTTTAGGAGCACTATCCTTGATAATCCATCAAACGATTAAAATGATATGTGACTAAGTGAACGATTATAAAATAAGGTGTATCGAGTGTTATTGTAGTTTAGCATACATATAATATTTGATTTTATTTCAAATTTACACTTTTTTTTTTGGGAAAAAAATTAGGTAAATAGTTAATTTTTAAACACTTATTTAAGTAAATGACATAAATTTTTTATTTATGGGGTTATTTATTTGGTATTGGTGTATGTATCGTATCCTTAGTTAATTCATTTTTTCCGTTAAAAAAAGAAATTTTTTATTTATAAATATGACCGTTAATCAATGGTTGACTGTGGTTAATTAATGATTTATCATAATTAATAGTGATTGATCATAATCAATCAGTAAAAATATATATATATTAATATTGATCAATTACTAATTTATCATGATCATTTAATCAATCAATTAATCACTTATCGACATTTTTTATAAAAATGATAATTTTCCTTCTTTATTTAAAAAAAATTATTTTAAAAAAAGCCATACCCACCATTAGAACCCTGCAAATATCCTTTTGAGCAACAATGGTGCCATGGATGATTGTTACCAAAACCCAGAAACACCAGGGAAAGAATACCCAAAAAGAGGGAAAGAAAAATTCCAATAACTTGGTTCGTCATCTTCATCTTCATTTTTCACCTTTACCGCGTCCCAGGCAATCTTAGTGTGAAAGAAATATTATGCTTTGAGAACCATCTGGTAGCGAGGGTGAGATAGTTAAAGAAGATGATCGATTGATTCGATTTAAGAGAGTTTTTTTTTTTTTTTTTAACTGAATTAAAATGTTTAATCGAGCGGAGAGTCCAAAATCAAGTTACCACAAAAAGGTGTTAAGAATTAATGCCCTAATTCCACATCATCAAGAGTAACAAAATCGCAGAAGAAAATAAATAATCATAGAACACACAAATTTTTAATATTACATGTTCACCACAATGTGATATTGCATCCTATTTCAGCTTCTACAGTAATTCATAATGACAATTAAGAAGTTTACTAGAGAAATTCACACCCTCATACTCTCTGCGTTTTCTTTGACCTCTCTAAATATAAAACCTAATAATGGCACTCCTTATTTACAAAGACTAGGGCAACAGAAATTACATGTGTGAAATTTTCAATATACCTTTAATGAATAAACTGTCTATATCGTAGACCTTTTCGGGGCTCCGCCTCCCTTCCAACCCCCACATGTTGTCTCTGCTTAAGGTCGTCGATCTCTGTGTTGATGTTTTTTCATAGGACATTAATTAGACTACATCCCCCAAACCGAAATCACCAGCAAACCTAGTAAGCCTAGCCCAGTTGGTTAATTCATCCGCAGGACTAACCCACCTTTAATAATCAAACTCAGCTAATAATTAAGGAGAGAGCATCAGGAAAAACTCCAATATGCAACATCCAGTGAGGAGGATATGCTCAGAGATTAAGCGCCTCAACGGCTAACTTTGAATCACTTCGAATCGGTCTGCATTTGCTTCCATCCCTTATCCGGATTGGATTCAACAGTCGCTGACCTAAAATGGTGGGTTTGCTGGAATTTTTTTCGACAACAATATTAAAAAAAAAAAAAAAACTATTTTAACATTCTCCTAACTCTCCTCTCCTTCAAGTTGCATCCAAATATGAGTATTCTCAAAACAAAACAACAAAAAAATCAAAAATCAAAAATTAAAAATAAAAAACCCAAATATGAGTATTTTCTTTCATGGGATCAAAATTTTGATCTTATCTTAGAAGAAAAAAAAAAGAAAAAAAAAAAGGGTCTGATTTCAAAAAGGCAAAACCTGCTTTTTACTTTTTTATTGGGCGTTTTAGAGAAAAGCTTTTGTATTTAATAAACTTTGAGATAGTACACAAATATGCAAGTGCTCCTCTAAATCTTTGGATGTTGGAATTCAACTATATGGTTTATAAAAGGGAATACAAATGTATGACATAAATTTAAAGATCAATATATTAATATGACACAAAAATTTGATATTAGACAAATACGACACAAATTATATACTAATAAAACTAAAATTTGTGTCACATTAGTCAAGAAAGGAAATTTGTGTTATGTTGGTCAATAAATGAAAAAAATATTGTTATTTAGGTAATTTTCTCTCCATTATTAAAAATGATCACTACCGCTACCGGTAGAGCTCTTCAGCTGGGCTCTGCCACAGTGGTTCCATAATATATATTGACATATATGAAGAATTTATGTATGCGCATGTATATTCCAATTAGTAATCATCATCTCTTCTTGTTCAATGCATGTGGTTAGAAGGAATGTTTACTCTTTCGTATTGGCTGTTTTAGAGTTCACAACACCCATGCACAGCACTGCGTTGGCACGAGTTAAATGTTTTGACGTTTAAACCAATTCTTTCGAAGTAGTTTAGCTAGGTAAACCAAATGAAGCTGATGAGAAGAGGGTTACACAAGTTGAAAGCATCAGAAAATGAAAGGGCTACACAACTTGGGTGTCATCACAGCATTCATACTCTTGGCAGCTAGTTTGCTCAAACGGGAAGTACTCTCTGATCTGTTTACTCTAAGCCACTCCAGCTCCATTGCCACTGCCTTCATTGTTGGCCTTTTTTTCCCATCCAAGTTCAAGCATCTCCTCGCCACATTCGCCACCGCCATTATCTCCCCTTTCCTTGCTACTTCCGCAATGCGAGCATCGACCATCTTCAAGAAACTTTGCTTCTCTATTGAATGCACAAAATGTGCTGCCAAGCTTATGTGATCTTGCTCAGTACTATTACTATCACTACTGCTTGGGAAAATCGGTTTTAGGCCAGTTAAGAGCTCTGCAAGAACAACGCCGAAGCTATAGACATCACTCTTTTCAGTGAACTTTTTAGTATGGAAGTACTCTGGGTCTAGGTATCCGAAAGTTCCCCGTACCATTGTGGTCATGTGAGTTTGATCAATGGTGACTGACATTGAAATACCAAAATCAGCTACTTTTGCTCGGACCTCTCGTCTAGTAGTATGTTTGTAGACTTGATATCGCGATGGAAAATAGGCTTTTCCGCATGAGAGTACAAGTAACAAAGAGTTACCGCGATTTCTATAGCTATTTGGAAGCGCACGTCCCATGAAAACGGGATCTCTTCATTCTTGCCCTGAATGTAGTCGAAAAGGGTTCCGTTTGGGATGAACTCGTAGACCAACATCGGAAGCTTGCTCTCCAAGCAACACCCCGAGATCTTCACCACATTCCTGTGGTTGATCTTGGACAAGATGATGACTACGTTGATGAAATTCTTCACTTGGTTTTCTTCTAATGGCTTGGACAATTTAACTGCAACGACTCTTCCATCAGTTAGCATTCCTTTGTAGACGGTGCCTTGTCCTCCTCGGCCGACTATTCGATTCCTGTCGTAGTCGTCTGTGGCCTTCTCTAGCTCCTTTGAAGTGAAAAGTTCGATTTTCTTAACTGTATCTTCACTTGAAGAAATTCTTTCTTGCAATAGTAAACCCCCATTGAGCCTAAAGTACTTCTTCTTAAGCCTTTTGTCCTTCCTCGTTTCGTATACTCTGTGTAGCCCCCATAAACAACCCAGAAGAATCATCAATCCGCCACCTTGGCCTATCATTGCTGCAATTTTTATTTTTTTTTATTTTTTTTTAAAAGGATAAAGAGGGAAAGAAACTGTCAATCAATGTAGTTGTACAACTAGTACTTAATATTGTTAGTAATATTAAAGGCCAAAAATTGAATCCTACAATGATAGATGGGAATTCAGAATCTCTCATAATCTCTTACCCTGATACGTTTATTTTAACTTACTAGTTTTCAATGCTTAAAACTATGCGGATGAATTTTTAATCGGTGCCTACTTAACGGGGATATGCTAGAAATACGGATATCCGTTATATCTCATCTCTCATTGAGTTTCACATTGTTTAAATAAAATAGTAATAACATTTACAAATATATATATATATATATATATATACCGGTCATATCACTATATATAATGAAATTTTAACAAGAAAGTTCAATCTCTTAAATGTCTCAAATTCCTTATTATATTTGGGTCCAAAAAGCTCAAACAAGTGACCTGATCCATTCAATTTATATAAGATTGGTGACTTCAAAATGAATATCATTTTATATTTTAAGCAAAAAGAATCCTAACCTCAAATTGTTTAAAAACTACTGTGTAACTTTACTAAATAAGTTAACCTTTTAAAATGAAGAACTCGATCACTTCAAAATCACAAATAGTTTTTAAACAATTTATTGTGGTAGCTAGGTTGTAGGAAAATTGGTGCTTACCAAGAATCCAAATGTACTCGTAGGGAATGGGATTGCATGAACCTTCGTCGTAAGTATACCCAAAGCGGCAAGAGCAATTATATCCACCCGGTGTGTTTGTGCATATCATACCACCTTCACAAGGGTTTCCGTTTGCACATTCATCTCTATCTGAAAATACATATATATTTGTTAGAGTATATATATGGAAATTAACCGGGGGTTAGTAACTAATTAAACGATAACTACTGAAAATCTCCCATTTTTTTTCCTTTTCATTATTTGTCTATCTTTATTTTGTTTCTTTATTAATCTACGATGTATATATTTGTTTCTTCCTCCAAAATATAAAAACTTAGCATTTGTATCCAGATCTTTGTTTATAATTTTAATTTCTAAATTTAAAATGATGGAAACTAGAAATAAATAAATAAATAAATAGTAGAGTACAATAATATAAAAGGTAAAAAAAATATGTAAATGAAAATTTTGGAAACATTCTGCACAAAGTTTGAAATTTAAAATACAACTAAGAGAGTGGCAAAATAAGGGGAAAAAAAAAATTTACCTACACAAGTGTCGTAAGGATTTCCTGCATACCCATGGTTACATACACAGACATAACCTTCACTCCTGTTGGAGCAGTGAGCCTGAGAACCACATATACTATCTCCACTGCCTCCTGAGCCATTATTTATTCCCAAATAGATACCACTGCAACTACCATAATCGTCGTCAATATTTATAGCCCAATCTAGCACTGCAGGAACATATCGCAACCCTAAACGATCGATCAAGGAGATATTTGGTTCCAAATCCGACTCAGCTAACCACGTCTTCCTAACCATGAGAGCGTAATGACACAGATTATCCTGTCCACCAACCTCTGTGCTTTGGAACGATACATTTAGAACCTTATGAGGCCATGGAATCGTCGTCTGGCAGCAGTCAACGACAAAGCAGCTGTGTAATCCCCGGGAAGTGTTTAAAACCCCGCCGTGGCAGTACGACATGCACCCGCCAACGATTTCCTCTTCATCGACATCTTTCGTCAATAAGGCGATGTTGTTGCAGCCCACGGCGGTGAATACGTTGTCACTGCCGGAGAACGCATAGGGGGTAAACGAAAGGTCTACTAGTGGTGATCCGGTGGTACCTTGGTCTTGACAGTTTGAGAATACCGGGCTGTTGACTTGCACTGTGCTTTGTAGGACCGAGATGTTTTTGAGCTCTAGGTTTATAGACTCAAGGAAAGGCTTGGGAAGGTTGAAGGAGGTGTTGCAATATACGGAGAAGTTATCATCAAGAGAACAATTTGATCCAATACCAAAAGGGTATTGTATGGATACTCCTCCGCACTCTCGTGGACAATCTGCAGCTAATTTTTGCTTTTCTACTAATGCTTGCTTGGGTGACAAGTTACTTATAAAGAGTAGTAGCACAAAAGAAATATATTGTGTGGTCAAATTGATATTTTTCATGATTTTGGTTCTCTCTTTTTCTCTTCTCTTTGTTCCTATGGCGTGAACTTATATATATATATATAAGAAGAGCATGTATATCACTTGAGCTTTTCATAAATCCGTGTAAGATAGTGATAAAGGAGATCAAGATAAGGACGTAATGGAAGAATATTCTCCTAGGTTTGTGCAAAAGAGACGAAATGATCTCGTTTATTTTAAGTGGTAAGAGAGCTGGCTATGTAAATGATATTTATATTATATTGTTAATGGAGGGGAATTACATTAATGTATCATTTATTTTAAATTAATTTAAAGAATATGTGGTTTATTTTGGATTTATCATTTATATATCATGGTTCTTTTAATTATATGTGTGTGTATATATATAATATCAAATCAACACCCGTAACCGGTTAATGTTGAAATTTGGCTAATATGATGATGAAAATAGCCTCAAATTAGGAGGAAAAAAAATACTAATTTCAAACCTTAAAAAGTACAAAAAGAACAAAAGAACAAAACCTGGACAATGCCATCAGATCCTCCAAGTTTTTTTTTTTTTTTTTTCCTTTTCTATATAAAAAAAAAAAAGTTGTTTCGGAGTTTTACTTTAATTTTCCTCTCTTCAACAAACTTTCGTCGTTATCTTAGTTAAAATTAAGCATTAATCATTTTATGGTATCAAGTTATTAGACACTTAATCGACAACGTTGGTGGTATAACAATTATGAATGTCTTTTTTAAGTTTTTTCCAATACTAAAGTTCGAACCTATGGACTTGTAATGACTTTAGATAATTCTGAGTTCAATCTGATGGGAGATTGAGTCAGTTATATTTCATTAGATTTCCAAATTAACGGTGGGAAGATACATGAGAACATCACTGTAATTTACACAAAAAAGTTAATACACATTTGAAATGTTTCGATATATATACAATTAATGAAATACAAAATAAACGACATACTTTATAATAAACCTAAATAATAAATAAACCTTTATAAAAATATATATATAAATACTCGATTCTAACCAAAGAAAACCTAAATTACAAAGTACATTTATGTAAATTTCCTTTTTATCCGTTCTTTGATTCACTCCTAGGAATGAAAAGACAACTTTGTAGTCTCTGTCATTATCATTTTAATTATGTTTTGAGAACACGACAATGAGAAAGACGATGAGAATTAGAATACAAAAAGAAATTAGCATATTTAATATAACATCCCGGATCCAATGCCGGTATTTATTTGTTCTTTTTTAGCTATAGAATAAGACGACTAGAAATCCTATATATATATATATATATATATATACATATATCATATTCATATGCCTGTTCATCTTGAGGAGTCGGACATATATGAAAAAAATTATCTAAAGAAAGAAAAAGAAAAATTACAAAAAATAAATAAATAATTTAATAAGATACATTTAAGAATTAGAAGGAAAAAAAAATCTTAAGGGAAAACCAACAAAAGGATTATCATGAGAAAAAGAACAAAAAAAATGATTAAAATAAAAAAAAAGACCAATATGGACAAAAAGATCAAAAAAAAAATATAGACTACAAAAAAACAAAAAAAAAAAAAACAAAGAATTGAAAAAAAAAAAAAAAAAAAAAGGAAGGCATGCAAAAATATTAAAAATATAAAAGCAATAAAATGAAGAAAAACAAAAAAGAGGATCAAAAGGAAAAAAAAAAAAACTGAAAAAAAAAGACATTGACCAAAAGATTAAAAGGACGTGAAAAAAAAACCAATATTAAAATGTATGGATACACACAGTATATGTCTATTGGTTCTACTAGTGTTATAGTTTAGCAGAGTTTGTTACAATCTCTGTGCTGTGAGTGACTATCTCTTGATCGATCAAAATATTCCTTTAATTATAGATTTTTTTTAAAAAGAATTTTGCACATTCTCGATTTTAAGATTACCGAGGAATTTAATAAATTTTTCCGTTACCAGGTCTCGATTTATGTCCTCCTCACTGAGTTTCATCATATTTTACTGATAGAATCGGTTTCAATTGAGGCTTATATCTCTTATAATACATGGTTGTTTTATCTTTATTATTAGCACTTATATCTTGTTTTATTTTGAATGATAATTTTCATTTAAAAAAAGAAAAAAAAAATGTAAGTATACACTATTTGTAGGATCATAGCATTTGGAATATTCCCTGTAATCGTTTGTCCTTCTTACAAAAAACATTAATAAATAAAAACAATAATAATAATAAAGAGAGAGAATAATAATTTATTCACAGTATATAAAGACATATATGAAAAATTTATATATGTGTATCAGTGTATGTATATACCAAGTAATCGTTGTCTCTTCTTGTTCAATGCATGTGATTAGAAGGAATGTTTGCTCTTCCTTATTGGCTGTTTTTAGAGTTCACAGCATCCATGCAATGCGTCGGCCCGAGTTAAACGTTTTCTCGTTTGAACTAATTCTTTCCGAGTAGTAAATTAGCTGAACCAACGAGGAGGCTGAGCTCAGTTGGTGACATGAGGAACCGTGTCTTTAACCGGAATCTGAAGATTACCCAGTTGGGAAAATCTGGTCGAATTGATGAAGCCATTAAGGTTTTCTCACAAATGACCCAAAAGAATACTGTAACTTACAATTCCATGATCTCAGCATACGCCAAGAATGGTAGGATCGTGGATGCACGCCACCTGTTTGATGAAATGCCCCAACGAAATTTGGTTTCCTGGAATTCTATGATTTCGGGGTACCTGCATAATGATAAGGTGGGTGAAGCCTACAATATATTTGTCAAAATGCCTCAGAGAGACCTTTTCTCGTGGACTTTAATGATAACTTGCTACACACGTAATGGCAAGCTTCAAAAGGCTAGAGAACTGTTCAATCTCCTTCCTGACAAGCATGACACGGTTTGTTGGAACGCCATGATCGCAGGTTACGCTAAGAAAGGGATGTTTGACGAAGCAAAGAGATTGTTTGATGAAATGCCGGTCAAGGATTTAGTTTCTTGGAACTCAATGCTAGCAGGGTATACTCAGAATGGAGAATTGCATCTGGGGTTGCAGCTTTTTGAGGGGATGGCAGAGAGGAATGTGGTGTCATGGAATTTGATAGTTGATGGGTTTGTTCAGGTTGGTGATTTGGATTCTGCTTGGAAGTTCTTTAAGAAGATTCCTGAGCCGAATGTTGTCTCGTGGGTTACGATGTTATCAGGGTTTGCCCGAAATGGTAGGATTACAGAAGCACAGGATCTGTTCGAACAGATGCCAAATAGAAATGTAGTTTCTTGGAATGCGATGATTGCTGCTTATCTTCAAGACTGCCAAATTGATAAGGCCGTTCAGCTATTTTCGGAAATGCCAGAGAGGGATTCTGCATCATGGACAACAATGATAAACGGGTATGTTCGTGTTGGCAAACTTGATGAAGCGAGACAATTACTTCACCAAATGCCTTACAGAAATATTTCAGCCCAAACAGCAATGATATCCGGATACGTGCAAAATAAAAGGATGGATGAAGCTACTCAAATATTTAATCAAATGGCAACCCGTGATGTTGTTTGTTGGAACACCATGATTGCAGGCTATGCACAGTGTGGAAAAATGACTGAAGCTCAGTGTCTGTTCAATCAAATGACAAATAAGGATTTAGTATCGTGGAATACTATGATAACAGGTTATGCTCATGCAGGGCAGATGGATAAAGCACTAAAGGTATTTAAGGATATGGGGAAGAGGAATACAGTTTCTTGGAATTCTCTGATTGCTGGTTTTTCGCATAACGGGTTATATCTGGATGCCTTAAGGAGTTTTATGATGATGGGTCGAGAAAGAAAAAGACCTGATCAGTCGACTTTTGCATGCGGACTTAGTGCGTGTGCTAATATTGCAGCTTTGCAGATTGGCGAGCAACTTCACCATCTAATTGTGAAAAGTGGTTACATAAATGATCTGTTTGTGAGCAATGCCCTCATCACGATGTATGCTAAATGCGGAAGGGTCTTCAATGCTGAACTCGTATTCCAAGGCATAAAAAACGTTGATGTCGTTTCTTGGAACTCTTTAATCGCCGGTCATGCTTTAAATGGTAACGGGAAAGAGGCAATCAAGCTTTTTGAAGCAATGCTAATACAAGGGGTAGCCCCAGATCAGGTCACGTTTATTGGTGTGTTGTCAGCGTGTAGCCATGGTGGGCTAGTTTCTCGAGGTTTGGAATTGTTTAAAAACATTATTGAAAGATACAAGATTGAACCATTGGCTGAACACTACGCTTGCATGGTTGACCTGCTTGGCCGAGCAGGAAAGTTAGAAGAAGCCTTCGAAATGGTGTTGGAAATGAGAATCAAGGCAACTGCTGGGATTTGGGGTGCATTGCTCGGAGCAGCCAGGGTTCACTGGAATTTAGAACTAGGCAAGTATGCTGCGGAGAAGCTTTTGGAGCTCGAGCCTCATAAAGCTTCAAATTATGTGCTCTTGTCAAATATTCACGCCGAGGCAGGCAGATGGAGTGAAGTTCAAAGAGTAAGGAAGTTGATGGAAGAAAGAAGAACAGAGAAGCAACCAGGTTATAGTTGGATCGAAGTTGAAAATCAGGTACACTCTTTTCTCTCTGGGGATCCAGAACAGACTAGAATAGCTGAGATTTGCTGTATATTAAAGACTTTGACTGCAGAAATGAGAAACACAAGTTGTGTGTATGATGTAAAATCTTCTCTTTTTGACATCCTATAGTCGTACAATGTTTTACCAGTTACGAAGAAAGTTAAATGTTACCGCTTCTCTTTCTTGTAAAATTTGTAGCCATCGACTTCATTTAGGGACATATATTATCCGTCCGAGGATTTTTGATACAAATGAATTCTTGAGGCTTCTTCATGCAATTATGGTTTGCTGTCAGTACATTATATCAAGTTTTTCTAGAGGTTAAACATTTAGCATCAGCCTGAACCAGCCAGATAGAAGCTTCTCCAAAACAAGGCGAAGAAAAATAGTCTGCTCTTTTTCATTAGTATGTAATTCTATTAAAGAACACAATGACTCCAATTTTTTACTTACTATATTCTGATGTTTTCGTGTTAGTAATTCTCCTCATTTAAGTATTGAGCGTGAGATATACATATGCCTAATTTCTTGTTAACCATACATTAAGTTCAAGTTTGTCTCAGAGAGCAATGCGAAAATCTGGGTATCTGTATATACTTCTAGCTTGTGTTTGGCCTCGATAAGTTCATGTTCAAGCTTGCCTTAAAGGAATTCGACTCATGTGTTCGCTTATTCCTTTTCCCACCACGTCCCTCAAATAACATCATGACATGTCAATTAAAAATATCTTTTCAAATATAATATCATATCAAATTAATTGAAAAATAATGTTGTTAAACACGTGTTAAAATATTATTAGAGGGATATAAAAGAGGACAAGAATAAAGAGATATATGAGTCAAATCTGTGGTTCATAGCTATACATTCAATTTTTTGGCTTCTTTGAGCCTCAATAAAATTCATGGGCTAATACCCCAGGTAATTACGATTACGCTACCCAACTTGAATATTCCCATTTGTAATTACTTTCAGGACCTTCTCAAAACTGCTAATCGAATATAAAATAGTCCTACTTGAGCATTCTTCATCTCTCCCGCAAGCATGTTCATACTAGTATGGACGTGTATTTTCCAACTTGTACCCATTTTTCTGGTCGAACAGAACATCGAAAAAGCTTTTAACTTTTCCGTGAAGCTATTCTCACAACAAAATATTTTTCCTTATAAATCAACAAAATTGTACGATTGAATGACCCTATCGACAACTATGCAAATCGCTAGACTTCAAGAATGGTTGTGTTCCTTTGAAATTGCTTCTCATACCATTGCCCGGGGGCTTTCGTAAAGTATAAGTGTAGATAAATATTTACATTTTAATTTACTCATCCAATTTAAGGTTATTTCTCTTTTTTTCCACTCTTATCCCTTCTGACTTCCAGCTATCTGTCCCAAAGGCTTATTATTGAGAAGAACCTGCCTCACAATTAAAAACCCGATGAATGTTTGAACTTTACAACTGATTTACCTACCAACCAACCACAATGGTTTCGTCGATAATAATTTGTGGTCAATATTAACCCATAGCAGCATGAGGGCCATAACCATTTAGATGTGACCTTTGCCATCTCCATGCAATCTCTAGGCTCTCCTGCAGGTCTGTGTACCTTGCCGTCCATCCTAACTCCCGCCTTATCTTGGAAGGATCGCTGTAAACTTCAGCGTAATCCCCCGGCCTGCGGTCAAGGTATTCGACCTTTATGTCCTTCCCTGTTGCCTTCTTGCATGCCAGCACAAACTCCTTTACTGATCTACCTGTAATCAAAAGAATCCCAACAATATGAACCGAAGAAATACACTGGCTAAAAGGTCTACAAAAGAGAGAAGGTGATCAAATAATCAATTAACCTTTTCCAGTGCCGACATTATAGATGCCAACCTTCCTTGGTTTTGCATTGGCAAGAGCTTTCACATGCGCATCAACCAGATCCGTGACATCGATGTAATCCCTCACGCAAGTGCCATCAGCTGTGTTATAGTCCGTTCCTTTCACCTAGAACCATTAGATTCACTTAGCAGATAACATCTTTCGAACGGGACTTGAACTAGCTTCACCTGAAATGGTAAAGTACCTGAAGTCCAGATATAATTCCTCTAGCTGCATCGAAGCAAGCACCAGATATCCTGCCTTGTTCGCGTAGTTCAGGACGAGGAGCTTCTCCTAATCTTCCCTCTGGGTCGGATCCAATCACATTAAAATATCTGCATTCACAGTATCCACTTGTAAGTTGGAAGTTTCTCTTCAGATTGACATTTTAGTGAAACAGCAAAAGGACGAAAATCAAACACCACCAACCTTAAAATCATGATAGCCATGTTCGAGTTTTTGGAGAAGTCCAATATGATATCTTCAACCATTTTCTTTGCTTTTCCGTATGGATTGATTGGCACCTGCAAAGGTACGTGGACATTGGACGATGAAAGTTATTCGAAAAAAGTCGTAGTTTTAACAGCTTTTGTGTCTATACAGAGTGAATTGCAGTTTCAAGGTAGGAAAACAGATTCAAGAAAATCAGCAGAAAATTTTTATCTCACTTGCTCAGTTTCTTCTGTGATAGGCATCTTTTTTGGCTCTCCGTATGTTGCACATGTACTCGAATAGATCAACGTCTTTACTCTGTGAGTGGCCATTGCCTCTAGAACTAAAAGGGTATTCGATGTGATGTTGTGATAATATCTGCCATTGTAGAGAAAATGCATATTAGTCATTGCTACATTAACTTTCGCCTTTCGGCATCGAGATGACTGCTGTAGTTGTATGGATTATGGCAATCAAACGAAAATAAAGAAACGAGAATTGTGACTGCAAAATAATTCTGTAGAATTTCTAGTTATACAAAGAGCAAAAGAGAGTTTTTGAGTTAAAAAGAGAAAAAGAACGAATAATACCTGAGAGGCTCAACTGTACTTTCTCCGACATAAGCGACAGCTGCAAAATGCATCACTGCATCAAATGCATTTTCCCTAAAGATTTTATTGACCTAAAAACATCAATCAAGGACAACATAAAAAGAAAAAAAATATTGCTTCTTTAATTCACTCTCAAGGGGGAAAAAATAAAGAAAAATAGTGAGATAAAATCCTGTCTACTAGACAAAAATGGATACAGCTTTTGGATCTCCCAAGTCAGCATAAATAAACTGAAGCCTTCCTGGCTCTGGAAACAATTCTTGAAGAACTTTGACAGCACCCAGATTTCCTCGAGAAAGATTGTCCTGTCGAAGGTGACTACTGAATTAATTATAAATGTAAACAAAAATTTTAATATATTTCTCAAAGTTTGTTGGTTCAAAACCTGTGAGCGTTTCCGTTTAGCACACCATTACCAAAAATAAATAAAATAAAATAAAATAAAAAATAGTGGGGAAAATGTTTGAGAATGTCCGGTAAGAGATGGAATGTACCACTATGGTGACACGGTATGAATCCTTCAAGAGCCTAAGTGCAGCATGAGAACCTATATAGCCCGCACCTCCGGTCACCAACACACGCGTTACTCCTGATTCTGGGATCGAGAACTTCACATATAACAAAAAACTCCTCAAATGTTAAAAATGTAAACCAAACAATGGAATAAATAAATAAAAAAAATTGAGAGGGAGGTTGTCCAAGTGTATGTCAATATGATTAAATCTAATCAAAATTTTACGGTTCGAAAATATGTACTTTTGATGGTGGCGGAGCCAAGAAATTTTTTCAGTGAGGGCACAACTTTAACAACAAAAAGTGGGGTTTAGTTAGAATTCTCTATTACTAAGTAGGGACACGTAAGTTTTCTTTTTATTCAGTGATTGATAGACTACATGCATTTAAAATTTGTCAAAAACTTACAGTCAAGAAACAGTTTCAAAATCTCATAGCAATGTGGCTCCTTCACTGATCAACTAAACATATGTCGCGGTTGGTTCGTTAAATTCGATTTAGACCTTAGTTCATGAATTGCAGAGCCAAATGGGATAAAGCTTAATTATTCTATATCCTTAATTACCCATATCTGAGGGTAAAAGTGGATTTTCAAGACTAATTAACTGAAATCAAACAAGAGCAACATGAAGAATGGCTAAAGCACCTCCTAGTATAACACAGAAATCAGAAAACATACCAAGTTGGAGCTGCCAACAATAGCTGACTGCCTGAGTGAGAAAATGCCAAGAGAAACAAGGAAAGCAGCCGCGAAAAGCCTGGCTGAAAAATTTCTCTTCCTATCTGTATCTGCAAAATCCATGCCTGCATTCACAAAGCTGATATATATATATATATATATATATATGATTCAGTCGTGTTTCATGTGTGGTACATGGTAAGGAGTTTGTTTGATATATATGTATATAGGTAACAGATATCAGGAAAATTAGCCCCAAAAAAAAGATATCAGAAGAAGTTTACGATTTTCTGATAAATTAATTATGGTTTTTTTTTTTTTTTTTAAAAAAGCTAGAACAAAAACAAAATTATAGGTAATAAACGTGCAGTGATGGTATTGATATCTGAAAAGTCAACAAGGACAATCATGAGAAAACTTCTAAAAAATGAAAAAGACATAACACAAGAGACCGTTTTCTACCTAACATCGAAAGAATATCACAATAAGTCGGGCCAAACATAAATATAGGTGTATAATTTCCAATTCCTCACCTCTGAATTAAAAGAAAAAAACAAAAACAAAAACAAGGTATTGAAGGATGTAAAATGAATCCTGAAAGCGAATTGCTTTTGAATATGAGAAAGTACCTGATTTACCAGAAACTAATTAATATGAAGAATATTGCTTTGAGTTGGGAATATCTGCCTTTGAAAATGGAAGGAGAAACCAATTTGCAGTGGACCAGAAATGAAAATAAAAATTAAAAAAAAGAAAAAAGAAAAAAAAAAAAGTCAACATAAAAAAAATCCGAAAAGTAGTGAAAAAGGAAAGAAATCAAATAACAACCATATAATGGAGAAAAGACTGGACCTGCTCTTGGTGTCCCTGGATGCTTTTATAATGAGATGAGAAAGCAAATAAATGCGTCATATGTGTGTGTGTGTGTGTATATATATGTATAAATTATATATTTCCATGTAAAACACGTCCATGCATGACCAGCATTTTTTTTTTTTTTTCTTTTTCTCTTTTTAAAAAACATAACTAGAAAGTTAGTTGGCTACTAACAAGAAAAAATTAATGGTTAATTATATTTTTTTTTCGTTTATTCATTTATTATTATGATTATTATTATGGGTAATTTTGAATTCATTATTTTCGGTAGATTCAGGTGCAGAATTTGATATAGATAATATGTGCGTTTGGATTGATTGTCTTGATTGTTTTGATTCTAGTAATTTGATAATTAGATCATAACTAAATTCCAATTTAAACCTCCAGCCGTTAGCGTTTTCTTTTCCTTTTAGATAATTTTGATAGCATTATTATTATTATTATTATTATTACATACTCCATACACGTTGACAAATAAATATCAGTTTTTTTTTTTTTTTTAAGTTATTAATTGGGCAAGTTGGTGAGTCACAGCATATATAAAATCTACTAAAATATAAATATGAACAAATATAAAATCCTTTATTGAAGACTTTATCTTCGAGATTGGGACGACATAACCTACTTATTATATTTCCCTCGTCCTCGAGCTTAATGCTTTCAGGAGGTTGACATATAGGTCTATTTTTATTTTCCTTTCAAAAAATATCAGAATTGTTTTCTTAAGTAATGTGTGTATATATATACACACACATACACATATGGAGTGGTAATTATGATTTTCATTAGATTCAATCATCCAATCAAACAGACATGTCCAATCTAATCTTTTTTTCTTTTTTTTTTTTTTTGGATAACTGTTCTAAATTGGATTAGATTGGATTGGATGCCAGTTCTAGTAAACCGACTTACATTAGATTGGATACTCAAATGACAAATCATGATTTCATTATGGATTATTTATCTTTTTCTATATTGTATTTTGGTTTTAATTAGGAAGTATACCTACAATTTGAAGTGCTAGATTTTTGCACCATTATGTTACATTAAATGCACAAATCCATACCTTTTCTTGATTAACAACTCTTTGACCTTAAAATAATTCAAAATACCCGTAAAGATAGGGGAAAAAACTAGATAAAATAAGAACAAAACTCTAAAGATAAAGAACTGTAAGTGTGAGGAGAAAATTACCTAAATAACCACCTTTTAATTTTTAATATATTAACCAATATAACACAAATTCCTCATTCTTAATCAACATGAAACAAATTTTATATAAATTTAATGCAATTTTGTGTTACATTGGTCTAGTATTAATTTTTTGTATTATGTTATTCTAATAGTATTAAAATTTGTGTCATTAAAGTGTTTTTCTCAAGTGTTAGGAATTTTATTATTGTTATTATTATTATTATTATTGTTAATGCTGACTAAGAGAAAGTACGTATATAAAATAGAATTGGATCGTATAAAACTGTAGCACTACGTAATGTAGGATATACTTTCAAGAAAAAAATTGAAATGTCATCTATAAAAAAGATAAATAATCCTTTAGCTATATTTATAAGAGTGTTAAATACACAAATTCTAATCTCAATTTTTTGATACCAACTCACGTGACAGTTAATCATTTGAGAAATACAGTGTTATACCTATTAACTAACATGACAATCGTCTTGATACCTAAGAAAATAACACCATCTCAGCTAGTCACAAAAACCTTTCCCACGACAAAACTCCTATTGAAAATCAATTTAGAGAGGTATGCATATTAAGAAAAATAACACCTTCTTAGCTACTCACAAAAACCTTGCCCACGACAAAACTCCGATTGAAATCAATTAAGAGAGGTATGCATATTTCGACTGGTATCGAATCCGCCTACAAATCCTTCACATAAATGTTGTATTACAAATACATGGGATACATTTGTTGTCTGGCACATTATTAAAAGCTAAAATATAATTATGGGGCATTACACAAGAAAATAAATATTTTGAGGAATCTTAGAAACCAAAAACAAAACAATGAATGGTTACAGACATAACCTAACAGTAAAACTACACCTGACTCTACCTCAAGATACAGAGTTCAAATCCCCTCACCTCCAAGTTTTAAAAAAAAAAAAAAACACAAAAAACAAAAATGATGAAGAAAGAAAGAAAGCAACGAAATATAAGCCATCGCATGAGAAGGGAAATATCATTAAGGGGGGCAACAAATGAAGGAAAGGAAGAGAAGTGAAACATAAACCACGAGAACCCAGTTGAGATGACAAGACGGTTCGTTCTCCTTGTCCAGTCCAAGACTTGTGTTCGAACTGTCCGATCACAATGGTCGGTGTCAGGCACATGTCTACCATGCACCACGTAGAGCAACGCCATGACTATCTAAGTATGTTATTCTTATTGTTATAAACAAAGCAAAAGAAAAGTACAGCATTGTGATCAAAGCAGATTTTGTAACTAGTACAGTACAAGATTCTAATATTTATTGTGCTTGAGCACGCATTTAGTAACATTTATCACCTTCGATTGGAAGAACAGATTCGACACAATCAATATGGAGTCACTTTTTCTCCTTTGAATGGTGCAACTTTCTCATTCAGAGTCTGAAACATTAATCCCCAAAAGCAAAAAATGATGAGGAATTTTATCCCAACTTCAAAAAAAAAAAAAAGATGTGGAAGAAAAAGGAAGGTAAAAGTCCCCTGCAGCCCACTACAAAAGGATGAAAGCACATAAAATGACGTTAACCTGAACCATCTCAGAGCGAATATCAAAAGGGGATTGAAGAAAGACAAGAAAAAGGGGCTACAAAAGGTTAGCTCATTCTAACAGATACATCACTGTAAAATCCCCCCAGGTAAATAACAAACGTCGATGACGAGCGGGAACAAGAGGAGTTTTTTTCGGAAGGTTGTGTAAAACTACCCTGTACATACACTATCCCCTATGCTTCCAGTTTCCAGTTTTGGCTGGAGTTCAATACAGAGCACCAAAATAAAGCTCCCCAGAAGAACCCAACTTCCAGTCTCAAACTCCCCATCATCAGGTATTTTCCATCATATTACACATTTATGCATCCCTATAAATTCATTGAAACGAGAATTACAGTTTCTTTCTTTCTTTTTTTTTTTTTTTTTTCCTTCTTTGAAAACGATTAAAAATAATATATATATATATATAGAGTTAAAACAGATAAGGTCGGAGTTTCGAAATGACCCTGATATAGGGCATACTCCCGGCGCCCACGATGCTAACACGTTCCACTCTTAGCAGATTAACATTGAGACAGCAATTGAAGATGAGCAGAGACGTGCTCCCCTTGACGGTTTGTTGGCATGCTTAAAATTACATATTTTCTGTCCTTTTTAACCCCTCACTGACTCGGAGTTCAATTGGCCACCGCTACTCCCATGGGTGTTGATTCCAGAAATGGGCATCGATCGCTGTGCGAAATCAGATAAAAGCTTTCGCTGATGCTCATCCGTGTGAGGAAGACTGGCTCGAAGAAGCTCCACAGGCATTTCACGGTGTATTGCCTTGGCTGCCTCTGGACTAATAACCTCGGTGCTTGGCTGGGTCTGTGCATATATCGATTGCACTATAGTTTCATATTTACTCAGGCAATACTTGGTAAGAAGACCGAAAAATTCATCAAAGGAAGCCTGCCAGAGAGCGCGATTAGGCATGCTACAGTTTCCAGCAGCAAGTGGATCGGTCAACAGTTCAGTTGCCCTTCCCAGAACAGACTTCAAAATGACCGTTGATCCATCCCCAGCAGGGCTTCCAAGGGGGCGGAGTGGTGGCTGCTCTGTGGAACAAACAACCGCAACAAGACAGGCACTTAATGCACGAAGATCCATTCCATTCACGCATGCAGAGACCGTGTTTGCAAGATTAGCAGTTGTCTCAGCTGCTCCTTGATCGGATGGAAGGCCACCAAACAAAAACCTCAAATGACGAAATATGGCCATACAAACGATTCGGGCAAGCTCACTACCAGGGAAAATAAGTTTAAGGAACCTAGCAAGGAGCTTCCGGCCCTTTGGAAGAGAGACTAAACGCAGGAACACAAGATCATCCTTTGGTGCCAGCCCTACTGCATGGCTGTTTTTTCCAAGAGGGTCAACAAGCTGAATTGATGTTGCCAACCCTTCTAGCAGCATTTGCCGCCTTCTTCGAAGCTGTATGCCTCCATCTTGGGACTGGCCATGTTGTAGGAGCCGATCAATATCGTCGATATCAAGAAGAAGACAGAGGCCGTCTTCAATGGTTATTCTAGCAGCAAGCATTGGTTCTTGTTCCAAAGGTCTCTCCGAAACCTGCTCAGAACTGCCATCACCAGAACCAGTAGATGGAGGATCAACTTCAAGAAGGGGACGAGGCCTACGTATAGAAGACAGGGGCAATCTCCCGAGAGCATCAACCGAAAGATGAGAATGCTGGTCTGTACTATTGCGTCCACGAGACGGAAGCTCCCTCAGGTGAGATGGGCAGAAAGGGTGTTTTAACCTTGATCCGGAGGCTTTTTTGGCAAGACTTGCCTGGTGATAGTAATCATCTATATAAGGATCATTGCTATGTGTGGCAGCATGCTGCATCTTAAGAATGCTCTCTATCTCCTCGGATGTCATGTGCTTTGATCTGAACTGCAACTTTCCACTATCACTTTTCTGACTACCAGTATCCGAACCCGCTTGAGAAAAACGATTTTGCTTGCTTCTGTGTTTTGGTCTTTGCTCTCTTATGTCAGACAATCCGAGCATTGCTCTGTGAGAGGAAGATGGATGAGTATGATAAAGCTGGGACTGCAGTGCAGCAAAATGGGCCAAGGAAGGTTGAACTGAAGGATGCAGTCTCTGCTGTTGCGACAGCAGTTGTTGGGACAAGAGCCCATTTTGATGAGACAGCTGTTGTTGCAATATGTTGTTTAGAAGACTGGAGTGATCTCCGTGCAATATACCAGCATGGCTGACCCAATGATTTTGAGGCCTGCTACTAAAAGAAGGGCCAGGATTTGTGAACTGAGACATGTTCCCTCCGTAATGCACGCCATGAGGCAACCCAGCCAAATGAAGATTAGCATTAGATAAATGAGAGAGGTTTGGCGCAGAGAAGGGCAACTGGGATCCACCAGAATGAGAAGATTGATTCACGTGGTGTGGCGAACCCTGCTGGGACCTGCTTCCGGGGGGCGGGAAAGATGTAAAGGCTGATTTGGGCACTATAACTGGTTCACTGGAAAAGTGCTGCTGCACAGGTTGCTGGGGGTATGAGGATGTTCTGTACAAAGAAGACTTTGAATCTCCAAAACGACCAGAAGAAGATTGTGGCTGTGACGACCATCTCTTCCCTTCCTGAGCACTTTCTATATCAAGCATATGCTGATCCAACCAGTTGGACAAGTCTGCATCTTGCATCCAATCAGTAGCAGATGAACCTGAAGTGAACTCACAATAAAATGAGACATGGCTTAGCAATTAATTATCTGATTCAACACAATGATCAAAATACTGCTGTGTTTAATACTAACATTGTATGTCAAAATAACTGAGTAAACTAGAATGCAGTTATAACCCTTTGACTGTAGAAAGATTGAAATAGAAACAACAAATAAAACAGAAATACAAACTGCGAATACCCTGATTTATACCAAGGAAATATCAATAGCAATGTATATGCATCTACAGAACACGGATAGCCACTGTCCAATTTGGTTTACAGTTCATAAATTCAAAGAAAGAAAAGCCCAAAACAGATAACTTAAAGAGTCTAAGACAATATGAATATTCTTTTATATTAACAATCTGTCTAACAGGAGGCAGCTTACCATCCCCATGAACCCCAACTTAGAAAAGGTGAAAAACTAAGAAGTTCATAATTATTTAAATGTTACACCATCCCCATCAAAAAGTTTAACCCTGGTTTCTCATTGGCATACATAGCCTAACACATATACGCCCCTGTCAGAGGCAGCAGAATCCCTATGCACATTTTTCATTTTTACACAAGTTTTACTTCTTTTCAGTTAATTTCACTATATATTCTATCAGCAATTCTTCATTTTTCTCCAGAAAACAGTTTGTTATTTTTATAACAATTACAATAGCCACTTCATCAGTTTAGTTTACTGTGGTTAGTATTAAATTTAAGGGGTGAGAAACACGAGTAATCACAACCTGCAGAATGTTGTTTCACATCGGAGAAGAAAACTAGTCAATAAATTAAGTCTCACAATCAATTATACGCCCTTTTTTTTTTTTTTTTTTTTTTTTTAACTAATATGAAATCTAATGCCACTGATTATGCACAATGATAACCCACTATGCACACCTAGGAGCACAGCAAAAAACTAAGAACCTGACAAACATAATATGCACTAGGGCTTGACCAGAAAAGAAAAAATACATAGTACTTTTACATAGCATGATACATTGGATAACCATAGGAAGATGACAAGAAGTTTAAGTAAACCACTCACTTTCACGTGAAAATGATCCAGAACCTCTATCACCAATAACGCCTGGGTGTCTAGGTCCTGTTACAACTTTGTTCAACTGCACGACAAGGCAACAAAGTCACAATTTGCAGACATTTTAAACTCAAATATTTGTGTTTTGAACCAAAAAAAAAAAAAGGGTACTTCATTGATACAAAAACACAACAGCCAAAGATTAAAGCAAGACTGTGTTTTTGTTAAGAGAGAGAGAGAAGAAATCAGAGCAGATTAACTTAAGAAATGACAACATCACATCCTGTAAAATCGGACTTGCGAAAATTATAAGGCACTACTCTTATAACGAAAGATTCATCAATGTCTTGCTCATAAAAGTCAAGGAAGCTTACCTTTGCAAAAGTACTTGCAAGATCATCCATATCAGATAAAGATCCCAAACCTGCACTCTACAAACAGTGAAAGAACAATAATAGGTCAATATAAACAGGAGTATGATCAACAAAAAACAAGGTAATGCAGCATATAACATGTTACTAACTGGAGAGTAAGAACTCAGTTCTTTGTGACAACAAATAGTATCAAGAATAAGAGTTCATTTCTCCTGTATTCTTTGTTGAAAAGAGCTACATTGCTTCAACCTTTCCGCGAATGTTGTGATCACAAAACTCATATTCGGCCCTCATAAGTGACTCAAAAATTATGGACGAAAAAAGAAACCAAAGAGTAACACAATACAGATTGTCCTGAAACAGTTAACTAATGAGTAATACAAAAATCAACGCATTACGTCAAAAGTATTAACATGACCTTAATCCACCTCATTACGTGAATTTTATCAGGAAAACAAAAGTATCAGTGGCAACAAATTAACTTCTTAAGAGGCGTAACAGTACCAAAAATTTACTACAGGGTGAAAGATACTACAGTTAAATAAAGCACCGTTTGATCAAACAGGAAGACATTGGGATAATATGATAAGATTTACAAACTAGTCATTACTTTAATTAAAAGCTAGAAACTAACTTAATTAGCTTCCCTAATGTATTAGAACAAGCAAGGTAGGTAGCGTTAGATCACCCAAAATACAACCAAGTCTTCCCTTCTTGTCGTGAAGTCCCATCCAACTACTTAATGTGAAGATACTAAATAGTTAAATGAAACCAAAGATAATAACTTTTATCCTATTCAACAATTGGTGCCAGTTAAAAATGCATTCACGATAGTCACCTTGAAGAAACTCTAGCATTTATGAAATGTCCATGCATAAAAAATCCCTTTGTTTATTGAAACTCGCTACTACGTTTTACATTTAGAAAAGATTCTACCACCAATTTAGATTATTTTAAGGTAAACTGTTATGCTCAGATGCTAGAATTAATAGATTTGTTCATAGCTTGTCGGGTTAAAAATCACAGAATCGTAGTCGAACGCAGAAAGTGAAACATACATTAGGACACTGACAAGCAGGGTAAACTTATCAAGTAGCAAAAGTAACAAATACTGGCTTGATGGTCCATTATAAGATTAGGAGAACAACTATCTACCTCTTCTCTCTCAAATAAATGGTACTCGGTATCAACAGATCCAAAAAGAGTCTTGTCATTCACTTCTTCTTCCAATCCCCCGAGCTCGACTTCGTCCGCAGCATTTTGACCAAAAAATTCATATCGTGACGCGTCAAAGATTGCATTATCTACATCATAACAAGATAATCGTTAGTTTGAATCTAAGAAAGGTTAGAGAAATAAGCAAGCGAAGAAACAAGAAATACACACAAGCACAATCAGATGCACTAATCAAAAGTAAGAAAATATTACACACCCCAACTATTCATCTAATAAACTTGCAGGGCAATTCCCATATACTATTCACTTTCAAATTACAATATATTGCATAACTCAAATCTGTTCTTTGCAAATAAGTAAACACTATAACTAGCCCGAAACCGCCGCGAAAAGGAATTAAAAGTTAAGATTAATGATTTCAACCAAAATTCTAATATTTTTTCTTAAAAAAAATAAAGAAAAGTACAATGGTATAGCTGTCGTTGATTAGCAAAAGAAACACCGAATCAACATTTTTGAACTTTTCTCTAATATTAATTAACCATATCACTACAAGAATCCTTCAGAATTCCGACAAACCCCAAAAAATCCCTCAATCTTTTTGGTGGACGAGAAAAGGCAAACCGAATCTCAAGCTTCAAAATTCCCCAAATTCAATATTCATACTTCTCTCTAAAGATTAAAACTTCTGAAACTAAAACAAAAATACTCAAAAACCAACACAGAAATCCAGAGAGACAGAGAGAGAGAGAGATCTGAGAGAAGCTTACTTGAGGAATTATCAACGAAATCCCTAGAATCCCTACCGTCAGATCTCTCCATATTTACAAACCCAGCCTCTAAAACCCTAGAATCCTCAGCTCAGCCAAAATCAAACGAAACCAAAAAGAAAAACCAACCCAGCTTCGAACTCAAAACCAAATCGAAAATCCTCTCAGCTCGCGACTTCCGCTTAGCTCAGAAATTTGCAGGAAACGAAAAAGAAAAAGGGAAAAAAAAACACTAGGTATTTAGAGAAAGAGGGTCAAATTGGGGGTGGAAATGAAACGACATGAAATCAGAACGACGAAGGTCGCCAGCAAACAACAACTCACACCCCTCTCCAGAGGGGGGAGAGAGAGAGAGAGAAGAGGAGAGAGAAAGGAATATAAGGCTGTGTTTGGGAGTTAGGTCATTACACACACAGAAAGAGAGAGAGATTTGAAGAAGACGACTTTCGCATTTAGGGCACGTGCTCGGTCAGGGCACGTGCTCGGTCAGGGAACAATGCAAAGGCAAAGAAAGAAAAGAAAAAATTCCCTTTTCCTTTTTCTTTTTCTTTTTTTTTTTCGGCCCTTGTATTTAATAAATTATTTATTTTATTACAGTGTTATTTGTTTAAAGAAATATTGTAAGAGAAGTAACCGTAACGTGGCGGGATATGATTGGACCACGCTCAACTGTATTTTCTTTTTAGAGAATTTCAGGAGTTGGATATTCGAAGGCGGGAGATGGATCCGATTCTTGCCCGAAACTAATCAGATTTTGACGCGACTTTAAAATGAGGAATTAAAAAAAAAATAAAAATAAAAATAAAATAAAATAAATAAAAAAAGAAAGAAAGAAAGAATCAATTTTTTGTTTGTTTATATCTCAAATTTAGGAACACAGAAATTCCACCGCATCCACTAAATACGGATTAAATTAATTTGCAAAATGAGAAAAAACTTGCACGCAATAATTACTAATCACTATTACTTTTTTGTTTAATTATTTTAAGTTCACTAATCACTGTCAAAACCAGTCCATCATTAAAAAAATTCTCATTTCTCATTAATAATCCTTGAATTAAACCATCAATATTCATTGATTTCTAATTTTAAACATTATATTCATGTTTATCAAAATAGTTATACGATCCTGAATTTTTATGTTGTTATACAAATTAGTCCTCCGTTAAAAATCTATAAAAATTGAATTGGAAAAAAAAAAAAAAAAAAAAAAAGCTAAATAAAGATGACTTTGAAATCATTTTTTATTTTTGAATCATAAAAAATAAAAGATATTTTTGAAACCTCTCATTACTCAGTTCATCACTTTTGCTATGTATTGTTACTGGTGTTCCGCTACCGAATGTAGGTATTGTTTTGGAAATGCATTTTTTAATAAAATTTGCGTAATTTAAATTTAAAACTGCATATATATATATATATATATATTTATAAATATATTAGCTTTTGATCTTATTGAAGTCTCATGAGTCATGAGTGAAAACTAAGCAATAGTTTTATTTGGTAAACGAGGCAAATAAACTCCAGCTAGGGTCCAGCAAAAACTAAGCTTACTAACCAAGCTTTATTTATTTATTATTATTATTTTTTTGAAATACAACTTTTAACTTTTTGTTAGCCACAAAAATTATATATATATATATATATCTTTTTCAAAAAAAAAACGTGGAAAAAGGTTTTTCAAATAATAAAAGAAGCTTTTTTCATTATTATTGTTATTATTATTGACCCCTTTGATTCACATTTCGAAAAGGATAATTTTTTAACACGAGTGTGAAAGCTTCCGTTTCACATATAGGTTTGGATAAACTTTCATTGATGTTTTTTGCCTTTCAAAATCTTGTTTAAAATGAGTTGCTTTCGAGATTAAAGTTAAAAGATAGAAAAAAAAAACAAAACCTTAGCCCATGGTTGGTCCCTAGCTAGCAATAAATTAGCTTGGTCCCACATTTAAAGAACAAAAACGATATAGACAAGTTTTTGTACATTTAGTGTCCAAACGGATCGTTAGTTGAAATTAAAATTTTTAAATTAGAATTGATTGACTTTTTAAAAATTAATTATAATTTTTATTAACTTTAAAAAAACAGATAAAAATCCAACAAAAAAATAATTAAAATTAAATTGATATTCCAAACAAAGCATAATTGTTACAGCAAATTACTCATAATCTAACAATAAATTCACATCATTAAGGTCTAACGTTTAAATGCCCACCCAAATTTTTTTTTTAAAAAAATGTTTTAATTTGCCCTACAGTTCATTATAGTAATAATAATTCAAGTGGTTTTTTCTAACTTGTTATAGCTGCTTTACTTTAAGCATCTATCAAACGTGGTCCAGAGACCCAATACAGTACTGATAACTGACTGATATTCATTTCAACAAAACTAAAATTAAAATTAAAATTTAAAAAACAAAAATCTAAGATGCCCGAAGTAGCAAATCTACAAAAATGTATGTGGTCGTGCGTATCTGATGAACGGTATTTTTCTTTTACTGGAAAAACAATTTTTTTTCAAAAAAAAAATAGAGAATGAACATTTTATAATGTTGGGGAACAGAAAGTTCAAATATAGTTATATGAGATTGCATGTGTAAATCAACAAAACTATGCATGGAAAACCCCAAAAGTCTTTTTTCTTTCTTTTTTCGTATTTTGGAAAACCCAAAAGAAGCCATTGAATCTGTCAATATGATGAAACTACTAAAGGAGCAAATCAATTATTGTGATTATTATAACAAATAATCTTGAGAAGAAAACTTGATTGAAGCCATGTGACAAATAGCAACAACTTATTCTGGAGCTTGTTCTTTAGCCATTGTGTGTTTCTTTCTCGCCGTCCAAAATGCAGCGAAATATCGGTTCTGCAACGAAGATAAAAAAGCTTTAGAGAGTTGACGTGACAAAAACTCCATGCACTTTGATGATTTTCTTAAAGAAATTCTCAGTACCATTATGCATGCTAATTGGCTTAAAATATTAGGAAGTGAACCGATGTTAATATTAAAATAGGTTCATGCCAGCCCTAAATCAGCCCTTCTCCATGACTCCATACACACACACACACACACACACACACACACACACACACACACTCGTCTAGACTACTTACAACCACATCCATACACACACACACACACACACACACACACACACACACACACACACACACACACACACACACACTCGTCTAGACTACTTCCAACCACATTTCAGTTATTAGTTTGACATTTTCTTTGGCTGTAGAGTCGTTTCTGATCGAAATTTTGAATAATGATAGTACCAAAACCACGGGCAAACTGTTAAATGCAATCCTAAATTGTACATTTAAGAACTCGCGTGCTATTCAGACTTCAAAGATAGAATGATCATAAATTGGCCTTTTCTGTCTAAAGCTACTGTGATCAATTGAGAATAAAAGAGAGAAAAAATAAGCTTACTTGCATCATTGCTCTAGGATTTGTTGTGTAGGTTGTCTCCACGGTCCTTTCCTTCTACAGCAAGAAACGAGTCAAAGATTACTCAAAGTCGTCGGCAGATACCTAGGCAAACAAAATATATGCGACAAGATTTACCTCAAACTCAAATCCATAATGCAAAGCAACCCTCTTCACGTCTTCCAAGCTAAGTTCAATGGACATTTCCTAACAACAATAGAAAATTAGAAAAAAATAATAATAATAATTTTTTTTCTTCCTCCAGAAAAAAAGGGGGACAAGATCTACTGCACGAAAGCGAAGCTTACATCTTCTTGACCATACATCTCTGCAAAATGATACAGTAGGGGACCTAAATTTATCCACACCTGTCAATTATCATCCATGAAAGTAAGAATCAAGGCAGACAAGGAAGTGGAAAAATGATACCTCATCAAAACAGATTAGAAACTTACTCCACCATCCTTGAGGATTTTTGAAATGATTTCAATGTACTCAACAATGTTATGTGCAGTATCAATAAAGAAGCAGGTCACGACTGCATCCCAAATACCTGTATAGTGCATAGATACTCTCCATGAGAAAGGAACAGGAAAGAAAAATGTGATATGACCTAATATGTATCTGCATAATGGACGTGGATAAGTGCACTCATTTAACTAAACTTTATAGGTAACTGTGACCACTTTCGGGGAAAAAAATAAAAAAAAAATTTCTACAGCTTCATGAAATCATAGCATAATTGAAAAAGTGGAAAACAAAAAACAAAACTAGAAAACAAAAAAGAAAAACACAAAGAAAGAAAAAAAATTCCGTTGCCTTATGCCCGTTTGGTCATGTAGATTTTGCAAGAATTGTAATAGTTATGATGCAAAGCAACGGAGGTGAAGTAGCCAAGCACATAGAGAAAAGAGAAGGCAAGGATAACAGAAGTGGCTATACAAGGAAAAGAGAAGACAAAGAATCATGTATGATGTTAGGGTTTGGGGATACTGATCGGGCATTTTCATAGGGCCCATTGTAGGGGGACATCTAAAGATGTTGTTTTGAAAGTTGAGTTGGAAATGTGTGTTTAGAGGGAAAACTTTTGGAGAAATTTTGTGATATAGAAAATAGTGTAAAAATTTAAGATATGTTCGGAAAAAATATGCAAAATGGATCTTATCTTGTTCGTCTTGTCGTTACGAATATTTTGACTTAAAAATCATCTCATTTCGATTTGAAACGAGAAAGTTATAGACTTTTAAAGTGTGGGAAAATTCGGTTCTCCAAATAAGGAAACCGTGTGTGTATAGCCGTAATTAGCTAGGAGATTTTGCAGTCATTGTAATCCCGGATTCTAGGGAATTAGTTTTCTGGTCAATATTTCTAGGATTAGACAGTTTCCTAGTTTAGATCCTCTGAAGTGTATATATCAATGTAATTTCATTGTGATCTCAATACCATACAATTCTAGCCCAATTTGTGTCATGGTATTAGAGCTTTAGGCTCAATTCTGGGAATTGTAATTCTGGTCTTGCTGAGTGTTCATATCACTAGACTGATTATTATCAATATCCAACCCCACACTATCACCCCTCAAGACCGTAACCCTTTTACCGAGAAACCATGTCAGAATCAGCCAGCATCAGCAACACCACAGCTACCTCAGAGACTTTGACTAAAGGCAGCAACTCGATTGCAACAGGGGAACTGCAGAACATCCAGGCAGCATACAGGTTGAACGGGAAGAATTATTTGAAGTGGTCTCAACTAGTTCGCATGTTCTTGAAGGGAAGAGGCAAACTGAGTCACTTACTGGGTACCGGACCTAATAAAGGGGATCCTAAATTTGATGCTTGGGATGAACAAGACTCGATGGTGATGTCCTGGTTATGGAACTCTATGTTGCTAGAAATCAGTGATACGTGTATGTTTCTTAATACAACCAAGGAAATATGGGAGGCCGTGAAGCAGACTTATTCTAAAGTCCGAGATGCTGCACATTTATGAAATCAAGACCAAGATTTCTTCCATCAAGCAAGGGAGTCAATCAATCACGGAGAACTCTAATTTGTTGCAAAAAGTGCAGCAAGGATGCAGCCCTTCTTAAGAGGTTTGTCGAAAAAAAACGAATTTATGATTTCCTTGCGGGTCTGAATATTGAATTTGATGCAGTAAGAGTCCAAATACTCGGAAAGGAAGATATGCCATCATTAAATGAAACAATTGCAATTGTTCGCGCCGAGGAAGGTAGAAGAGGAGTTATGATTGAAAGCAATCCAGTGGACAGTTCGGCCACAAAAGCTGCAAGTGTGAGGAATTTTGGCTCGGAGCAGCCATCTAGTGGAGACAACAAGTAGGCAGATTTTACAAGGTCAGTCAATAAGGATTCCCTATGGTGCACATACTGCAAAAAGACCCGCCACACTAGGGAAAATGCTAGAAACTCCACGGCAAACCGCAGACAGCAAAAGGTGGACAGCCAAATGGACAACGACATGCGTATATAGCAAAAGCTGGTGAGGGTAATTCTCAAGAGTCGTCTTTTGAGTTCAATATAGAGGAAATTGAGAAGTTGAAGAATCTGCTAGGATCGTTGGAGAAACCATCTACAACAGCTACTTGCACTTTGGCATTCTTAGGTATATCTTCCTCTTCTCATGCTCTTAAGGCCTGGGATATATCCACCACGAACTCCTGGGTCATTGACTTAGGAGCAATAGATCACATGACCTATTCCGCACAAAAATTTATCTCATATACGCCTTGTCCAAGCAATAGGAAGATAAGAATAGCCGATGGTTCGGTAACTAAAGTGGCTGGTCAAGGAAATGTTTTTATAAGCAAAACCCTTACACTTGGGAATGTTCTCCATGAACCAAAATTGTTTACCAACCTTTTGTCAATCCAAAAGCTCACCAAAGATTCTAATTGCAGTGTGGTGTTTTATCTCTCTCGTTGTGTATTTCAGGAACAGGGCATGAGGAGGATGATTGGACATGTTAGAGAGCAGGATGGTCTCTACTATCTTGAAGAACCCAGTGGTCAAGTTAGTGTTGTGCATTCCTCACCATTATCATTTCTTTCAGTCTTTTAAATCCGATAAAGACAAGTTTGGCTTCAACACCTCCGTCTTGGTCACCCGTCATTTAGAGTCCTTAAAGTTATGTTTCCTTTATTGTTCAAAGGATTAGCTGTTGAAAAGTTTCATTGTGATGTTTGTGAACTTGCAAAATACACACGTGCTTCTTTTCCAATAAGCAATTACAGAACATCTGTTCCATTTACTCTTATTCATAGTGAAATTTGGGGACCGTCTATTGTTTCTAACATTTTTAGGGCTCGGTGGTTCGTTTCTTTTATTGATGATTGTACCCGTGTGTCATGGATCTTTCTTATGAAAAATAAATCAGATGTGAGCTTTATTTTTTCAGTCTTTTACAACATGGTCAAAACTCAATTTGATGTTGAAATTAAAAGATTTCGATCCGACATAAAGATTATTTTAATCAATTTCTCTCACCATATTTCTGAGAAAGGGGCATAATACATGAATATTCTTGGGTTAGCACAACCCAACAAAATGGTGTGGCTGAACAAAAGAACGGTCACCTTTTAGCTATCACAAGAGCATTATTGTTTCGAAAAAAATGTTCCTAAGCAATATTGGGGGGAAGCCATTTTAACTGCTGCTCATATGATAAACAGATTGCCTACAAACGTTCTTGATTTTAAAAGTCCTATGCAGATTTTTACATAATTCTTTCCTAATTTCAATGCTTCAAATAATCTTGTTCCCAAAATATTTGGTTGTGTTGTTTTTGTTTGTTTTTGTCCATGTGCATTCTTAAAACAGGGGAAAACTTGATCCACGGGCTGTCAAATGTGTCTTTGTTGGCTATTCTTCCACTCAAAAGGGGTATAAATGCTATCACCCACCCACAAGAAAATTCTATGTGTTAGCTAATGTCACTTTTGTCGAAGAAGATCTTTACTTCACTCATATCCTTATCTTCAGGGGGAGGTCTCATCACAAAAGATAAGGACAAGGATCTTTATCTTCTTGATTTTCCGTCCTTGTCATCTTCCTCCTCAGTGCCTATTGTTCAGGCCGATTCCTCCTCGGTGCCGATTGTCCAGCCCAAGCCAGTCCAACCTGAGCCTTCGATCTGTTGTCCAGCCAAACACACAGTTCGCTCCTGTTATCCAGGCTGAGCCAATTCAGCCTGAGCCCAACATACAATCTAAAACCAAGCCTTATACACCCTTGTCATAAGGGATGATAAAGGGAAAGCAAATTCAAGACTCTACTCGTCCATTGTTGGTTTTTTCAAGGAGAAGGCCACCAATCACTCGATCTATGCATGTTCAATCACCCAAATCAACCTCTTGGACTTAGTGAGGTAATTACTGAACCTGATTCTAATAGAAATGGTATCACTGAAGTTCTTGATCAAAATGATTTTGATATTCCCATTGCTATTAGAAAAGGAACCAGAGCATGCACCAAACACCCTCTGTACTTATTCATGTCATTTAAGAATCTGTCCCATAACCACAAAGCCTTCCTTACTAGCCTAAACACAATCTCCATTCCCAAAACCGTATCTAAGGCATTAGGTAATGAGAATTGGAAGAATGCCATGAAAGTAGAAATGGAAGCACTTGAGAAGAACAAGACATGGGACTTGGTGAAATTGCCTAAAGGGAAGAAACCGATGGGATGTAGATGGTAATTCACAGTGAAATACAAGTCTGACGACTCATTGGAGAGGTATAAAGCAAGGTTGGTTGCTAAAGGCTATACTCAAACGTCTGGAATAGATTATCTTAAGACCTTTGCTCTTGTTGCGAAGATGAACACCGTGAGAGTGTAGTTATCGTTGGCTGCAAATATGGGCTGGAAATTACAGCAATTCGATGTCAAGAATGCCTTTTTACATAGTGATCTCGAGGAGGAGGTTTATATGGAAGTCCCACTTGGGTTTGGTTCGAATACAGGACAGGTGGTATGTAGATTAAGAAAGGCTTGATATGGATTAAAACGGTCTCCGAGAGCTTGATTTGGAAGGTTTGCTAAGGTAATGCTCAATATGGGATACAAACAGAGTCAAGGCGATCACACCTTGTTTGCAAAGCACTCGGCTTAAGGGGGAGTGACTGCATTGTTAGTCTACGTGGACGACATTATAGTGACAGGTGACGACTTGGAAGGAATGGAGAATTAAAATAAGTGTTTAGTGAAAGAATTCAAAATCAAAGAGCTCAGCAAACTGAAGTATTTTCTTGACATTGAGGTAGCATATTCTCGGGAAGGGATCTTTATTTCACAACAAAAGTATATAACAAACTTGTTGATGGAAACAGGCAAGTTCGGATGTAGATCAGCAGAGACGCCTATAGAGTTCAATCATAGGCTTGGTGATGCTCCAGAAGACACAGCAGTGTATCAAGGCTCCTATCAGATACTTGTGGGGAGACTCATCTACTTGTCACACACTAGACCAGATATAGCCTATGCAGTTAGTGTTGAAAATCAATTCATGCACAATCCCAAAAAGTCGCATCTTAGGGCTGTGTATCGAATCCTACGGAACTTGAAAGGCACACCTGGTAAAGGAATTTTGTTTAGGAAGGGGGAGGAGTTAACTCTTGAAGCCTACAATGATTTAGATTATGCAGGGTCTATGATTGACAGAAGATCAACCTCAGGTTATTGCACATTTCTAGGAGGCAACCTTGTGACTTGAAGGAGTAAAAAACAGAACACTGTGGCAAGATCTAGTGCAGAAGCCGAGTTTAGATCAATGGCACTTGGGATTTGCGAGTTGTTATGGCTAAAGATTGTCTTAGAAGATCTGAGAGTCAAGTGGAAAGGTCCAATCAAATCAGCTATTAATATTGCACATAATCTAGTGCAACATGACCGCACGAAGCACATTGAAGTTGACAAGCACTTTATAAAGGAAAAACTTGACAGTGGGCTAATTTGCACTCCATTCGTTTCCACTGGTGATCAACTTGCAAACGTACTCACCAAAGGATTGTCTGGGACTGTCTTTCAGAAGCTAATCAGCAAGCTTGGAATGGATGATATCCATACACCAGCTTGAGGGGGAGTGGGGGAAAATTCGGTTCTCCAAATAAGGAAACCGTGTGTGTATAGCTGTAATTAGCTAGGAGAATTTGTAGTCATTGTAATCCCTGATTCTAGGGCATTAGTTTTATGGTCAATATTTCTAAGATTAGACAGTTTCCTAGTTTAGATCCTCTGAAGTGTATAAATAATGTAATCTCATTGTGATTTCAATACAATACAGTTCTAGCCCAATTTGTGTCATAAAGCAATCACTACAATTCTAGCCCAATTTGTGTCATTAAGTTTGAGTTTTTTGAAAATAGAAGAGAGAGAATTTGATATAAAGTTGGAATTTTGAAATCCAAATGGTGTTTTGCCATCTGAAGATGTCGCCCCAAACGGAGCCATAATTTGCTAGGGCATTTTGGGTATTAAAAAAAATCATTCCCCTCAAATAGATTCCCAGTCATATCAAAATGGAGAAGCTATCCTTGGTCAACTTCTCCCTTTAGTTGCAGATAATGATAAAATTGTAGAAGAATCAATTTTCACTCTTTTACCAAACACACTTTAGGCCAAAATTGTTGAAAAATTAGAATTTTGGATCTTTTCAACAATTTTGACCCCAAATTGTGTTCGGTAAAAAAAAAAAAAAAAAAAATTGATTATTCTACAATTTTCTATCCCACCCTCAATGACCTATATTTCATCCTCCAACACTTTGTGCCGTACAGTTCTAGCAACTTCACAATGCAAAAGGAGATGGTCAATAGCTTCTATCACTTTCCCAATAATATGATTCTTGCCAATTGCTACATACCAACTACTAATAACTTTACCAAACATGTCTACCATATTTCCATTCCCATGCCTCAATTTCCGCATAGCAAACTCCCCCATACATAAAGATACTGAAATAAGTTGGAGATAACATACCAACTTGACTTGGATGACTGTAAACTTCAACAAAGTCACCACCACACATGGAAAAGCCTTCGGTGATCCCTGCACTACTTCCAGCACAAGAACATGGATGATTATTCAAAAAAGAAATACACACTTTTCCATGCCATAATAAATTGCAACCCAATAAAGACGAGAAGCCTCATAATAAATATGTAAATAATGTTTCACAGCAAAATTCACTTTCTAGTATGAGCATTAACTTTATGGACAAAGGCCAATGCTAAAGAGCGGTCAATTGTTGTGGCTTTTAAAGTAATAAGAATACCTAGCTGGATGGATATCGGGTATTGAGACAGAACGAAGCTGTTCACTATCTGAAAGTGAGTTACAATTGCTGTGGATCCAAGGATGAAGTTTCCACTCTCCTGCAACCTCGGTACTTAAAAGGACCAAGAAAACCTTAAATTATTTATAGTATGGAAAAACATAAAGATACCTCATCCGTGGTTTAAAATATATCAAGTTCTTGTTATCATAAAAATTCTTACTGATTAAGAATAAAGCTTGAGCATATCATCATGTAGTAAGAAAATTCATTTCCCTGGCTTACAAAACCTGTTCGGTCACGTGAAAAGTGTAGATACTAAGTATAGTCATATGGAATCGTTGAATTTATGACAAGCTGATGTTATATGCATACCTAGACGAGAGATCTCTAAAGCCAGCCGTCCGAGCCCAGCACCAGGAACTAAACAGTTGGGAGGGCTGGCAGAATATAATAGATATTTACAGTATGTTATTAGAGGAGCCGTAAAAGAATTTTTCTGTAAGATGAAGAAGCAATTATCAAATCTATTCAAGAGAGCCCACAAGGGAATAAAGTCGACAGCAAAAATAGATGTACCTTTCCTCACAACGATTAGGGAATAGGGAATCAAGCTCTTCAAGGATAGGCTTGTAGCATTGATCACGTTCTTTCTGTCCCTATTTTAAATATAACCATAGAAGAAATATGTAAACCTTCTATTTTGTAGATAATAAATCAGAATCTAGAAACAACTGGAAATTAGTACTATACTTCTTCTGCCCAATCTCTGACTATATTCCTTATAATACAACGAACCTGAAGAAGGAAAAAAAATGATAAATAAAACATAAGAAAAAAGATGCGGAAAATTTTAGTACATGGAGGTTATAAGTTCCAAAGTAGTCCCCATAACAGATAGAAATCTCTTCGGATGATATTTGAGAAAGGGGAAACAAATGTTGGTGGAAGTGATAGTTATATAACTCTGCATTGCTTACACCATTCGTTCAGGTTTCAACAATTTGCCAAGTGTGGGTATGTCACACAATTAACTCCATAACCATGTTGGATTCCAAAATCCACGTTTCATTTGGTTGTTTTGTTTTCTCTTTCTGTGGAGGACTCCTTGTCCTCATCTTTTTTGTAACTTTTTGATAATCAATAAAGTTACTGTTTCTTCTTCAAAAAAAAAAAAACATCTAACAATAGTTTCAAGTGATCGGAGTATATCCCAACACCATTTATTGATTACCATCAAGCATTATCAATAGTATTACCATGGAACTGCTTAACTACATCTATTCAAAGATGTGTAAATATACCTTGTCAACATCAACTAAAGGAACATCTAACTGAAAAGACGGGTCCAACCACTCGTGACTTGATGAGCACACCTGAATGTTTAGACTTTAGAGCAAGACAATATTCCAAAATAACTTATGCAATTAACGGGGACCAACTGAACATAAATAAACTAACAGGTGAACTCGTGCTATTTTTTAAGTTAAAGACTAAAAGATTAATTATAACACATAAAGACAAAAGGTAAACTACAGAAAATTTAGAAAAATCCAAAATCATGATAAGCGTAATGCACAAATGAAGTAAACTATGTAGCTATATCTTGTTTCCTTTTGCCACTTTTTTCTTTTTTTAAGAGAGAAAAGGCACACTCAAAAACACAGATATAAATGGACTTTTGCTGTTTTTTACCCAATATATTCTACACATAAAAGTTATTTGCATATTGCATTCCTACATTATAAATAAAAAGTAAAGTTAGAGTTCCAAAAATGAAAGAATGAAAGTTTTTATGCATGCTAACACAACAAGCTTTTCTCGAGGCACTTGCATGGCAATCTAAGACCTTCAAATGATAAGAAATTAAAGAAACAAATTGCTAGTAAAAAATTAACTCAAGATACATACACCCGCATTCAATCTTCGAGGGTTTATTCTTTTATAGACCATTAAAGAGAGATTGAAATGCGAAAAATGGATGGGCTACATGTATAATGTATTGCAACAAAAAGTTAACCGGAATACATACATTCCCATTGGAACGATTGGAATCATTTCCACCGCAAGTTTCAGTCTCTTTGTCATATTCCAAGCCTAGATTCTTGTTTCCAGAAATGGAATCACAGTGACCTTCATTTTCCACCTCCTGTGGTTATCTACAGAGGTCAAATTTCTAAATGAAAAGGACATAGAAGGAAAGAACCACACTTTAATTCTCATTCATATCAGAAAAGCAAATGGAGGAATGACTATTGAGTGAACCTTATTGGCAATAACAACTCCCAGCGAGTTGCATAAATCGCTCTCTTCCTCACAACAGGCTTGATTTGTTCTGGAGAAACATGATCTTGCACTTGTGGATGTTGAATGACAAGAGCAAGCACCTCGTGCACCAGAGAAGCCATGATTATTTGGAGCTTCTTCAAGATGGGGGTTTTCACAAATATCTATGTCCTGGCTCATATCAAGGGGGGGTTCGAATGCCTGTCAAATAATTAAATATTGGCAGACAAAGAAACAGGGTCAGGATATTCCTCTCCAATTATACCGTTTTAGAGGACTTGTCCACATAATTGATTCAGTAACAAAATATCATAGAACTGCACATGTTTTGAGGAGGAAAGAAGGATGATATGAAGAGGTCGAATAGCAATTTGGAACTAACCTGAAGCATGCTAAAGATGAAATATGAATTTACAGAAATACACCTGCAGAATTAAAGCCAAATTAATTACATTTTGCAAATTACTATTTGATGGCTTTACTGTCAAAGAACAAAGATTGAGCGAATGCTCCTTTTTTTATTTTTTTGTTTTTTTGACCTAAGAGTAGCCAATTGATTTAAGCAAACAACCAGAAGAAGAAAACTCTCTTTGATATTTGGGATTGCTTTCATAGAAATGGTCATAGGTTGCCAAGAATACAATTCTTTATATAAATAACAAATAAAAGAAATCAAGCAAAAATATGAATCAAAAAGAGGGGCCAACAAAATTGCTATAGATCATTACCGTCTTAGCTTTTGAATCTTCGAAGGATAGTGAGATAACAAAGCCTGCAAAACCACGTGGTGACAATCAATCAAATGTTGAAATACCAATCTTGCAACAAAAATGTGGAAGAAAAAAAAAATTTATGTGATTGTATAATAATTAATTGTATACAAGACTAGCATGATGACTCAATTTTTTATCTGATTACTTGAGGAATGTTTAGGATACGGCACTACTAAACATGGACTAGAGTTCAGAAATATTATATATATACTGGAAACAAAGAACCAACCAAAAGGATTAGACATAGAGATACCTTATGGGCAGGTGGAAGTTTCTTGAAAGAGCTTTCATATCTCTTCACATCCTCATCCGCAGCATCTGGATAGCTTTGCATTAAAATGGAAAAAAAAAAAAAAAAAAAATCATCATCACAGATTCACAACCAATACTTTAACCTCATTTCTTCGACTAAAAAAAGATTATCGATTCAAAAGAAAAAAAACTTTTTTGTCCTTTTTTGTTCATCCTGGTATATTTCCTAGTGCCATTTCCAAAACATAGCTCCTGAATTAGGCAAATTGAATTTCATAAGAGCCGCCAATCGAAATCTCGCAGAGGCAATTGAAGCTGCAGAACTAGCACTGTTCTATTCTAAAAAGAAGAAGAAGAAGAAGAAGCTAGAGAGAGAAAGAGAGGAGAGAGGAGAGAGAGAGTACTTGAGATAGGCGCTGATGATACGACGAAGGGATTTGACTTCTAGGGCTTCCTCGAGCTGCCTCTGACGACGTCGTTCGTCGTCTTCGTCCTCCGCTCTTGGCATAGAGCTTTACCCCAAACAAACACTGTCTGCTGACTCTTTCAGTCTTTCTTCTTCTTCTTCTTCTTCTTCACGAGTCGCGACCGACGACAGTGGGGAGAGAGACAGAGACTGGTCGTCGAGACTTATACATATATCTATCCACCGTATTGGGCCTTCGTTTCACATTTGAATGGGCTTGGGTCTTTTGAATCTACAGAACTGCCACATATTCATATCTTGAATTGCCAAAACAAATAAATAAATACTATATGAGAAAATGTCATATCATGTCATCCTATTATATTCATTTATTTTCTAATATCACTGGCCGGTCAATGATTGATTACCAACTGATAATCACTATGATATTAACTATGACCTCTAGTATCCATCAGAATACTGGTCAACAGATGATTACCGATTGAAAACTACCATAATACCGTTCGATAATTATCGGTTTCCATCTAGATACCGTCCAACTAATAATAACTGGTTTACCAACTGATAACCATTATTAGGGGTGAAAACAAGTACTTTTTGCGGCTCGGTTTTCAATTTCAACTTTGGGAGTCAAAAATTGAACCAACCGAAGTACTTCATCTTTTCTTTTTTTAAATTGTATTTGTTTATTATAAGTATAATGAATTAAAAAAAAAAATTTAACCAAGGCCAAATCACTACCGTAACCTAGAAAATCCAACCCCCTTCCCAAGAAGAAAAATATACAAAATACAAAAACCTTAAAAAAAAACTGCCAACTTACCAACATGTATACTACTTGATGATTTCCATGTTACCCCTCAAAAAATCAAGACAAACCCACTAACAGAATCAATCATAGGCAGTCGAAAAATCAATAGAAGCTTCCCATGCACAATTCGTTATCAGTTTCAGTTTTTGAAAACCGATAAGTTCGATTTGAAACTAAAACTAATCAAAACCGACAGTTAAAAACCAAAGTACACCCTACCATCTATATACCCCATCAATAATCTTTCTGGGACACTCAGGTTTTTGAATATTTGTTAGAACTATTTTAGGTATCTAAGTAAACACACGTTCAAATCTTTTTTCTACTCAAATGACTCTAATAAAATTGCTCATATTCTAGTATCAATTCGGATGATAATTCAAATGTTTTTGTCCTGATATTTTCATCCAAGTTTTACCATTCAAATGCTTTTTTTACCCCCAAATAAATCCTCAGTTTTTTTTTTTTTTTTTTTCAAATACGCACCAATCTAATAAGTGCACTTAAATTTACTAACATAATTTATAGTCAAAGTTACAACCATTAAAAGGTCAAAAATTTCCAAAGCTTAAAATTGAAGGAAAAAAAAAAGTTAAAAAAAAAAAACACTTAACAGAATAGAATAAAAAAAAAACACTTAAGGTTAATAATATTTTGCATTGGATTGCAGAATATAATAAGATATCAAATATATGAGCACAAACATGGGACATTTGCATAGTCTAAGTCCTAATCTCCTCCAATTCTCCCCAACTGAGCAAAAGGCTTATAAATATTGATAAATGAAAATTTGACAGCAAAATGAACCAAATTAACATATTTAAGGCTTTTTGCTGAAGCTGCAACATATTTCTTCTTGGCTTAGAACTCGAGCTTTGTAAAATGAAGAGTCCCAATTGGGAAAATAGATTTTTTGAGCTTATAGATTATTGGGAATATGGGGATGATGCTCGGGTCCTTTGCTTTCTCTTTTGGAGGAATCTCTGGAGTGATCTCTTCATGGACAGACTTGGAGATCCATATATTTGAGATTTCAAACAACTAGATAATTCCCAGTCCGATCCCTTTCCACCATTTTTCCTTTCCCCTTCTCCACGAGTTGCAAATAATATTATGGCCCTAGCCTGCATATTTGAAATGAAAAGCCAAATAAGTAGCCAAATTCAATTTTTATAGTCCGTTTGAAATTCCGTTTTAAATCCTATTTTCAAATTTTTGTTAGAAAAAACACGGTAGAAAATCTTTTTTTTTTTTTTTTTTTCAATACTGGATCACCTCTCCTTTCCCTACTCATCCAAGGAAAGAGAAAAAACAAAAAACAAAAGAATGCCAAACTAAAAACTAACAAGGTCATAGAAAATGAAATTGGTTAAAAACTAAAACAATTTCCAAAGTAAGAATGATTATTCCAATTTTCTTTTAGAAATTTCCCTAACAAATCAAGGCAGTTCGGAGTAACTAGTTAAATTAGTACTAGAAGAAAGTCAATTTTAGTATTAGATAATGCCATGTTCATCATGTCATGACTATAGATGACTCTGACTTGAGCTCTTTCCCTGGACAGTGGACTATTCCCCAGAGTTGGAATTTTTAATTTATTACCATATAAAAATTCCTAGATTTCCATTTGCCCAAATATGACAAACAAAATTATCTATTTTTGTTCCTTATTCTATATTTGGTTTTCTTGATGTTCAATTCCTTTTTTTTTTTTTTTTTTTTTCTCAATCAAATCCTATACCAGGACAAATAGTTCAGTATGTAAATGGTACAATGGGGGGTTTTTTTGCGAGAATAAATTTATCATAAGGGGAATTTTTTTGAAAAATATATCGTCATTCAAGACTAAAACAGTGCTCTGCAAATCTTCTTTCATGAGAAAAAATTAAGGAAAAAAAAAACTATGCTAATCCAATAAGAATACACAAAATAACTAATTGTCAAGTTTGTAAATATCGCATTCTCAAAATATATGTATATATATATATATATATATTTATATATACGCACAAAATACTCATGCAATTAAACATACACTGTGTGTGTATTAGTGTATATATATACCTGGAGTTCAGTCATGTCGCAAACCAGGGTCCGTCCATTGAAAGATATGATAACATCGTCTTGATGGTTTGCAATTGATGTCGTAACGTCCCTGCATTATTTATCCAACATTATTAAAGACTGATAATAGAGACACCAATTAGTATAATAAGGTTCATAAGTAAAATGACACCCAGAAGGACAAAAAAAAAAAAAAAAAAAAAAAAACCTAGAAAAGTTTAAGCTCTGTCTTCAAATCAAGATTCAAGCCAACTCGGATCTGAAACTTTAAAAATATAAAATCAAATAAAAAAGTTCCACTCCTTCACTTATTCATTTTTTCATCTAATCCGAAACTTTTTCAACATTAACACATTTGAGTACGATAATAAACATAATTAGTAAATAATTAATGTAGTATTTATATTAAGGAAGATGAACTTACATTAAGGGAATCCAGTGGCGATCAACTGGTACTGCCAAAGAATTATAGAAGGGAACAAGGCTAAGGTGATATAAGTTGCAGTTTTTCCTCATAATTTCCAAAAATAATAATATTAATAATAATAATACTATCTTTAATTTACTGAAGAATTAAACGAAGAAAATTCAACAGGAATGTTGAAACAAAAAGGAAAAAAAAATTAAAAATATTTGAAGGAGAGAAAATCATAGAAAAGAGATCAGATAGAGCGGTTCTGCAGAGGGTGTAATTGGGAAGAATTTAAAAGAGAGGGAAACGTAAAAGTAATTAGCAAGACAATAAGCAACATGGCGATATTGATTCGCTATTGGGCACGTGGTAAACGAGTTTCCACCTGCCAAAATTCAAGACTAAACTGTTTCTTCACAATTCTTCACGTGTGCGTTATTTTTTTTTTTTTTTTCATTTTTTCTCTTTTGTTACCAAAATTGGAAATTCTGACTGTTAGTGACAAGGTAAGGGAGGTTTTCCAAGATGGTTACGGTTTTATTACTGCAATGGATTTTTCATGTTTTAATTCTTCATCACGTTGTTGAAAAAAAAAAAACAAAAAAACAAAAAAAAACAAAAAAAAAAAAAAAAAACAAAAACAAGTGGGTTTGTGAGATGTAACGTCCGAGTTTCAATAATGGCCTTGTGAATATGTGATCGATCGAGTAAAGGAGTCTCCAATTGCTAAAAGAAACATATGCCTAGTGCCACTTTTTTTTTTTTTCCTTAGAACTAAAAAGAAAAAAAATAGGGTAGTTTTTATTTAATCTTAAAAAATATATATATATGGTACGCTAAGCTTTGTCGTTTTGTAGAAACCTGGCTATCGAAGCGGTATATACACCAATACGACCATTAATCACTTTCCTCCAGAAAAAAAAAAAAAAACAAAACAAAACAAAAGAAACAAAGAACCATTCATTATTTAATTATTCACTTTTTTTTTATTTAAATAAGGAAATTATTTTGCTATTATTTACTATCCTGAAAAATTATTCACAAAATTCCTCCAAAAAAATTTATTATTCATAAAATTCAGCCTACGCTAAATGGATGTGCTGTTACATAATGTTATTGTTGATTATTTCTAAAGTCTAGCAAATGCAGTACGTACGTATAATATTGAGATAATATATTTGTGTATCTACTATTCTTTTTAGAATAGAAACATTATCATTCGAAAGCTTTCCCTAACAGGAGCCTTAGAATTTTGAAAAAAAATATGAGTGTAACAACTACCTACTATGCATTATAGACCATTCTTGTATATTATGAGAGTCGTGTTTTATTATTATTATTATAAGCCGATGGAGATAGATCATAATTTGTAAAGGATAATTGTACAGATGGTAATTGATATAAAAGAAATTCAGCACATGCTAATTATGTTGATACCTATCGAACAACTCATCCTATATTATCTTCAATTCTTATATCAATAAAAATAAAAAAACAAACAAAAAACAAAAAAAGGAGAAATTATAGAAATTATCCAGCCACGTACATATAAAGACTAACAAAAATAAGAAAAAAAAAACCAATATATATATATATATATATAACCACAAACAAAAGATCACCCACATTTCAGCATACTTGAAAAAGATCATGGATGGAAGATCAAAATCTTCTACTCCGCAAATTCGATATGTTAAGTTTATCCAAAAAAAAAATTCGATATGTTAAGTTTTTAAACTAAATATATTATTAAAAAAATCCCAACAAAAAAAAAATTATATAAAAAAGCGTGTTGTGAAGAATACCTCATCCTATAACTATTTCAAATTAAACAGAATAAAAATTTTAATAATAAAAATTAGAATACTCTTACGATTTTAAAGTATCCATTGATAAAGAGAGATTTTTGTATTCTGTCTTAACATCAATGTATACCCTCGTTACTTATAACATTGAATATAAAAATACAAATTTAATATTTGTTTACAAGTTGTCAAATCTATTTGTGTCGAGACCAAAGAAGGAAATCTATTTGTGTTGAGAAACCATAAATGAATTTTAAAATCTATTGTATATTGAAATCTAAAAATGGGGTGGTCTTTCTTTGGTAGTCCTGAAAATTTCTCGATCTAGAATACTAGTGATTGCATGTGGGTGAGTTTATTGGGAGGTCCGTGGAGGTGTTGCTTTGTATGCTTTTGGTTTATGCTAGATAGATTTATGAGTTAATTTTGGATGGCATTTTTACATCTGATTCAAACCAAACAACCCATTTTGAGAAACCACACAAGATTACGTAATTGTATGTCTAAAGATTGAATCTTACAAGGAAAATCATGATATATTCTCATATGCAGCGATTTTGTATGGAAAACGTGATATTTCTTTTTATTGGAAAAACTTCACCTCTTTGGAATTGGCCGGTCTATGTTTATGCATGTTTTCATGCTAGTTTGCAGATTCTTTTACTTTTTCATTAAGGGGCTTTGCTTTGGGAAGAGTTCCCTGTATTTTGAACTACTTCAACGTTACCCACATGTCTTCGATTTATTTATTTATTTATTTATTTATAATAGAAATGTACCCTCTATTTTGATGTAAAGGTTAAAAATTAAGTGTCCCTAAAATAGATGTTAATGCTTAAAACAGATATGGAGTCGTTTTTTTCTTTTCAAATTCTATTTCTTTTTTTCTTTTTTCTTTTTTGGTTATCTGTGAACAGAGTAATTATCATTTATTACAGCAGAAGGGTATCATTATCTATATTATATATCTTTTTTTAAAAGTAAAATTATTGAGAATAATTTATAATTGGTAATTAATTCACAACTAATTCCATAGTTCAAATCTTCTTATTCTGAAGTTATTTAAGCACAAATAAAAAATAAAAAACTAGTAATCCTAAAGTATTGTACACATAAAATCATATTTCGATTTAAATAATCAAAGAAATGAGGTCTCATTTTAGTCCTTTGATAAAGATGAGAAAAAAAAATCATGGGTTATCTTCTCTCTCTCTAGATTCTAGAGCCTGACTCAATTATAAACGAAAAGTAACATTGCAAAGGAGGAAGACCACACCTCATTACTAGCATAGATTCAGTGGCGGAGGTGTTCAAGACCGAGGGTTACCGCCCCCAGTTAATTTTTTTTTTAATTTCTACCCAAAATTTTTAAGTTTTTCCATTTTATGCCCACTAAAAATTAAAAATTCTCATTTAGCTCTTATTAAAAATTAAAAATTCTCACATATCCCTACTAAAATTAATTTTACAAAAAAAAAAGTTTTATGATTTTTATGCCATACTAAAAATTAAAATTCTCACATAGCTCACTAAAATTATATCTTTTAGTTTTTATACTTTGATGTTATTTGTAAAAAATAATAGGAATAAATATAAAAATTTGATGTATATGTTTAGCTCCGTCTCTGCTTTGATTGTTGTTTTGTGAATGTTTATCAATAATTTGAGACTTATACTAGTTAAATGAGGATATATTATAATACGTAGCTTGATGCTAGTTGATATTTCTCTTCCAATTTATTTATGTTTCTAAATGAGGACTTATACTAGTAAAGAAGTGTGGTCTTCCTCCTTTCTTCATATATCTATAGAATAACACTTATTTTTCCCCTTAGGCAATATATGCCAATGCTCCTTAAAAAAAAAAATTAAAAAAAATTAAAAAAAAAAAAAAAAAACTTAAAACTTAAAACTTAAGAGACTGCATATGATTCAAGCCCGTGCCAAGCCTTGGAGAATATGGAAAGACTGTGTCCTACTAATATGGTTTGCGAACTTGGCATGAGCTGCTGGCAATAGGTGGGCTGACGCAGCCCAAGCACACTATTTGTGAGATTTGGCCCAATGTGCTTATTAAGCGGGTCCTCGAGTGCAATTAAGAAAACTATGATTTTTAGGATTGCCATTCAAAAAGTATATATTTCTAGATTATTACCCCCAATCCTAATAGATTCTGTTTTTTTTTACCTCCAATTAAATAAGGGGTCAAAAATCTAAATAAGCATTAAAAGAGGCCAAAAAATATAACCATATTTACTTGAGCTGTTTTCACAATTTTTGCTCTTGAAGTACTGATAGTTCAAGAATATATTTTTTTAATGGGGTAATCCTAAAAATCACTCTTTTTCTTAGCACAGGACGTTAAAGGTGGCTCGCACAAATACACAAATGAGATAGACATGAGAGAAATATATGAAAAAGTCTTAGTATTATCATTTCATTAATATTGTTGTGTACACACAAGCTTACAAAGGTCTACATATAGATCCCGTATCATTAAGTGGAAAATAATAATAATAATAAAATCAAAGGTCATGAGTTACATCGATAAAATGTCATTTTGTAGAATGTTAATTGGGAGGTTATGAAAGTTGTGAAAGATAAACTAGTAAGGGTGTTAGGAAGGTTAACATCCACTATCCTTTTTTAGACACAATGATATATCTAATGGTCACTTAGTTTTTTATAAAGTGAAGCTATGTAGGCCTGTATAATAGAAGTGGGCGTACCATTTTTTAAAGATACATTAAAGTTTTGAAGGGATATGTCAATAATCGAAATAGGTCGGAGTGCTTCATAGAAAGTTACATAGTGGATAGAAAGTTATCTAGTGGATAAATCTATTGAATTTCGCTTGAAGAACTCGCCTAATGCAGAAGTAATAACGTTGTCAAGAACAATTATTCGCGAAAACATTTTAATATCTATAGTATGGATTTCCCAAAGTGAAATCTGTGTACCATGATGATGCTAAATGTTGCTCGCAAAACAAATTGGAGTGTTAAAAAATAATAATAATAAGAGTAATCAAATGGAGACAATGCAATTCATAAAGGATGTTAGGAAGGTTAGCAAACACTCCATATAATGATTTTTTATAACGGTGCCCTTAGTTTATAAAGTGAAACTATATAAGCCGGTGTAATTGAAGTGGATATACCCTTTTGAAAGATACATGAAAATTTAAAAGGGTTATGTCAATAGATATATGTTGAAGGGTGACTCGAAGAAAATTACATAGTGAAGGAATTCATTGAATTATGCTCTAGGTACTTATCTAATACAAAAGCATGATAGAGTTGTTAAAGTCAATAAACGTCGAGTGTCTAAATGAAAGTCTTTTGGTAATCTTTTATCTGTTCTTCAAGTACAGTTGACACGATTTTCACAAAAATGTCATCCTATTTGTAGTGTGGATTTCCGAAAGGGAAAATCTTTATACCACATTTTTTTTTGTCAAGTGCATTCGACAATTGCTTTGTAGAATGTTGAAAAATTCTTGTGTGACTTTTGTCAATTTTGGAAGTGTCATACAGTCATGTTACAACGGCCAACAAATTGATGAATTTGGTTGGGGACTTACAAAATAGCAATAATTCATTTTAGGCAGGTGGATATAATGAACTTGTTTGGCGCATGAATTTGTGGCTGAAACTAAAGAGGATGGACTTTGTGCGTGTGTGTATCTATGGAGTAAATACACTGCCCATATGCTGTGCTATCCGTTCTTTTCAGAGCATCAAACAAATTGCTTAATTACTAGCAAGTTGGCTTGGAGATTACAATGAAGTAAAGAATGGTTATGTGGAAAAGCTTGTAACAGAGTTAATTTAGGCAGAGAAGGGTAAGGAAATGAAGAGATAGACCATTGATATTATAACTATTTCTTGAGACAAAGTTCTTCGCCTCAAAAAAAAGAAAAAGAAAAAAAAAAAAAATCGTATATAAAAAAATGTCGACGGCTATTTTTGTATGTGTATATATATTTCAATTACAGTTTTTCGTTATATGTTTTTATGTTCATAAACTTTATTTTAATATTAGAAATAAAGTTAAGAAAACAAATTTTTTTATTTTTTATTTTTTTTAGGGATTAAGAATACAGACTTTGTCTTGATGAATATGTTTTAGAAAAACTCCGCCATTCAATGTTATAGAAAAAAATTTGGGTGACATAAAATTAACTTCATTCAAATTTGTGGCCGAATTTCTACGTCTAATTAATGAATAATATTTGCTTAGATTTATGTGGTTATCGACAAAAATAAACAATGGCGATTTTATTTACCTACCTACATACATACTGTCCCTACGTCTTTAAAATTGTTGCATGTAACGACCCGCCTAGCACAGGCCGTTACCGTACATACATACATACTTTTCGTACTTTCATACTTATCGTAAGCAGCGGAATTTTTTTTTTTTTATATACAATGCGACACACACGAAAGCGTACGTAAGAAGTTAACGGATACTAAATACGGTTGTTTGGGCATAATATAAAACACATAAAACAATTACATAATTTATCAAAACGCGTAGCGGTATAATTTCCCACATTTCACAGTTTGCCCCACCACGCTCCACCATCTTGTATCAACAGTTGCTGGCAGGTTGCTTACCTACAGCATAGACGTAAGACAGTGAGCTTTCGCTCAGCAAGTACAACTACTATAAACCGCGACACAAACAATTACCATCATAACTTATCTTAACATAACATAATCATGACGTAGCTTATCATACATATGCATGAGCCATTTATGCTTTCTTATGCTTTCTTATTCATTCATAGCTTACTTTCTTAGCTTATCTTAACATATGGGCCCCATAAGTGTCCGTACCGGGCGCGCAACTATGAATTGGTTGGGGCGGCCAGTCCATTTCCAACTCAATCCATAGTCCAACCCGACCTAACGCGGGTCGGTACGACACAGGCAAGCTTGCTTGCCATCATAACTTTCATTGTTTTCATACTTGATCTTGTTCTTGTTAATTGGTGAACATGCTTCGTGATGTTTCACACAATTAAATTAGAGTCTTATCTTAAACATATCATAGTCTTAACATGTTTCTAACATTTTTTATAACATATTTCTTAGAACATAATCATAGCATACTTCTTTTCATAACACACAGCATATAACATTTCATAACACATCGTATATGACTTTTCATAGCACAAAGCATATGACTTTACTTTACACATAGCATATAACATAGCATATTTCATAACATTTCCTAATACATAACATTTCCTAGTACATAATATTTCCTAGTACATAACATTTCCTAACACATAGCATGCCTCATACATTCATAATCATACTTAGGCAAGTATACACAACAAAGCCTATGCTGTAGGCGGAGTTGTACTTACCTTATTCGCGTTTGCTGTGTCCGATGTCGCGCTTGATTCCGTCAGGACACTGTCGCGTTCTATATTCTGTTATCATATAAAAGTAAGAGTTAGAAATGTTGGTGATATAACCAACACCCTTATATAACTTTAGTTATATGCCCCTTATTTACTTCTCGCGTTATCCTACTTGGTTACCTTAAGTAACCCTAGGGTTTGAACCTATCCTAATCGAATTATTTTAAAATTTGGTTCAAAACCCATTTTTGTTTTCTTTTTAGAAAACCTTATATTTGGTACAAAATCCTTTGTTTGACTTTGATAATTTGAAATCATGAAGTAAAATTTGTAAAACTTATTGACTATTGGAAACTGCCTTTGGAACAGTTTCACATTGTCAATCTATCAGTGTTTGTGCACAATTACTCTTTTCCTGCACTGTTTCTAAAAATCCTGTACAGGAATTCCCTATTTCCTGTACTGCTTTTGAAAACCAATTCAGTTTAAAAATCAAAGCCGAATTTGAAAAAGTTTTCTTCACGAAAGTTTTAGATTTCGAGAAACCCTACAACTTTCATGCTTTGAGAAAAATCTAGTTCGGATCTTATCACGTTCATATTCCTTGTTAAACTAATCCTAACCGTGCATAAATCCTGGGCACGGTCAGGCTCGGGTTTTCATAAAAACCGAGGCCATTGGAGCCTGATTTTGCAATTCTGTCTGCGCTGCCCCCTAGTAAAAACCATAATCTACAACTTTCATGTTTTGAGTTTTTCTCAATTCGGCCTCTAAAGGCCTCAAAATCGGATTTTCCCGAAACTGGCCAATTTCTACCCGAAATGGCAGTTTTCGGTTTCGATTCGTTTTACGTCCTATTACGTTCATCCTACCTCAACCGAACACAGCGGGAGCCTAAGTCAGTCATGCAGCGTACTTCTAACGTTCAATTTTCATCATACAAGCCCAAATTAATATCATCCACAAACATGCAAAACCCTAAACATATTAACAAACACTTAACATACAACATGATTAAACCACCAACCATAGACCTAATTAATCAAGCACATAACCTATAATTCTCAGCTAGGGCAGAAAATAAAGTGAGCTTATGCTCAATACAACTAATGCTCAAATACATTTAAATTTCTCCAAATGAAATTTAATTGAAAGCTTAGAGGATTAGGGGATTTTACCTCACTTTTGGTTAAGATTTGAGCTTGGCTTTCTTGCTTTTCTTCACAAAATTCCGACCACTTCTTGAGCTTTTCCCTCTTGGATTTTGGGTTTTTCTTCCTTCTCTCTTGCCCCCCTTAAGTTCGGTTTTTAGGTGAAGAACAATTTTGGCATAGTTTGGTTGCATTTCCCAATTTTTGTGAACAAGAAAGTCCATCCACACACCCCTATTTATAGAGGTTTTGAACTTCTTGGAATTGCAAAATATGATCCTCAAAAATTTTCTATTTGTTCAACACCTCTCATGAGTTAGGCCGGCCACCACACACTAGAAAGCTCCAAAGATTACTTTCCAATCTACATAATTAACATAATGATGCAATAATTAAAAAGGTAGATGATATCATCCACCATAAGGGTTGTTTGGCTCTTTTCATAGTGTACAGTCCATTTTTAAATTAACACAGGTATTTTCAATACTGGATTCACTTATACACAGTATTGGTTTACTGAACTGCAGTCTAAAATTCATCTGTGTAAAAACGAACTGTATAAAACTTTTCTTATAACTTGAAACCACTTGGCCCAAGATATCCTAATTAATGTGCTTGATTTTCTATGGTGGTTTTTAAATCCTAAACATATCATTTTATTCATAAAAAAAATGGCTTTATGCAGTACAATTCTATACTGCAAATTATTTTGCCATACAGTCTTTTCTTTGACTTTTTTGGGGTTAATCTTCGGCTTTTTCATCCACCATTGACTTTCTTGTCAACCGTTGACTTTTCTGTCAAGATTTGACTCCCGTGGTCAACAGTTGACTTTTTGGTCAACCATCAACGTTTTTGGTCAAACTTTGACCATCATAAAAATTTTAACGATTTTACTCCTTTTTACCTAAAAGGTCATTTGCTTGACTAAGCAATCATTTTTGAGTCTTATAAAGCTATAAAAACTCACAAAACATAATAAAAACCCTTAACCGGGCTTTTTCATAAATATCTTCACGGTACAAATAATTTCCTAACAAAAAAAGAAATCATAATGCTACAATATGCTAGTCATTACATTGCAGGCCACACGAAAAAATGTTTAGTTTCAAAACGAGAAACTCAGCGGTGGTGTTAGGGTATTGTTTTCATTTGCTTTAAAAATTATTCTATTATTGGTATGAAAAATAAAATTAAGAATACCTCGAGTATGATACAAATATCATTTCTGAAACTATATTTGATTATGTTTTTAGATTAATGATTGATTTGGGTATAAGAAAAAAAAAATTGTGTTTTGATTTGTTTTTAAAAGCATTTGTTCAGTTATGTAGCCCTAAAAATGAAAAAAGAAAGGAGAAAATAACTTTCAACCAATTTTCATTTCATTTACAAAAACTATATTCTATCCATTTATTGTTCTCGAATTCATGTTCAAAACATTTGCTAAACAAACACTCTTTACAAAACTTGAAAATAACACTAAACACCACCATCATATTTCAAATAAAAGAGCTCTCACTACTACAAAAGTTGACTTACACGACGGAAAATACACGACGATTTTTGTGAAACCGTCGTCTTAAACAAGATTACACGACGGTTTGACAAAACAGTCGTGTTAAAAAAGGATTACACGACAGTTTTGATGAACCGTCGTGTAATCCGCCGGATTACACGATGGTTTTATTGGAACCATCGTGTAATCCGGCAGCATTTGAAAAAAAAAAAAAGGAAGGATTACATGACAGTTTTGATGGAACCGTCGTGTTATCCGGCGGATTACACGACGGTTCCATCAAAACCGTCGTGTAATAATTCTTCGAAAATTTTCAAAATTTCAAAATTTAAAAATTTTCAAAAAAAAAAAAAAAAAAAAGATTACACGACGGTTCTAAGAACCGTCGTGTAATCTTTTTTTTTTTTTTTTTTTTTGAAAATTTTAAATTTGAAATTTTGAAATTTTGAAAATTTTCAAATTTTCAAAAAAAAAAAAGGATTACACGACGGTTACAAAAACCGTTGTGTAATCTGAGGATTACACGACGGTGAGCAAAACCGTCGTGTAATCCAAGGATTACACGACAGTTATAAAAAACCGTCGTGTAATCTTCCGAAAATTTTCAAAATTTTCAGATTTCATGCTTTAGAATTCGCACGAAAACCCATTATTTAAATACACTTTCCTCTTCATTTATCATCATTTTCATCTTCAACCCTCTAGACAACTCAAACTTTTCTCCTCCCCACCTCCTTCGCCCGTCCCCCCCTAACTTAAAATCCGGTCACGCCGCCGCCACTTCAAACTTTTCCCAAACCGCTGCCATAGCCCCGGTTTTTTTCCGTCGCCGCCGTCGTCACCACCTCTTTCTCCTGGTGTTCCCATTAAGACTGTGACTATTTTTCTTTAAAGAAAAGCAAGGTAACTTTCATATTGCTCAATTTCTTGTTTTCTAACAAAACTCCGAACACACAATGCTTTAATAATTTGCGTGGAGTGTAATTTGTAGTGTTGTTTGAATGTTTTTTTTTTTAATTGTTGTTCTTTGGAGATGAATGTTTTGTGCACGGTTTTGGCACTCTACACACATTTTTTAACTTGGTTTTTATCCGCTCACCACATGCTCGATGAAATGCCAAAATGGATTTTTGTTTTGAATAATCATAAGGAATTTGATTCTAGTGTAATGTGTACCATTACACGACGGTTTTGCTCAAAACCGTCGTGTAATTGGGCTTAAATTAAAAAAAATAGGCTTTTTTTTTTTGTGATGGCACACATTACACGACGGTTTTGCTCTGAAACTGTCGTGTAATGTGTGCCATTGCCAAAAAAAAGCCTATTTTTTTTAAAAAAATTCAAGCCTAATTACACGACGGTTTTTGAGCAAAATCGTCGTGTAATGGTACACATTACACGACAGTTTTTGAGGAAAACGGTCGTGTAAAGTTTTCAATTTGCGGCGTTTGCTACTATATTTCTTGATTCGACGACGGTGTAAACCGTCGTATAATATTGAGATACCACGACGGTTTTAGAATCGTCGTGGTATCTTCCACGACGTTGGATTACACGACGGTTGTCTAAACGTCGTGTAAACTTTACACGACGGTAAATAATCCATAATTTTTAGTAGTGTCTTACTTAAATCACTCTCCTTATTCCACTACTACAAAATAGAGATTCCACGACGGTTAAAAACCGTCGTGGTAATACTTAAACGACGGTTTTCTAACCGTCGTGGAATCCACAGTCGTGGTATATATTTGGATTCCACGACGGTTTGAAAACCGTCGTGGTAGGTAACAACGAAAAAAAAAAAATTTTACGAATAGAGCTACCACGACGGTCAAGTAACCGTCGTGGTAGGTAACAAAAAAAAAAAAAAAAATTTACGAATTCCCACTAAATCAACACTTTTTTCCGGAACACATTTAAATCACAAAATCAACACTTTTTTTTCGGAAATTTCCCAAATCCGTGCCTTACCCAACCAATTTAATTCAATTTAAAACACAACCACAATGAACAATCACCGAAAATGTAGGGGACAGATTTTGGGCATTTCGGATGGAATCTTCCCAACTCAACAATCTACAAAATCAACATTTTGGACGGAACATTTTATCAACAACCACAATCAACAAAATCAACATTTTGGACGAAAAATTCTCAAATCCGTTCATTACCCAAGCAATATACATTACAACTTTCCGGCTTGTCGAGCGTCGGTATGGGCGGAGTGTGGCGAGAGAGAGAGGGAAAGCCGCGTGAGTTCCTTGGTGGACCCGTCGGAGAATGGAGGAGGCCGCGTGAGTGGTGGAGGAGGCTATCGGAGAATGGAGCCAAGAGAAAAATTTGAGAGGTGAGATAGAGAGAGGAGGCGCGGTGAGATAGAGTGAGTTTTTGGAGATTTTAAGTAGGGAGGGAGTGGCGAGAGAGAAATAGAGGGAAGAAATTGGGTGGCTTTGGGTATGGAGTTAGAGAGTGAAAAAATGAAAAATGCTCGGAATGCAATGGGGTGGGAAAGAGGACATTTTTTTGGGTTTTAATACATGCTCCAACAAATTGAATTTAATTTAAAAAATTTCAAAATTCCCGCCTTAGTACCTACCACGACGGTTTTTTGAGAAAACCGTCGTGGTATGTAACATACCACGACGGTTTTCCCCAAAAACCGTCGTGGTAGAGTCCAAAAATTTTAAAATTTTTTTTTTGAAAAAAGACCCTTCCACGACCGTTTTTTAAAAAAACCGTCGTGGAAAATGCGGCAAAAACACGGAGCGGAACAAAGTTTTCCGAAAACCGTCGTGGAAGAGCTTGCTTCCACGACGGTTATTAAAAACCGTCGTGGAAGCTTGCAAAAAAAAACAAAAAAAAAAAAAATTTTGCAAAAAAAAAAAAAAAAAAAAAAAAATTTTTTTTAGCTTCCACGACGGTTTTTAAAACCGTCGTGGAATCCTATTCTTCCACGACGGTTTTTAAAAACCGTCGTGGAAGCTTAAATATATATATATATATATATTTTTTTTTTAAATTTTTTTTTTTTGTTTTTTTTTGCAAGCTTCCACGACGGTTTTTAATAACCGTCGTGGAAGCAAGCTCTTCCACGACGGTTTTTTATAACCGTCGTGGAAGCTTCGACTTCCACGACGGTTTTCGGAAACTCTGTTCCGCTCCGTGTTTTTGCCGCATTTTCCACGACGGTTTGTTAAAAAACGGTCGTGGATGTTCCGTCGTGGAATCCACATTTTGTAGTAGTGTTCCAGCTGAGCTAATCATGGGTTCTCTTAATACTTCTTTTGCTTTTGCTATTTGTTCCTTTATCTTGTTTTCCTTGATGCATTTATATAATATATATATATATATATATATATATATATTCCCTCCAAAGATATTAATTTTAGGTACAGTGTATCCTAGTTATTGTTTTATTTGAGTTATTAGATTATATGTATTTTTTAGACAGAATACTTTATTACGGCAAAGCAGGTATCAATATTTATACCAGATTTAAGTGTGTAAATGAAAATGTGTTAAAACACTCTGTATAAAATCTTGGATTATAAAATTTTAAAGGGATTTTCAAATTATTTTTAACAAATCTAATAATATGTTATCATATTTTAACATAGTAAGAATACACATTTATTCTTATATACAATATGAACACATTAAAAATATAATTATTTTAATCGGAGATGAAATAAAAAAGTTATAAAATTTCTAAACTTCAAGCAAATAAGAGAAATTTTCATTTTACTTCTAAAACAAGATAGGCCAAACAAGCGAAACAAACAGCCCCTAAGACACATGCATGGGGTAGGTTTCTCTTCTATGACCCAGCTCCTTCCATCTATACATCTGGACGGATTATATATTTATTAAAATATGGAGCCAGGTTGATGCTATCTTCAAGCCCCGAACACAAATTATATGTGATCCAGAGAACACCAACATTATATTTATATGGAAAAGGTTTTTTATCTGGTATCAAATACCGTTTGACACTTATAATTTTTTATTTGATAACTTGTAATATTTATTGATTTATTTGTAACTTCCTATTTAAAATCTTGTAAAATCTTGTAACATAGTAATTTTATTTAGAACCTTTTCACGTAATATTAATTGAAAAATGTGACATTAAAATCACTTTGTTAATATAATATGTCATAAAAAAAGTTATAAATACTGCATATATAGAAGATATAAGAGGGTGTCGGATAGCCGTCCTTCCCTTCCCTATTTATATATGTAATCATCACTTTGTTCCACAACATATTTTCTTCAATGCCTCGATAAGTCTCCAACAGAGGCACAAAAAGAGAGACAGAGATTGAGAGAGAGAGAGATGGTATGGCTTCTGTGGAAGAAGTAGTAGCTTCTGGCACATGCAAGCCTCACGCTGTGTGCATTCCTTTTCCAGCCCAAAGCCACATAAAGGCAATGCTCAAATTCCCAAAGCTACTTCACCAAAAGGGCTTTTCCATAACCTTTGTCAACACCGAGTTCAACCACAATCGTTTACTCAGAAGCGCTTCTCCCGACCACCACCACCTCCTCTCCACTGGCTTTTCCGACAATCACTTTCTCATCGAAACGATTCCCGATGGCCTTCCACCTTCCGATCCAGATTCCACACAGGGCATACTTTCTCTCTGTGATTCTACTAAGAAGAACTTCGCGGCTACGTTTCTTCAGCTCCTCACGAAAATAAACGACAGTACAAAAGAAGCTGGTGGTGGTGTCGTTTCACTTCACCTGTGACCTGCCCTGTTGCGGACGGATCTATGTCGTTTGCCATCAGATCAGCAGCTCAGCAGCTTGGAATTCCACTGGTGATGTTCTTCCCTGTTGCTGCACGTACCATTATGGGATTAAAACAGTTCAGACCACTTCTTGAAAAAGGAATTCTACCATTAAAAGGTGAAGGTTGTTTTATGGATCATTACTGCTATTTTTTATTTTTATTTTTAATCGTTCTCCAATGTGTTCTTACTTTAGAATCATTTTCACTTCGAACTTTAAAACCTTCCATTTTATTTTTCGAATATGAATTCATCCCACTTAACCCTATTTGTTAGTATTTCTATAAAAATTAAAAAGCAAACATAAAAGGAGGGACTACGTACGCAGTCAATAGGTCTTTTTCCGTTTTTTTTTTTTTTTTTTTTTGAACAAAATTCTAACCAAAATGGTTAAGTGTTTGATTAGTACAAGTTATTTACAAGATTGACCAAATTGATCAAGTATAATGTATTCTTATGTAATTATAATTATTTTTTTTTTCACACTTTAAGTGCAGTATGATTTTCCAAAAGGAGGTTTTTAACATAAAGATAAAAACATAGAAGATGAGTGTGACATTCTTGAAAGAGTAGTGCTACGAAAATCAACTAAAATCCAACTTTTGAATATTAACTCACATTGCGGTGAGTTATCACCTTTTTACTTGTAGATACTTGTCTTTTAATTTTAAAGACTCGTCAATAAAAAAAAATGACAACTCACATAGTACCTAGGTTGGTGCTCGAATATATTGATAATAAAGTTGGTATTCTTAGCTTTTTTCTTCCTAAAAACATTATGTAAAACATAATTCCATAAAACTCAAGTAAGTTTTTAGGTACTTATTCCTATAAACAATTAACCCATCTAATAATTGTGTTCTAAAATATTTAAGTTTCTTTCAAGTAAGGATGATATTCTCATGTTGAATTTTTTCTTACATGAGTAGTCTAACAAACAACTTTCTAGACACACTTATTGAGTGGCCGGTTCATAGAACAAAAGGTGTAAGAATGAGGGATCTACCAAGCTTTTGGTGAAATATTATTGATTCCAATGATCTCCTCTTTAATATTTGCATAGAAATAGTAGAGAAAACCTTTGAAGCTTCGGCTGTTGTCATTCACACTTTTGATGCACTAGAAAGAGACCTCCTAGATGCTCACTCATCTACACTCCCAAATATGTATGCAATCGGCCCTCTTTAACTTCTCCTCAATCACTTAACAAAAGACCCTCTAGAACTTATTCAATACAGCTTGTGGAAAGAAGAAACCGAGTGCCTGGAGTGGCTCAACACCCAGAAGCCAAATTCTGTGATTTATGTGAATTTTGGAGGCATCACAGTGTCTACACCACAACAAGTGGTTGAATTTGGATGGGGACTTGCAAATAGTAGTCATCCATTTTATTGGGTAATTAGGAATGATTTGGTCATAGGCACATCAACTTGTTTGTCACCTGAGTTTTTGGCTGAAACTAAAGAGAGAAGTCTAATTGCAAGTTGGTGCCCACAAGAGGATGTCCTTAAACACCCATCAATTGGAGGATTCTTCACACTGTGGTTGGAATTCAATCATTGAGAGCTTGTCATGTGGAGTGCCTAAGTTGTGCTATCCTTTCTTAATTTGCCGATCAACAAACAAATTGTAGGTTTGTTTGTAATGAGTGGGATGTTGGCTTTAGAGATTGATAATGATTTGAAGAGTGGTCAAGTGGAAACTCTTGTTGGAGAGTTGATGGAGAAAGAGAAGGGTAAGAAGATGAAGAGTATGGCCATGGAATGGAAGAATTTGGCAGAAGAGGCCACTGGCGCACAAGGCAGTTCATCCATGAACTTTGACAATTTAGTGAGCCAAGTCCTATTGCCAAAAAACTAGCTAGATGTTGATATGAAAGGTTGATCAAATTGTTCTTGCTATATGATTGTTCTTTTGTGTTTTAATCTCTTAAACTTATGAGCTCTTGGAATTTGATTATTCAATATTAAAATTTGATTTTTTGGTCTCCATACTTGCAGAAAGGTTGCTCTTTAAATCCTAAATGTTAACAACTCCTCCGTTTCTTTTTGAATAAAAAAAATTCAATCACCCAAAATTTTTTGGCACTTAGGTTCTCAACTTTGTTGATGAGGAACAAAAGGAAAAACTTACAAAATTACCTTACTCGCTTCGTGTAAATCCAGATCTTATATAGCTAGAATAAAGATGGCATATTTCATATTTAAGAGTTATGAGTGAGAAATTAAGCACGGAAAGATTTTCCAAATGAAAATATAAGAGAATAATCCAGACTTGTTTCTTGTCAAATTTAGAAAAAATTAGGGAAATAGCCATAAATTTGGCACCTTCTTATAATTTTGCCATTTATAAGAGTAAAATTGATAATTTTGTCATTTCATAACATTTAATTAAATAATTAAAATTTGCCATTTCTTCTCTATTTTAATCATTGAAATATTTTTCAGATATCTATTTCGTTCGTCGGCCGGACTTCGATCGTCGGCAGGTCACTGGTCACCAGTCGGTCACCGATAGAATGCAAAATGAATTCTGATAATATACAAAACGAATTCTGATAGATTGCTAAATTAATTCTATCAAAATCAAAAACGGTATTGAATTGTATCAGAATCTGAGAAGGCAATATGAATTCTGATATAATACAAAACGGATTCTATCAAAATGCAAAACATATTTTATCAGAATGCAAAATGAATTCTATCAGAATGCAAAATGAATTATATCATAATGTAAAATGAATTCTATCATAATGTAAAATGAATTCTACTAGAATTCGAGAAGGCAAAACGGATTCTGATAAAACACAAAACGGTTTCTGATAAAATGCAAAATATTGAATTTGTTCCACTTTCAAGACAACCTCGTTATGGCCTGAATTGCAATAATTATTATTACTTTCTTTTCTTCTTTTTTTTTTCCCTCAAAATTATTATAACTTTCTTCATCCACAAAAAATAGAAGTATTTACATAAAATGACTATTTTAGAATACCATTTTTAAAAAATGGACACTATTCAACTTATTTGTAAATTTGAATAAAATTTAGAATTTAATATGTTTTTCATTCCAGATTTACCCTTTCACTTTTAAAAAATAACATTCTTATTTCATGCATTTAACTTCACCTTTTTCTTTTTTTGGTGAGAGCTTACGTTTAATAATCTTATTTTTTATGTGAGAATCTAGTCAAGATGTACGGGTGCATCTGCTGATCCGAATATCCATTATTCATTCAAAAAATCTTATTTTTTAAATGGAATTTTAGTTCCTATTTTTGTGGGTTTAATTATTTAATTTTTATCTCTTTTATAGTTTAAATACTAATTTCTCTCTCATTTGGAATGTCATTTTATTTGGAAAAATTATTCCTTAAAAGATATCGGTTATTTTTATTTATAAAGAAGTTCCGATCACAACGCAGCCTATATTTGAGGAGGTTAGTCTATTTTGTCTTCAAAAATTTGTTCACCATTTTCTTTTCTTCCATCTTTCACCTTTACTATACATAGCATTATAGATAAAAATAGAACCACAAAAGAGAAAACAAATAGAAATAGAACTAGAATTAAAGAAGAGGAAAAACGCATATAAATATTTATTCATGAACTATTATAGGAAAAAAAAAAATGAACAGAAATGTCCTATTTATTGGCAAATCCTAAAGCAATTATATGTGCTTTTTGAAAAAAAAAAAAAAAAAAAAAAACACCTATAGCGTATACATGTGTAAATTACCCTAAACAAAATACTTCTTTTAAGATAATCTTTTAGGATAAAGATAATCATAACTAAAGCATAACTTTCAATTCAATATATTAAAATCAACTATTCCTAATCCTATACGGAATCACTATTTGTAATCAATTGAGCTAATTGCATAGTAATAGCTTGTTAAGAAATTCACAAAGATACTTGGAGATCACTGAATCATGAGATTTGAGATCATTCTCCTCTTCATGAGCGGTTTGTGATTTGGTCCTGTTGAGGAAGACCAATATTTTCTCAAGTGATTATTATGTTTGTATCTTTACTTTAAATACATATCCATTCTATCCTTTAAAAAAATAATAATAAAATAAAACACATTCAAACCTAAAAATATACAATCATACAATCTTTGTTCACTACCTAACTTCATCACATACCCCCAATGTTCTTTACTGTTGGTATTTCTTTACCTAAGAATCCTTCTCCTAGTTAGCTTTTTATTTTATTTTATTTTCTTCTACGTAATTTTTTTATAAATTTCATAGAACGTATCAAATGAGCAAACACACCTCTATCCCATCATCTATCTACTTCTATCAACCACGCTGTTAAACTTCTTTTAGATAAGTTTGGGAGGGGGGGGGGGGGGGGGGGGGGGGGGGGGGGGGGGAAAAAACCTTACAATATTTCTCTATTAAATTATTTGTTTCAGAATTTTATGTTTTTTTTTGGTTAAGAACCCGCACTATTTTATTCTTGCTGTAGGTTGCTTTTCTCATATTTTTAAATTACGGCTACAAAGAGTTTTTTTTAAAACTGTCATTTGAAGTATTATATATGTACTTTGGAAAAAAAAAAAAAAAAAAAAAAAAAAAAACTTCTATCTCATCTTCTTCCACTTCTGAATTTTCTTCAACATGTTTTTTTTTTTTTCCTTTTTTTTTTTTGTTAAGTTTGATTTTATTTTATTTTTGGTTCCTTAGATTCCATTTATTATATACCTTATAGTGCAACAAATTTATGTTTTATCTCTCTTATTCATGTCTCTTTCCTTTTCTTAATTGATGTTGCATTTGATTTTAATTGTCTCTCCTCAGTCAGGGAAAATAAACTTGAACTTGTTTGCTTTTCCTTGTGACATATAACTTTTTAAAATTTTCTTTCATCATATTTCTTCTCCACAACTATAAATTATGCGGTTTTCTAGATACTAAAGACCTGTATTTTTTTAAATAAGTTTTTCCCACTTTTAACAGTGCACATACTGACTGCATCGTGGCAGAAGACCAAGAAGTTGTGGAAGTTTTGCTACATCAAGTTGACAGGTGATAATACTCAACCTGTCATGGTATGTTTTTGGTTATCCATTCTCTGTCTGCCGTTGCTAATGAGATGTGACTTGTTATATGCTTTGGCAGTGCTGCTATTTTCCACAATGCAAGCACAAGATTTGTGATGGTGCTCATTTTGGACTTGATGCAGAGGCATAATCGTGTGCAACAGTTTCCACGAAACTCAGTATTCTCACTGTCATTGCTCTTTTATTTGATGAATCCTGAATTTTCGTACAAGTCGGGATAAGCACAAGTGGAATTCATGCTCATGGTCCAGTCGGAGTGAAAGGATTGTTGACAACAAGATGGTATTAGTTTCTGATTCACCGACTTTGGATTACCTGTGTATTTATTAGTTAGCAATTAGCAGCAGAAGTAAGGAGCATATTGAATTTCATGTTTACTAATTGTTGAGAGTGGATATAAAAATGTGGATTTGAAAACTTCTATATGCTGAGTAATAACAAAACATTGATCTGCTGAATGTAACTAATGCCGAAATGCTGCAATTGCAGGATCCTCAAAGGAAGTGGGCAAGTAGTAGATGGACCCCATAAAAATAGCTTACACCATTTTCTGTTGCATCATTGTCGTGATCTTGTTTTTTAAGACTGGATTTTATTTTCTCGTCCTTCCCTTGAAATACTTTTCCAAGCCAATATATTGCTATACTAATCACACTGCCCTTGGTAAGGGTGTTGGCAGTTGGTTAATACTAACCAAGCAAATTATAACATATATATATATATGTATTTTAAATTAGTTTATATGGTTTGAGAATGAATTTGCACATATGAATTTATCTCAAGTACGGTCGCCCAATCTTTCTTATTCCGCCTCTATTTCTCTCTCACTTTCTCTAATTCTCACTCTCGATTGACTTAAGTTTTCTATCAATTATTTAATCCAAATGATTTAGTTTTATGCTGAAGAGGGACGAAGAAGTGTTATGCTTGAGACACAGTTTGCAGACAGTTCAACTTTGGTGATAAAGTTATCTAGAAGTAAAGATTTGGTGCCATCATAATCCACTGACGGATTCAACAAGCAAGCCGACATGATGAAGCCTTTCAACAAGCAATCAAAAGACTCTCTGTGGTACAACTACTGTAAGAGACATTGCTACACGAAGGAAACCTGCTGGAAACTTAATGGCAGACCACCGAACATGAATCGGAATTTTTCTGATAGAAATTCAAATGAACGGGGACAAGCACGTGTGGCTAGTACTTATTCAAATAGCGAAGGGAGTTCACAGAGTTCAATTTCCGAATTGAATAGAGAGGAAATTGAGAAGTTGAAGAACTTGTTAGGCTATTGGCCATGTATTATAAGCCTACTGTACATGTAATATTTTCATATGAATGAATTTCAGTTTTTTACCATTCCTGACATATCTAATATTTTAATAACAAATCATCATTTTCTCAAAAAAAAAAAAAAAAAAAAAAAAAACTAATAAGGTTGTTAGGAAGGTCAACATCCACTATCCTTTTTTTGACAGTAAAAATTGTGGATTACACGACGGTTATTTACCGTCGTGTAAAGTTTACACGATAGTTAGACAACCGTTGTGTAATCCAGCGTCGCGAAAGATACCACGACGGTTCCATAACCGTCGTGGTATCTCAATATTACACGACAGTTCACACCGTTGTCGAATCAAGAAATATAGTAGCAAACGCCGCAAATTTAGAACTTTACATAACGGTTTTCCTTCAAAACCGTTGTGTAATGGTACACATTACACGACGGTTTTACAAAACCGTCGTGTATTGGGCTTGAATTTTAAAAAAAATAGGCTTTTTTTTGGCAATGGCACACATTACACGACGGTTTCGGAGCAAAACCATCGTGTAATGTGTGCCATCACAAAAAAAAGCCTTTTTTTTTTTTTAATTTAAGCCCAATTACACGACGGTTTTGAGCAAAACCATCGTGTAATGGTACACATTACACTAGAATCAAATTCCATATGATTATCCAAAACAAAAATCCATTTTGGCATTTCATCGAGCATTGTGGTGGGCGGATAAAAACCATGTTAAAAAATGTGTGTAGAGTGCCAAAACCGTGCTCAAAACATTCATCTCCAAAGAGCAACGAATAAAAAAAAAGCATTCAAACAACACTACAAATTACACTCCACACAAGTTATTAAAGCATTGTGTGTTCGTAGTTTTGTTAGAAAACAAGAAATTAAGCAATATGTAAGTCACCTTGCTTTTCTTTAAAGAAAAATTGTCACAGCCTTAATGGGAACACCGGGAGAGAGAGGTGGTGGCGACGGCGGCGGCGGAAAAAAACCGGGGCTATGGCAGCGGTTTGGGAAAAGTTTGAAGTGGTAGTGGTGGCGGCGGTGGCGGCGACGTGACCAGTTTTAAGTTAGAGGGGGGGGGGGGGCGGGCGAAGGAGATGGGGAGGAGAAAAGTTTGAGTTGTCTAGAGGGTTGAAGATGAAAATGATGATAAATGAAGAGGAAAGTGTATTTAAGTAATGGGTTTTCGTGCGAATTTTAAAGCATGAAATTTGAAAATTTTGAAAATTTTCGGAGGATTACACGACGGTTTTTATAACCGTCGTGCAATCCTTTTTTTTGAAAATTTTCGGAGGATTACACGATGGTTTTGCGTTGTAATCTTAGGATTACACGACGGTTTTTATAACCGTCGTGTAATCCTTTTTTTTTTTTTTTTAATTTGAAATTTTGAAAATTTTGAAAATTTTCGGAGGATTATACGACGGTTTTTAAAACCGTCGTGTAATCCCGTCGTGTAATCCGAGGATTACACGACGGTTTTGCTCAAAACCGTCGTGTAATCCTTTCTTTTTTAAATTTAAAAATTTGAAAATTTTGAAAATTTTCGTAAGATTATTACACGACGGTTTTATATAACCGTCGTGTAATCCTTTTTTTTTTTTTTTTTTTTTGAAATGCTGCCGGATTACATGACGGTCCCAACAAAACCGTCGTGTAATCCGGCGGATTACATGACGGTTCATCAAAACCGTTGTGTAATCCTTTGTTTACATGACGGTTTTGTCAAACCGTCGTGTAATCTTGTTTAAGACGATGGTTTCACAAAAATCGTCGTGTACTTTCCGTCGTGTAAGCCAACTTTTGTAGTAGTGAATGATATATCTAATAGTCACTTTGTTTATAAAGTGAAGCTATGTAAGCTTGTTTAATAGAAGTGGGTGTACCATTTTTAAAAGATACATGAAAGTTTTGAAGGGTTATGTCAAGAACCGAAATATGTCGGAGGATGTTTCATAAAAAGTTACGTAGTATATAAATCTGTTGAATTTTGCTGGAAAAAACTTGCCTAATGCAGAAGTAACAGTGTTGTCATGAACTGAAAACATGGAGCATAAAGAAAAATCTTCGGGTATTCCTTCATTAAGTCCTGGATTTCCCAAAGTGAAAATCTTTGCACCATGTTCTTTTAATAAAGCACATGATGCTAAATGTTGCTCGCACAATAAATTGGAGTGTTAAACAAAAAAAAAAAAAAAAAAAAAACAATAAGAGTAATCAAATGGAGATAATGTAAAAGGACGTTAGGATGGTGAGCATACACTATCCAAATAATGATTTTATATAACGATGCCCTTATTAGTTTACAAAGTGATGAAACTATGTAGGCTGGTGTAACTGAAGTGGATGTACCCTTTGAAAGATACATGAAAGTTTTGAAGGGTTACGTTGATAATCGATATAAGTCGAAGGGTGACTCGTAGAAAGTTACATAGTGAAGGAATCCATTGAATTATGCTCCAGATACTTATATAATGCAAAAATAATCGGTTGTGATCAAAAACAATAACCATTGAGCCTAAATGAAAATCTTCTGGTAATCTTTAATCGGTTCATCGAGAACAGTTGACATGATTTTCACAAAAATGTCCTAATATTTGTAGTGTAATTTCCGAAATGGAAAACCTTAATACCACATTTTTTTTTAAAAAGTGCATTCGACAATTGTTTTGTAGAAAGCCATCATCAAATATATATCGTTTAAGCTTTTTTTTTTTTTAAGTATCAATTTTTGAAATAGGATAAAGCTTTTCAAGGTCTTATATTGATAAGGTGTTTGAATTTACTACGTTGATTAAAACTACCATTTTTATGATTAGTGGTATACTGGATTAGTAACTCGTGAAAAAAAAAAAAAACAAGAGATTAATTATGTATGAAATCTCGAAAGTTTACAATGATCTAGGCTTTGAGATTGGTTGAAAAGGGTTTGTATGATATGCACGACGTGGGAATTGAAATTGTTATGCTATAGGATTAATTTATTTGCAGCTTTTGTATCGCTTATGTAAAATGAATAAGTGACTTTAAAATACACAAGAAAAATAGGTTTGAAAATTACTGAAAAAGGGTAACAAATAACCCTTTACCTCATAAAAGAAACACTAATCGAAACAATCAGAAAATAGTGGAAAAGAGTGTAAGACGACTAAAACAAAAACATTCTCATTTTGGACCAAAAAAGTTAAAATGATTTAAATGACTGGTGTAGAAAACTGTAGCCTACCTAGCTAGGGGTGAAATGGTAACTTTATCTAGTTAGGGTAAAAGAGTAATATAGAAGTATAAGGCAGTTTTTACTCCTGAGGATCATTATAAAATTGATCCGTAGTAACTACAAGCCGCGAACCATTAAAAAAAAAAATAATAATAATAAGAACTAAAGGTTTAAACCGGTCATTTGACTTCAAGAACCACCAACGAGTTATTTAAGCCTTACTAATTGGCCAAATAGAGCTTAAGAAATGATCCTTAGTTATTTTCTGTTCACGGAATGAAACGGATCTTATGGGTCCAAAATTGTGAAAACGTTAAAATGCACCAAGTCATTAAAGAAAATTTAGAACTAAACGAACTTGGTCAAATAAACCACCAACACTCGTAACAAATATGTTTATACATATACTCACACACACACACACACACACACACACATATATATATAGATATATATATATAATTTCATATATTATACATCCATTACAAGTGAAATTGATCAAGGTCGCTAAGATGGATCTACGAGGCCGAAAAGTGAAAAAAAAAAAAAAAAAAAAAAAAAAGAAAGAAAAATTTAAATAAGCTAAAAAATATAATAAAAGTAAAATTAATTAATTTTAATTATAAATTGATAATTAATTAATTAAGAATTTAATGAATCTAACGATATAATTTTATGAATACAATAAATAGCAAGTAAAAACATTGGAATGGTATTAATGATTAAGAATAAGATCTGAACTTAATTGACAGTTACAAGAATAAAGTAAATTAAATTTTTGAAACCAAGAATGGCAATCAAGAGTTTATACTAGAGTCCAAATCAACAACGGTTGCATAAAATATCGCAAGTGTACAAGTTGCAAAAATTATAAGATTAATTTTATGAATACCCCATAGACAATGTACCATATTTTATTTTACCCTCTGAATTAAAACCATTCATTATACCTCATGAATTATATAAAATCATTCAATTTGTCCATTTCCGTCTACTTCCGCTTATTTTTTAATAGAATGCTAATGTGACATGTAATTAAAATAAAACAAACATGTTTTAGAAAATAAATCCTTATTATTAAAAAACAAATTTGAAATTTTAATAAAAGAAAACATATAACTTTCATATAAATAATATTTTTTTCTCTCTCGTTCTCTTTATACTATAAATCTCCTTCCTAACCCTTTGTAGTTAGCTTCTTAATTGTAATTTCCTCAGCTTGGGGGTGAAAGGAAGAGACAAATAGAGGAGAATTGATCGGACAAAGCGGTTGTGGCAATGATTTCGGGTGGGAGGGAGAGAAAGGAGAGAAAAGGACAATGAGAGGCGAGGGAGGAGAGAAATGAGAGTGTTGTGGGGTTGTGGAGAGAGAGGCAAAGATAGAGAGAGAGTGGAGTTGGAAACTATGATTTTTTATTTATTTTGTTTTTGTTTTTGTTTTTTCTAATTAGGAATTAATATTTGTCTCATAATAAATATTTATATTTTAAAATAGATTTGTTTAATCTTTAAATTGTGTCACATCAGCATTCTGTTAAATAAATAAGTAGAAGGGGACAAAGGGACAAATTGAATGATTTTATATAGTTCAGGGGGCATAATTAACAGTTTAATAATTCAGGAGGCAAAATGAATAAGGGTACATAATTCAGGGGGTATTTATAAAATTAATCCAAAGTAATAAAGTGATATGTAAAGTTGTCGATCTCACATGGATTGCGTTTAATTTTAAGTTAATCATCGAAATTTATTAGCACTAGGATTATTTGAATGCCCGATTAAGAATTAAACAAATGTTAATTTAAATAAGTAAAATAAACTAAATTGAAAAAAAAAAAACAAAGGGATAAAACGATACGAACAAACAAGGTTCTAGGATTTGACTTCACTCTATCCTTCCCATGTTCTTCCTATTTAGAAATTGCTAACTAGACTTAAGCAATTCTAATTAATGGCTCAAATTAACCTCACTATCTCTCCCAAGTGTCAAATGAGATTATATGCATAAGTGTCCAAATTGATATCCCTATCTAACTTGTTTACCTTCACATTCATTTAGCACACTCTTATATTATTATCAAAGTGTCATCGGTCTTCCAAACTCAACAACAACTAAGATTGAATTTACCAAACCGATAAATGAATTAATCTCTTCCAAGCATTAAAATTCAAAATCAAATTAACTAATTCATTTCCCAACAAATTAGAAGCATTAAGCATAGAAAAACACAATAAAGTGAATAGAGACTTCATTAACAATAAACCAAATCATTAAAACATAGTTCAAGTAGAGCTATATCAAACCAAAAACAAAATACACAAGACTCATAAATGACATTAAACACAAAATTAAGCAAATCAAGGGTTCAAACATTCAAAATTACAAAAATAAAATAGATAAGAAAAAAGAATGAAAACCCAATTATTGTTTCCACACATCTTCAAGGTTCCTCCAAATTCCCTAGAAATTATTAAACGTAAAAACCTAAAACTAAAAATAAAAAATTAAATCCTAAACCTAAAAATCCCACATTACTCTTTTTTTTTTTTTTGTGGCTTTTTTCTATTTTTTTTTTCTATTTTTCTCTGGTTTTCGGCCTTTGTTCCACGGCCTCGTCAAACCCAGCTCGAAGAAAAACCCCCCCAAGCCAAATAAAAACCCCTCTCTTCTATTCTTTTCTTCTAATTTTTTTCCCCCCCCTTCTTTTCTCTTCATTTCCGTTGGTTCCAGCTGAAGTGAGAGCCCCTACACTGAAACAGGTGGACATGCGGCGAGGTTTAGTGCGCTCCACGTAGCTGATTATGGCTGGGCGCACGCGAGGGTGCACGGAAGAATCTTTGGGAGCGTGCGCACGAACTGGCATTTGGAGTAGTGGGACACGTGGCACTATCTGACTGGTGACAAAATTGTGTCGTTTTAAGGCAATTTAATGACCGTTTTGCCCCCACTTTGAGCCCAAAATTCCCATTTTGCCCATTTTACACAAATGAGAAAGTTAATTATTTAGAGGAGTAAATTAATAACAATATATTTAAATTAATATTAACTAAACAAATAAAAACAAATAAATTACACCAAAAGTAACATAATCAAAATCAAATAATCTAAATCAAAATTAGTAAAATTATACTTAATTAATTTAAAATAAATTAAATTGCTCAAGAATATAGTCATTTTTTATGCATAAAATGATTAAAATAACTCTATATTATAGAGTTATCAACAACAAAAAGTTCTATAATTCACATAAGTACAAAAGCACCATGTTAACTGTTGGAGTTTTTGATAGGACACACAACCAAGGCAAAGTATGGAAGGGGGGGGGGGGGGTCAATAATGCCGGAGAAACTCCAATCGTAAAACTGTAAGTACAAATCTCATTACAACATGAACTATGTTTGTTATGAAAAAGAATACATCTATTAAATTACTATGCATATGTGATGTTATTATGCCTACTTTATTTATGTCTCTCATTATGCGAATTGATTTTACGCATATGTAACATGTCATATATTCATGATCACTAAGAATATGAGACAATCAAGATCAAAATTAACTATCGTACCAACCTCCACTAAAGGTGAGGTATTATAAACGATCTAGATATGACATTGGGATTAGTTGGAGGGTCGCTCCCACAACTTTTCATTGGTTGCGCGCACACGATACGGACACACATAAGGCCCAATAAGATTTAATGAGCATAATTGATGAACTGATCATAATCGTCATGCATATTTACTTGCAATATGAGAAATAAGTTTCACTTGCTGAGCGAAAGCTCATTCAAGATATTCATGATGTAGAAGTCGCTAGCTGAGAATAATGGGCTGGTGAAGCAAATGCGACAGCTATGAAGGTTATAGGTGAATGGATACTGTCACGCATAAATTCTGCTAAGTAAAATTTTAATTTTAAATATTATAGATATGTCGTAAGTCAAAAAAAAAAAAAAAAAGGGGACTTAAGACTATCCAAGGTTTTCAAATATTGAATAGTTATTATTGTCAAAATCTTTAGTGCGTTCGATGTATAAATGGTATATTGTATATCAATGATTATTCATACGTTCTTTAACTATCTGCTACCATTATTATGTTCAAATATGCTATTATCATCGTAGTATAGTGCGTGTAAACGATAAGATACTTATATAAAAGTATATTAAGAGGTTCCAAATTAAGGGTTTTTTTTTTTTTTTTTTTTTTTTTTTTTTTTTTTTAACCAAGCGCCATAAAAGTAAAATATATCATATGTCCAAAAAAAGAAGAAGATTAATTATGAAAAATCCACTAAGTAATCACGTTCCAGGCGGCCAGTACACGAGTTGTCACAAATGTAGTCTTCATAAGTATATTATCAATTTAGACATTCGGGGTAAATAAAAAAAATAAACATTTTTTAATCATTATATTTAATTTAGACATTTAAATAACTGATGAATTTGGTCGGAGACTTACAAAATAGTAATTACTCATTTTAAGCAGATGGATACCAACTTATTTGGTTTATTTGGTGTATGAGTTTGTGGCTGAAACTAAAGAAAGAAACCTATATAATTGAAGTTGGTGCCCACAAGCAGATAACCTTTGTGTGTGTTTGTATGTATATATGAATATATATATATATATATATATATATATTGTGGAGTATGTATACTGCCTATATGCTGTGCTATCCGTTCTTTCAGAGCAGCAAACAAATTACTTACTTAGCAAATTGGCTTGGAGATTGACAATGAAGTAAAGAGAGTGGTCATTTATTACCAAAGAAAAAAGAGAGTGGTAATTTGGAAAAGCTCACACACACACACACACACACACGTTTCAATTAGAGTTTGTCGTTATATATTTTAATGTTCATAAACATTATTTTACGTTTTTAAAGTAAAGTTATGAATACATAATTTTTTTTTTTTTGAGGGATTAAGTGTACAGACTTTGTTTTCTATAGCATGAATGGTGGAGATTTTCTCAAACATCATCAAAACAAAGTCTGTACTCTTTTTTCTTCAAAACAAGAAAAAATTACAAACTTTGTTTGATGATGTTTGAGAAAATCTCTGCCATTCAATGCTATAGAAAAAAATGAGGGTGACATAAAATTGACTTCATATAAATGTGTGGCCCAATTTCTACGTTTATTTAATGAAGAATATTTGCTTAGATTTATGTGAATGGCAAATTTACATAGGAGAGAGAGAAGCATATTTTATATATGAGATGAAAAATTATAGTATAATTTTTCAAGTAGTGAAAATTATAGCATGTATTGGAATTAGTTACCATAAAATACCAAAACTACCTTCCTCTTCCTTCACTCATCCAGTCATCACCTCCATGCTCGCCAGACCTCAAAGCCTTGTCAGATACACAGTTGCACCAAGAAGAGTCGGCAGGCATCTTCCGTGCAACTTCTGGGAAGCAGGATTATCACGATCGTGGACCTCAATGTCGTCAGCTAGGACGACAATGTTGATTAGTCAACGTCGTCGTCGGAATCGTGTTGAGCTCCTAGCGAACCTCTAGGATTTGTCGTCTTCGAGAGGAATGTTTGGGATTTTTGCTAGAAATTCCTGGATCCTAGTAAAATCTGACCTCGGGAAGCGCCCTCATTGCCGACGACAAACTCGTTTCGATGTGAGTCTCTCTCCGAAACGCACGGTGATGCGATCTCCCACGCAATGGTGTCGCCTCCTTCCAACGTCGACGGCAGGTCTGATGTCGATCTCTGGTTGTCTCGATGAGATCTTGGGTGACATTGATTTGGTTTTTTTTTTAAAAAAATTTTAATTTGGGGGTTAGGTTTTCTATTTTTGGGGCTAATTTGTAATTTTTATAAATCTACATAACATTTGGTAAATACAAATAATATTTGGTAAATACAATGTCTGCGGCATCTTCCGTGCAACTTTTGGGAAGCAGGATTATCACGATCGTGAACCTCAATGTCGTCAGCTAGGACGACAATGCTGATTAGTCAACGTCGCCGTCGGAATCGTGTTGAGCTCTTAGCGAACCTCTAGGATTTGTCGTCTTCGAGAGGAATGTCCAGGATTTTGCTAGAAATTCCTGGATCCTAGTAAAATCCGACCTCGGGAAGCGCCCTCATTGCCGACGACAAACTCGTTTCGATGTGGGTCTCTCTCCGAAACGCACGGTGATGCGATCTCCCACGCAATGGTGTCGCCTCCTTCCAACGTCGACGGCAGGTCCGATGTCGATCTCTGATTGTCTCCGGTGAGATCTTGGGTGACATTGATTTGGTTTTTTTTAAAAAATTAATTTGGGGGTTAGGTTTTCTATTTTTGGGGCTAATTTGTAATTTTTATAAATCTACATAACATTTGGTAAATACAAATAATATTTGGTAAATACAATGTTTATCAAATTGGGAAAAAAATTTTATTGTTATTTTTTGTGTAAATTAAATATTTCTTAGGAAATCCATTTTTTACTGGCATATATTTTAATCTGAAAAACAAAATCCAATATTTCAAATAAATCCGGTAGTTCCAAGTAAATCCAGTATTGTCAAATAAAAATCTATAGAGGTTTCATTAAAATATGGTATTTCAAGTAAATCCGGTAGTTGCAAAATATTTTTAATTTATTATATTTCATTAATATATGGAATAAAATCTTTTTGATATTTCAATAAAATACGGTACCAAGTAAATCCGGTATATAAAATATTTCCAATTAAAATACGGTATTTTTAGTAAATTCAGTATTTTCAAGTAAATTTGAAATTTCCAAAATATTTCTAATTAATTTTATTTTCTTAAAATATGATATTTCAAGTAGATCCGATATTTTTAAATTTTTTGATATTTCATTAAATACGTTATTTTCATGTAAATATAATATTTTCAAATATTTCAGTTCTTTATATTTCATTATAATATTGGTATTTTCAAACAATCCGGTATTTCCAAATAAAATCTTTTTGATATTTCGATAACAAATGGTATTTTCAAGTAAATCCAGTATTTTCAAAATATTTTCAATTAATTATGTTTCTTTAAAATGCGGTATTTTTAGGTAAATCGGTATTTCCAATTAAATATGGTATTTTCAAATACAAATCTTTTGGATATCTACATAAAATATGGTATTCTGAAGTAAATCCGATATTTCTAAAATTACAATTTTTTTTTAATTTTATAAGTAAATACATTAACTAGTTACCCCTATTTTTTACAATTTTCATAACAGCTCCTACCCAAAATCTAACCAAAACCCTATATCTAACTTCTCCAAGCAATAGCTGCCGCCGCCGCCGTACTTTCCAATCGTCAAACTTGATCGATTTGGCAGCAGAGAAGCAACCTCGTGACTTTCACCGCCACCAATGTGATTGCCCATCACCGGAGATTGCAACTCCATCGCGTGGAAAAACACAATACCGTCGCTAGAAACTGTCACAAATCCAACCATACCTACAACGAAATACCAACAAAACCAGAGAAGAGATCCATAGTGGCGATCTCTCCGCAGTCTCAGTGCTGGCCTCACGATCTTGATATCATCGCTTGATCTGCCGGAGAGGCAACGGTCTCTCATCGGCACAGTGTCCCGTGATCGAACAACAACGAGAGAGAGAGAGAGAGAGAGAACGATATCTTCGCCACCATTTCCGACACCGAGATCGCAACGATCACTCCGTTGCCAGCACGACGTCCACTTGCAATCAATGAGATAGAGAAAGAGAGAGACAGACAGAGGAGAGAGAGGGGGAAAAGAGAAAGAAGTGAGAGAAAAAGGATATGGAGTATGTGAAGGGAGACAAGGGTAGAATTGGAATTAAGAAAAAATTATAATTAAAACGTGCTATTATTTATCATCATTTTGAAAAATGCTATAATTTTCACAAATACCTTTCAAATATGTTATTTGTTACTATTTTCCAATTTAATTTATATGCCTACCTAGTATCCCTATGTAATTAAAATTGATGCAGACCCCCATGAAAAAAAGTTGGTCCCATGAAAAAAAGTTGGTTTCAATGCCTTTCAAAGACATGGATCAAATTGACTCCTGCATCACAGTCTAGACAGAACAAGAAACTCGTGGTGGTATTAGATATTGTTTTCATTTGCTTTAAAATAGTTTATTATTGGTGTGACAATAAAAATAAAAATATCTTGATAATATATGATATAGATATAATTTCTGAAATTTTGTTTGATTGTGTTTTTAAAATGAGTGGTTTGGGTATAAAAAAAAAAGTAAATCGTGTTTTGGTTTGTTTTTAAAAACATTTATTAAGTTATATAGCCTTAAAAATTACAAAGGAAATGAGAAAAATGGCTCCAATCAGTTTTCATTTCCTTCACAAAATCTATTCTCTCCGTTTCTTGTTTTCGAATTCATTTTCAAAACATTTGCTAAACAAACATTGTTTAGAAAACATAAAATAAAACCAAACACCACCGCCAAATTTCAAATCTAAGAACTCTTACTCGCACTACTATCTTTGTACCTGCTGTGCTAGTCCCAATATATGGGTTCTCTTAATATACTTCCTTCGCTTTTACTATTTGTCCTTTTATCTTGTTTTCCTCATTTTATATATATATATATATATATATATATTTTCCCCTCCCAAATATATAAATTTAGGTAGTAGTGTATCTTAGTTATTGTTTTATTTGAGTTTTAAATTTAATATATGTAGAAAGAAAATTTAAGTAGGGCAAAGCAGGGTAACAGTAATATACCAAAACCAAGAGTGTAAATGAAATTTGTTTAAACATTCTGTATATAAAATCTTGATTTATAAAATATTAAAGGGACTTTCAAATCTCTTTTTAACGGATCTAATAAAATCTTAATAATTCTTAATAAGTTATGATTATAGATTTGTTTATGTATTAATTATGAACTCATTGAAAAAAATGATCATTTTAATCGGAGATAAAATGAAAAAGTTATCAAATTTTAAAATTTAGAGCAATGAGAGAAAATTTTGAATCTAAAAATATTACTGTGCCAAATCTTGAAATGAAAATGAGTAGTGCAATAGTTGCTTCTAAAAAAGGATATTTTTTTCCATCTCATTTTAAAAATAAGATGAGTTTTTAGATACAAACAACTGATATTTTCAGTTTATTTCTAAACAAAATGAGCCAAGCATGCGAAACAAACAACCCTTAAAACACTTGGGTTACGTTTCTCTTGTATGGCGCAACTCCTTCCCTCTACATCAGGACGACTTAAATATTCAACAAAATGTGGGGCCTAGTTGATGTATATTCAAGCACCACGAGCGCAAATTATATGTGATCTAGGGAAAACCAAACGTTATATTTATATGGAAAAAGTGTTGAATCCGGTATCAGATATCATTTGATACTTGTAACTTTCTTTTTAGAAACTTATAACAATAAGTTGATTTACATGTAATTTCTTATTTAGAATCTTGAAATATAATAACTTCTTATTTAAAATCTTTTCTCATGATACATATTGAAGAATGTTACATTAAAATTACCTAATTGGTATAAAGTACCATCAAAAAAGTTAAAACACGGCACGTATAGGAGGTGTGGAGGCGGCTCCTGTTTAGATGGACGGCTCCTCCAGGAGAGAGAGAGAGAGAGAGAGAGAAGAGAGAGAGAGAGAGGAGGAGAGGGAGAAGAGAGAGAGAGAGAGAGAGAGAGAGGAGAGAGAGAGAGAGAGAAGAGAGAGAGATAGAGAGAGAGAGAGGGAGAGAGATTGAGAGAGAGAGAAGAGAGAGAGAGAGAGAGAGAGAGAGAGAGCGAGTAGAGCTGAGGAGAGAAGAGAGAGGGGAGCGAGCGAGGAGAGAGAGAGAGAAAGCGTATGGTTCTGTGGAAGAAATAGCAGGTTTTGAGCTCACGTAAGCCTCACGCTGTGTGTATTCCTTTTCCAGTCCAAAGCCACATAAAAGCAATGCTCAAATTCTCAAAGCTACTTCACCGAAAGGGCTTTTCCATAACCTTTGTCAACACCGAGTTCAACCACAATCGCTTACTCAGAAGCACTTCTTCCGACCACCACCACCTCCTCTCCGCCGGCTTTCCGATAATCACTTTCGCTTCGAAACGATTCCCGATGGCCTTCCACCTTCCGACCCGGATTCCACACAGGACATACTTTCTCTCTTTGATTCTACCAAGAAGAACTTTGCGGCTCCGTTTCTTCAGCTCCTCACGAAAATAAACGACAGTGCAAAAGAAGCTGGAGGTGGTGTCGTTTCACTTTCACCTGTGACCTGCCTTGTTGCGGACGCATCTATGTCGTTTGCCATCGGATCAGCAGCTCAGCAGCTTGGAATTCCTCTGGTGATGTTCTTCCCTGTTGCTGCATGTACCATTATGGGATTAAAACAGTTCAGAGCACTTCTTGAAAAAGGAATTCTACCATTAAAAGGTGAGGTTGTTTTACGGTTCATTACTGCTATTTTTTATTTTTAATTGTTCTCCTACGTGTTCTTCAACTTTAGAATCATTTTCACTTTCAAACTTTAAAATCTTCCACTTTTTATGAATTTGAATTCATTCCACTTAATCCTATTTGTTAGTATTTCTATAAAAATTAAAAAGCAAACATAAAAAGAGGGACTACGTGTTCTTCAAATTCTAACCAAAATAGTTGAGTATTCGATTAGTTCAAGTTAATTACAACATTGATCAAATTGATCAAGTATAATGTATTCTTATGCTATTATAATGATTTTTTTTTTTTCACACTTTAAGTTTAGTACGATTTTCCAAAAGGAGGTTTTTAACATCAAGATAAAAACATAGGAGATGAGTGTGACATTCTTGAAAGAGTAGTGCTATAGAAATCAACAAAAATCCAACTTTTGAACATCAACTAACATGGCGTTGTGTTGTCACATTTTTACTTGTAGATACTTGTCTTTTAAATTTTAAAGACTTGTCAAAAAAATGACAACTCACATACTACATAGGTTGGTGCTCGAAAAATTGATAATAGAGTTGATATTCTTAGCATTTTTCTTCCTAAAAACATTATATGAAACATAATTGCATAAAACTCAAGTAAGTTTTTAGGTACTTATTCCTATAAACCATTAACCCATCTAATAGTTGCGTTCTAAAAGATTAAGTTTATTTCAAGTAACTAAGGATGATATTCTCATGTTGAATTTTTTCTTACAGATGAAAGTAGTCTAACAAACGACTTTCTAGACACACCTATTGAGTGGCCAGTTCAAAAAACAAAAGGTGTAAGATTGAGAGATCTACCAAGCTTTTGGCGAATTACAGATTCCGATGATTTCCTCTTTAATATTTTCATAGAAATTGTAGAAAAAGCCTCTGAAGCTTCAGCTATTGTCATTCACACTTTTGATGCAATAGAAAGAGACCTTTTGGATGCTCTCTCATCGACACTCCCAAATATGTATGCAATCGGCCCTCTCCAACTTCTCCTCAATCGCTTAACAAAAGACCCTCTAGAACCTATTCAATACAGCCTGTGGAAAGAAGAAACCGAGTGCCTAGAGTGGCTCAACACCCAGAAGCCAAATTCCGTGATTTATGTGAATTTTGGAAGCATCACAGTGTTTACACCACAACAAGTGATTGAATTTGGATGGGGACTTGCAAATAGTAGTCATCCATTTTTTTGGGTAATTAGGCCTGATTTGGTCATAGGCGAATCAGCTTGTTTGTCACCTGAGTTTTTGGCTGAAACTAAAGAGAGAAGTCTAATTGCAAGTTGGTGCCCACAAGAGGATGTCCTTAACCACCCATCAATTGGAGGATTCTTGACACACTGTGGTTGGAATTCAATTATTGAGAGCTTGTCATGTGGAGTGCCTATGTTGTGCTATCCTTTCTTTGGAGATCAACAAACAAATTGTAGGTTTGTTTGTAATGAGTGGGATGTTGGCTTAGAGATTGATAATGATGTAAAGAGAGGTCAAGTGAAAACTCTTGTTAAAGAGTTGATGGAGAAAGAGAAGGGTAAGAAAATGAAGAGTAAGGCCATGGAATGGAAGAAATTGGCAGAAGAGGCCACTGGCGCACAAGGCAGTTCATCCATGAACTTTGACAATTTGGTGAGCCAAGTACTTTTGCCAAAAAACTAGCTAGATCTTGATATGAATGTTTGATCAAATTGTTCTTGCTATATTATTGTTCTTTTGTGTTTTAATCTCTTAAACTTATGAGCTCTTGGAATTTGATTATTCAATATTAAAATTTTGATTTTTCGGTCTCCATACTTGCAAAAAGGTTGCTCTTTAAATCCTAAATGTTAACAACTCCTCCGTTTCTTTGTTGAATAAAAAAATTCAATCACCCAAAATTTTTTGGCACTTAAGTTCGCAACTTTGTTGATGAGGAACAAAAGGAAAAACTTACAAAATTACCTTACTCGCTTCGTGTAAATTGAGATTTTATGTAGCTAGAATAAAGATGGCATATTTCATATTTATGAGTTATGAGTGAGAAATTAAGAACCGAAAGATTTTCCAAATGAAAATATAAGAGAATAATCCAGAGTTGTTTCTTGTCAAATTTAGAAAAAATTAGGGAAATATCCATAAATTAGGCACCTTCTTATAATTTTGTCATTTATAAGAGTAAATTTGATAATTTTGTTTTTACATAACATTTAATTAAATAATTAAAATTTGCCATTTCTTCTCTTTTTTAATTATTGGAATAGTATTCATATATCTCCGATTTCGTTCGCCAGCTGGTCTCTGATCTCACTAGTCACCAATTGCTGACCACCGACAGGTTACTAGTCACCGGTCGGTCACCGATAGAATACAAAATAAATTCTGATAGATTGTTAAATGAATTCTATCAGAATCCAAAACGGTATTGGATTGTATCAAAATCCGAGAAGACAAAATGGATTCTGATAAAATGCAAAACGAATTCTGATAGAATGCAAAATGGATTATATCAGAGTGGATTCTATCATAATGCAAAAATGGATTCTATCAGAATTCAAGAAGGCAAAATGAATTTTGATAAAATATAAAACAGATTCTGATATAATACAAAACATTGAATTTAAACCACTTTCAAGACAACCTCGTTATGGGCTGAAGTACAATAATTTTTATTACTTTCTTTTTTTTTTTTTTTTTTTTTGGACTCGAAATTATTATAACTTTCTTCATCCAACCGAAGCCACCAAAAATAGAAGTATTTACATAAAATGACTAATTTAGAACACCAATTATAAAAAATGGACATTATTTAACTTATTTGTAAATTTGAATAAAATTTAGAGTTTAATATGTTTTTCATTCCAGATTTACCCTTTCACTTTCCAAAACTAACATTCTTATTTCATGCATCTGTTATTAACTTCATTTAACTTCACCTTTTTCCTTTTTTGGTGAGAGCCTACATTTAATAATCTTATTTTTTATGTGAGAATCTAGTCGGGATGTCCGGGTGCATTTATCTATTATTCATTCAAAAAATCTTATTTTTTAAATAGAATTTTAGTTCCTATTTTGTGTGTTTAATTATTTAATTTTTATCTGTTTTATAGTTTAAATACTAAAGTCTTTCTCATTTGGAATGTCATTTTATTTGGAAAAATTATTCCTTAAAAGACATCGGTTATTTTCATTTATAAAGAAGTTCCGATCACAGCCTATATTTAAGGAGGTTAGGTGTGGGTGTTGATCAACATTGTTTCCATATAGGAAGATTAGGCGGTTTTTACTCTCTCTCTCTCTATTTATTTTTATCTGTTTTTTTATTTTATAGAATTTCCACTTTAAATGGGATTTTGTGTCCATTTTCATAGGGGTAACATCCTGTACAGTTTTTTTTTTTTTAAAATTCATTTTGCTAATATAATTGGTGTTATGCTTATAAATTATTATGCTAAGGACCATGACCATGTAATGATTAATCAGTTAGATATGTTTTAAAAGAATTAGGACGTAACAGGGTGTAATGAGATATTCTTTTCCCATTTAAATTTGATCAAGGGATATCTTTGTCAACACAATATGAGTAGTTTCAAAATTTGTTCAATTTTGTAAATAAATTGATATCCAAATATTTTTTAAATCTTTTTTTTTTAAGGGAAACTACCATTTAAATTAAAATTGGATACAAACACAATATCAAAGATAAAACAACCATGTGATATAATAGATACAACCATCGACTAAGATTAATTCCATAACTAAAATCTGATGAAGTTTAGTGAGAAGAATATAAGTCAAGACCCGATGATGAGAAAATTCATTGAATTCCTCGACAATCCTATAATCAAGCATGTACAAATCTTTTTTTTTAATATCTACAATCGATAAAATATATGTCACCAAATCAATCATATTAAGATATATGAAAATTTTAATTTGCAACTGAAAAAAAAAAAAAAAAAAAAGGCCAAGCTGTAAAAATAAATCTGCAAATCTTTTAACTCAATAAAAAGATGAGATTTAATTTGCAAAAAAAAAAAAAATGTAAACGTAAATTTTCAAATTTATTTACTCGGTAAAAACACAAGATTTTATTTGTAATCTATAAAAATAAATTCGCAAATTTTTTTAGTATGTAAAAATACCCCTAAGGACGAAAAATAATGTCTACAGGTTTTTTCCACTAAAAAGCGAATTCATCTGCCTCCTGCCTGTATTCATCATCCTTCTCAAATTTTTTGTCAACATCATCGTCCACAAGCCTAAGCCTACATATATAATTGAAGGTCTTGTTTGGTAATCGGTCCAGTTTAAATTTTTTTTTGTTTTTTTTTCAAAAGTTTTTATCTTTTTCTCAAAATTTTTTTTATTTTTTCTGAAAAATCAACAAAATTTACTCTTTAAACTTATCAATTTCAACTCAAATTTACATACCAAACACCTCCGAAATTTGATACCCCACCAGAGGAATACATGCTGTGCTATATTCATTGTATGCAGCGATCGGTCATGTCATGTACGAAAAAGATGTTGAAAGATAATTAAATTTTATTTGATATTTAAATTTAACATGATATAATTTTTTTAATTATTATTTTTTAAAAAAAATTAATAAAAATTTAAAATTAATTTTTATAGAATCAATAAATCTAAATTTAAAAATTTCATCTGATAAATTAAACATAAACTTAATAATTAAGAAGAGAAGTATAGAAATACTAATTCTAAGGGTATATTTGGTGCATAAGTTCAGTTTGAGTTGAGTTGAAATTTTTAAATTTGAATAGTAATTTTTATTGATTTTTTCAAAAAAAACAAAAACCATAATAAAAAAATACAATTTAATTTAAACAGAGTATGCATGCTAAACAGGGCCTAACCTTCCCTTTGATTAATTAATATTAGTACTTTGATGAAATTAAAGCTGTGCGTCATTTTTTTCAAGGTTTTTAAATTGGGTCTGACATGTCTAGTATCTATGTGACCACCGTTTTGTAAACATCATCCTATACAAGTCTAAGCTTAAAGATTCGTTTGATGATTGAGTTTAATTTAAATTAAATTGTATTTTTTTATATTAATTTTTATTTTTTTTAAAAAAAAATTTATCTTTTTCTAATTTTTTTTTATTTTTTTTTAAAAATCAATAAAATTTACTTTTAAAATTTAAAAAATTTAACTCAAACCCAAATATTAAACCCCTTCTAAATATATAATTGAAAGCTGGTGTCCCACAAGAAAGACCTTAACCACGTGCCCCATTAGTTGGAGGATACTTTAACAAATCAAGCCTGCCTTATGCAGAATGCCTATATACATGCTGTGCTATATTCATTGTATGCAGAGATTGCAAATATATTAATATAATTGCAATAAATGGGCGGTGGCTTGGAGACGGCCGACAACGAAGTAAAGAGAGATCGGTCATGTCATGTACGAAAAAGCTGTTGTAAGAGAATTATGTTTTATCTGATATTTAAATTTAATTTCAATTAAAATATATATTTTTATCTTAATTATTATATTTTTTAAAAAAATTAATAAAATTTATATTTAATTTTTGAATAATCTGTTAATTCTTATTTAAAATTTTCATCTCCAATTCCAATCCATAAACTAAATACAAACTTAATAATTGAGAAGAAGAGTACATAAAATACTAACTCTAACCTTCACTTTGATTAATTAAGATTATTACTTTTGATAAAATCAAAATTGTGCGCCTTTTTTATTTTTTATTTTTTAAGTGCTTTTTTGGGTGGGAAAGTGTATTGACAAAATTTTTTCACGCAAGTTAACTTGTTTTGATGATTGGTTGTGGTAGGTGGGTGATTTTTGTCTTGTTTTATGAGCTGGTATGGCGTCCTGTTTCACGGGACTGCAATGTCCTTCTTGTCCTTTTGAAGAGTCATTGGCTCTTTATGGTTTTACGCTATAATTTATGGGCTTTTTGACTTCTTGTGACGTTAAAGGGACTTGTTGAGAAATAGTGTAATTATATTATTCACAAGAAGTAATTAAAAGATTCATCGACCGACGATATTATGTGGCTTATCTTCTTGCTCGTTATGTTTTATATATGAGTAGTAACTATTTAATTTTTGGATTCATGAGATACCTTTGTGTGTTAACACTGCTGTAATGTTTGGTTTTCAGTTCAATGTTAAGTAGTGAAGTCATTCTTTAAAAAATAAAAATAAAAAAATAAAAAACAAAAAAAGAAGAGAAAAAGTTAAAATTTTATACGTACGGATATATATTTTTTGGGGGAATTATTAGAAGAGGGATGTGACAAATAGTAATAAAAATTTAAAATTTTATTGATGAGTTTATTGACAAATAGTAATATAACGAAGGAAATTTAGATCCTTTGGTATTAATTCCAACATCTTTGATCGCCAATGTAAGTGAAAACATCGGCAATTGTAAGAAGAATTATAGTATACAGTAGGATATATATATATATATATATAGACACCTATTACTATAACTTGCTAGAACTATATCATATTATGTTTGTTTTATTTATGTGTGTGTATTTTATTTTATTTATTTTCTTTATCAGAAAAATACTAAAAAAAATATCTTTTCTTTTTGTTATTTTATTTCCTTGCTTTTTTAACGTTCATTTCTACTAATATTATTTGTTTTTGTTTTTACCTACTTGTGAATACGACCGTCCAATTTATACTAAACCGACCGCTTTATGAGTGCATCTTTGAGCATTAATCGAGTCTGAACTGGTTTTCTATCAAAACTAAACAATGCGAAGAGCCCAAACTAAAATTTGGTTCTTCATCTATCCGTATGGTCAAAATGGTCCAATAGAAAGTGGGTTTTTTTTTTTTTTTTGGTTGAAGGTCGAATATAAAGTTACGTGTGTATAAATATACACATACTTGGTCGAATCAAATAAAAGCATTAAAAGTTGAAACAACTTTAGTGCAAAATGATTTACTGAAACTTCAAACACTAGAGGTAGAAAAATAAAGCATCTTGAAAGCCGTGAGCAAGTAGATGTTTTGGAGCTTCGAATTTGTCCATATCTTGTCTTTGGCGATACAAAATGAACAAGTCCAAAAACAGACTAGTATGCAAATAGAATAAAGAAAGCTTTGCAAGCCAATGATTATGCCTAATGGCATGTTTACTTACCTATAATCGGAGTGATCATGAATTGGAGTGGATAGGATTCGGAGTGGGCTGGATTCGGAGTTAAAATATGCTGTTTACTTGGGTTCCAGGAATCGGAGTTGGAATCACTGTCAATCCCATTCATGCGTTTACTTAGAACAGGAATCGGAGTCAGTTACTGTAAATTTACTTATATACCCTTTCAGTTAATTTTGTGTTTTCAATTTAAATAAGTAGATTATATACTAATTATTTTAATACTAAAATGATTATTTTTTGTGCTACTAATTATAGAACTATTTTCTTGAAATATATGTTTATTTTTTTAAAAACATAATGTTGAGATAAGTAATTTATATGCTAATAGTAATTATATTATGAAGATTATTTTTTAAATAAAAAAGTCAAATTTTGAGATAAATAGTTTATTCTAGTAAATATTAGAAGATTATTTTTTAAATAAAAAAGTCAAATTTTGAGATAAATAGTTTATTCTAGTAAATATTTAAATTTTTTTGAAATATAAATTTGCTTAAAAAAAACTTAATGTTGAAATATATTTCTAAAATTAAAATTTTGTTTGTAGTTGATTTATTATGACTCACTTTTTTTAATTTTGCTAGAGTATTAAAAATTTTAAAAAGTAGCATTAAAAAATTTAAAAACAAATATAAGATATAATATAATCATATTTTAAACAAAATAAGTTTCAAATCATAAATATACCAAATAAGTTCCAAATTGCGGACAAAGTAGTAATTTAACTTTAATATCAGGAATGGGAGTGCTGATCCGGTGGGGGGCTTGGGATTGTCAATCTCCTTATTCAATCCCAAATTAGTGTGGGCCCCACACAATTTCACTCCCATTCCAGAATTAAAATAAGTAAGTAAACATAAGATTGATTCATATTCCCCATTCCGATTTCCTATTCCTGTAAAGTAAACAAGTCATAAGACTATTGGAGGCGCCTTAACATGAAAATTTCATGTTGCGCTTATCAATATATAACACGTTTAAGCATTGTTTATGTAATATAAAATGTTCGATTTATAACATATTATTTTTATTTATTAATGTTCAAGTTTCTTTTTCTTAAAAAAATTTCCAATACTTAATGCTTTATAAATATATTTTTACTAGCAAAACTTTTTGCCCTTTCAAAATTTCTCCGAGTAGGGTGATGCTTTGAGAATTAGAAAATAAGTTAAGAGATAAGAATTAAACATAAATTACGTGGGAAAATCTATATGAACCGTTAAACTGGATCAATCAAGATGATTTTTAGATGGTCCATCCAGTTATCATCATATAATATTATGTCATTTATAAATGGACGTTGGCTTTAATTTTTTTATTTTTATTTTTTATTTTTTCAAAGGAGAAGATAAGCTGGTATAAGAAAGATTGTCGTGGATAGGTCTGATGTTTTTTTATTTTTATTTTTATTTTTATAAATCATTAAATCTATTAAATATTCTGAAAACTTTGTATATCATGAGTTTTTTTTTTTTTTTAGCATGAATTTATTTTTTAACCAAATATAATATCTTAATAAGAAGCATATATTACGTACACAAGCCTAAACCTAAATATATAATTGAAAGTTGGTGCCCCACAAGAGGAAGACCTTAACCACGTGCCCCATTAGTTGGAGGATACTTTCACAATTCAAGCCTGCCTTGTGCAGAATGCCTATATACATGCTGTGCTATATTCATTGTATGCAGAGATTGCAAACAAATTAATATAATTGCAATAAATGGGCGGTGGCTTGGTGACGGCCGACAACGAAGTAAGGATAGATCGGTCATGTCATGTAGAAAGAGCTGTTGTAAGAGAATTATGTTTTATCTTATATTTAATTTTAATTTTAATTAAAATATTTTTTTTATCTTAATTATTGTTCTTTTTAAAAAAAATTAATAAAATTTAGAATTAATTTTTTAAAAATCAATTAATCTTAATTTAAAATTTTCATCTTCAATCGATAAACTAAACATAAATTTAGGTCTCGTTTGAGGTTTCAATTCAAATTGTATTTTTTCATCTCAGTGTTTGTTTTTTTCTGAAATTTTTTTTATCTTTTCTAAAAAGTCAACAAAATTTTTTAACTTAAACTGTACCTTTTCAACTTAAACTCATTCACTAAACAGATCTTTAATAATTGAGAAGAAAAGTACAGAAAATACTGACTCTGTCATTCACTTTGATTAATTAAGATTAGTACTTTTGATGAAATCAAAGCTGTGCGTCTTTTTTATTTTTTATTTTTTAAGTGCTTTTTTGGGTGGGGAAGTGTATTGACAAAATTTTTTCACGCAAGTTAACTTGTTTTGATGATTGGTTGTGGTAGGTGGGTGATTTTTGTCTTGTTTTATCAGCTGGTATGGCGTCCTGTTTCACGGGACTGCAATGTCCTTCTTGTTCTTTTGGAGAGTCATTGGCTCTTTATGGTTTTACGCTATAATTTATGGGCTTTTTGAATTCTCGTGACGCTAAAGGGACTTGTTAAGAAATAGTGTAATTATATTATTCACAAGAAGTAATTAAAAGATTCGTCGACCGACGATATTATGTGGCTTATCTTCTTGCTCGTTATGTTTTATATATGAGTAGTAACTATTTAATTTTTGGATTCATGAGATACCTGTGTGTTAACACTGCTGTAATGTTTGGTTTTCAGTTCAATGTTAAGTAGTGAAGTCATTCTTTAAATAAATAAATAAAATAAATAAAAAAAAAAACAAAGAAAGAAGTGAAAGGTTAAAATTTTATACGTACGGATTTTTTTTTTTGGGGAATTATTAGAAGAGGGATGTGATAAATAGTAATAAAAATTTAAAATTTTATTGATGAGTTTATTGACAAATAGTAATATAACGAAGGAAATTTAGATCCTTTGGTATTAATTCCAACATCTTTGATCGCCAATGTATGAAAACATCGGTAATTGTAAGAAGAATTATAGCATACAGTAGGATATATATATATATATATATATATAGAAACCTATTACTATAACTTGCTAGAACTATATCATATCATGTTTGTTTTATTTATATGTGTGTATATATATATATAATTTGTATTAAATTCATTTTAACTAAATCTAATATTTTAAGACACATAGGGTAATTAGCACTGATATCCCCAAACTTGTTATCCTTTAACAACTTTAACTTATATTTTTTATTTTGACAATTTACCTTTTGAACTTGTTAAATTATTATAACGTATGCCTTTCAGTTAATTCTATATTAAATTGAAGATTTGAAATTAGAAAATTCTCATTAGGGTTTATATTAGGTTTAAAAATTTTTGGTTGAAATTAGGGTTCTCCGTCATCACATGAGGCATGCGTGAGTTTTTCACAACTCATGTAACGGAAAATTAACCTTATGGGATACATTGCAATAGTTTACAAGTTCATGTGACAAATTTTCAAAATTAAAAATGTAGAAGATAATAATTGTTAAAAAATAACAAATTTTGGAGTATCAGTACTAAATACTCATGAAACAAATACAACTAGTAAAAACACACGGACAGTAGTACTTGGTAGGCTTCTCTGCCTGGTTGATGGCGCATAGAGAGAGAGAGAGAGATGGATTAATTATGTGGAAGATTCACCAAAATTGCTTTTTCGTAACCTTTGTCAACACCGAGTTCAACCTACTCAGAAGCACTTCTCTTGACTACCACAACTTCCTCGCCGATGGCTTTTCCAATTATCATTTTTCGCTTTCGAGACGATTCCGGATGGCCTTCCTTTTTTCTTGGATTAAAAAATCCAATTGTCCAAATTTTTTTTTTGGCATTTAGGTCCCTAATTTTGTTAACAAAGGAGTTAATGGAGAAAACTTATAAAGCAACATCCTTTGAAAGTTCTGGGACTCCCAAATCAAGATTTCAAAATTAGAGACCCAAGTGTGAAGAGTTCAAGACTAGTTTGTTTTATTTTTCTGTGTACTCATATTTACCTGTTTAATTATTTCTTAGTGAGACTTGTGATAAAATTACCTTATTCGCATCATTTGAATCCGGATCTTGCGTAGCTAGAATAAAGAAGATATATTTCGTATTTAAGAGTGAGAAACCAAGCACGAAAAAGATTTTCCAAATAAACAAATATTACTCTATGGAAGAAAACAAAAACAAAGAACCGTTTGATATTGTTTTAGAAACATTTTGGAAAGAAACTCTCATTGTTTCAGGAGAAAAAAGAAAAAAAGAAAAAAAAGGTGTTTTAGAAAATGGTAACATTTGTTTTATGTTGCACAAAGTCATAAATAGAAACGGAAAAAAAAAAAAAAAAAAAAGTCTTCTTTTTTTCTTTTGTTGTTAAGGAATGAGAAATGAATAAAATTGTTTTCTCATTTCCGTTTTCATTTTCTAAGACTTATACACTCAATAAATATTTTCATAAACATATTCAAAATATACAATTTTACTTTTTCTTAAATTGAAATGAATTTACCTAGAAATACAATCAAACACAATTTCAAAAAAATTTCACAAATTTTTTTTTAAAACATTCACATTTCTATTTTATATACAAAACAAAATTATTCTTTAACTGCTCTCAAACGAGCTCGAGAGAGTCCTGATAAGTGTATAAAAATGCACTTTTGTCATATTATTTATTAATAATTGACGTTTTGATTAGGTATTTCCATGATTTTAATTCATAATATTTTACTATTTAATATTATTTTATTTTATTTTATAATCTTTATATTTTGGGTTTATTTTCCCTTTCTTTTTTCTTTCTTCCGTTCTCTCTCCAGGTGCATCACTCAGCCGCCACGTGTCAGCCTCGGTGGTCCCCTGCGTGCGAAGCTCCAGCATCCCACTCTCCCGCGTGCGTGATTTGGGCCAAGCTTTCCTCCAAGCCCAATCCGAGCCATTTACTCTAGCTCCGGCCCGAGTGATCTCAGCCCCAAATCTTCAGCTCTAGCTCCAGCTATAAATTTATATGCGGAGTGATTCAATTTGTATGTCGATTTTCATTTTGTTTTGTAAGAATATATGTTTTAGTGGATTAAATATCTCCATCTCATTTTTATATTTTACTCAAAATATTTTGTATCAATTTTTTAGATAAATTCAGTTATACTTTGTTTATGTAATATTGTCACATTCTATTTTGACAAGATTTGTTTTATGAGTTATTTTTTACTGCAATTTACTAAAAACAGTACTTTATCAAGTTTGGATTACTTGTAACGATAAATCCGTTTAGTTCAACATAGAGATTTAATCCACTGGAACACATTGTATATTTTTATTAGACTTTAATTACATATTTTCCGGTTGTTTATTTGGGATGTGAAACGTGTAATGAGTCATAAATTGAAGATTACATTCAAATTGGAGAACAAAGCATATGAAGGATTCATGACACCTCGCCTTATTTATTATTGAATTTTCCTCCACCTAAACTCTCTTTTCCATATTTTATTTATTTTCTTTATCACAAAAATCCTAAAAAAATATATCTTTTCTTTTGTTATTTTATTTCCTTGGCTTTTTAATGTTTATTTCTACTAATATTATTTGTTTTTGTTTTTACCTCCCTGTGAATACGACCGCCCTATCTATACTACAACCGACCGCTTTACGAGTGCATCTTTGAGCGTTAATCGAGTTTGAACTGGTTTTCTATCAAAATTAACATGTGACTAAACAATGAGAAGAGCCCAAACTAAAATTTGGTTCTTCATCTATCCGTATGGTCAAAATGGTCCAATAGAAAGTGTTTTTTTTTTTTTTTGGTTGAAGGTCGAATATAAAGTTACGTGTGTATAAATATACACATACTTGGTCGAATCAAATAAAAGCATCAAAAGTTGAAACAACTTTAGTGCAAAATGATTAACTGAAACTTCAAACACTAGAGGTAGAAAAATAAAGCATCTTGAAAGCCGTGAGCAATTAGATGTTTTGGAGCTTCGAATTTGTCCATATCTTGTCTTTGGCGATACAAAATGAACAAGTCAAAAAACAGACTAGTATGCAAATAGAAAAAAGGAAGCTTTGCAAGCCAATGATTATGGCTAAGACTATAGGAGGCGCCTTAACACGAAAATTTCATGTTGCGCTTATCAATATATAACACGTTTAAGCATTGTTTATGTGATATAAAATGTTCGATTTATAACATTATTTTTATTTATTAATGTTCAAGTTTCTTTTTCTTAAAAACATTTCCAATACTTAATGTTTTATAAATATATTTTTACTAGCAAAACTTTTTGCCCTTTCAAAATTTCTCCGAGTAGAGTAGGGTGATGCTTTGAGAATTAGAAAATAAGTTAAGAGATAAGAATTAAACAAAAGTTACGTTGGAAAAACTATGTGAACCGTTAAATTGGATCAATCACTTGGGACTGCACTAGGTTGATTTTTCTTCTATGACCCAGTACTCCTTCAATCTACATCTGGACGGATTAAATATTTGTCAAAATGTGGGGCCTGGTAGATGCTATATATATCTTCCGCAACCAAACACAAATTATATATGCATGCGATCCAGTGAAAACCAAACATTATAATTTATATATACTGATCACTTTTTCCCTCAACATATTTCCTTTCCAAGCCTCAATAAGATAGAGAGAGCTAGAGAGAGAGAGAGAGAGAGAGAGAATATGGCTTCTGTGGAAGAAGTAGTGGCTTATGGCTCAAGTAAGCCTCACGCTGTGTTCATTCCTTTTCCAATCCAAAGCCACGTAAAGGCAATGCTCAAATTCGCAAAGCTACTTCACCAAAAAGGCTTTTCCATAACCTTTGTCAACACCGAATTCAACCACAATCGCTTACTCAAAAGCACTCCTCCCGACCACCACCACCTCCTCTCCGCCAGCTTTTCCGATCATCACTTTCGCTTCGAGACGATTCCCGATGGCCTTCCCCCTTCGGATCCGAATTCCACACAGGACTTAGCTTCTCTTAGTGATTCCACTATGAAGAACTTCTCGGCTCCATTTCTTCAGCTCCTCACTAAAATAAACGACAAAGCAAAAGAAGCTGGAGGTGGTGTCGTTTCTCCCGTGACTTGCCTTGTTGCTGACGGGTTTATGCCGTTTGCCGTCGGTTCAGCTGCTCAGCAGCTTGGAATTCCCATGGTGAAGTTCTTCTCTCTTGCTGCGTGTGGCTTGATGGGATATAAACAGTATCGTCCACTTCTTGAAAAAGGACTTGTACCATTAAAAGGTGAATATATTAATTTGTTTGATTTACTTCCATTTCAATCTTGATTGTGCTCTTATAAGGTCGAAAAAAGTTTTCTTATTTAAAATACACTTGATGTATATTCCAAATACCAGTTACGTAGTGTTTCTTTTTTTTTTTTTTTTTTTTTGTTTTTTTTGTTTTGGGTATTTTTTTAAAACCAATTTAAAGCCCATTTGAACTTTGAAGATTCCTGTTTAAAAACAATTTTCATTATTAGTACAATTTTTATATTTTTTTTTGTTCATACTATAGATCTAATATTTTTCTTTTTCCTATGGGTGTTACAGATGCAAGTAGTCTAACAAATGACTTTCTAAACACACTTGTAGACTGGGTTCCAGAAATGAAAGGTGTAAGATTGAGAGATCTACCAAGTTTGTGGAAAATTACAGACTCCAACGATTTCTTGTTCAATTTTTGTATGAAAATAGCTAAAAAAGCTTCTGAAGCTTCGGCTGTTGTCGTTCACTCTTTTGATGCACTAGAAAGAGACCTTTTGGGTGCCCTCTCATCTACACTGCCAAATTTATATGCAATTGGCCCTCTCCAACTTCTCCTCAATCGCTTACCAAAAGATCCTCTAAAGCCTATTCAATATAGCTTGTGGAAAGAAGAAACCGAGTGTTTAAAATGGCTCAACACCCATAAACCAAATTCTGTGATATTTGTGAATTTTGGAAGCATCACAGTTTTGACACCGCAACAAGTGGTTGAACTGGGATGGGGCCTTGCAAATAGTGGTCATCCATTTTTTTTGGTAATTAGACCTGATTTGGTTTTAGGCGAATCAGCTTGTTTGTCACCTGAGTTTTTGGCTGAAATTAAAGAGAGAAGCCTGATTGCAAGTTGGTGCCCACAAGACGATGTCCTTAGCCATCCATCAATTGGAGGGTTCTTAACACATTGCGGTTGGAATTCGATCATTGAGAGCTTGTCATGTGGAGTGCCTATGTTGTGCTATCCTTTCTTTGCCGAGCAACAAACGAATTGTAGGTTTGTTTGTAATGAGTGGGATGTTGGTTGGAGATTAATAATGATGTAAAGAGAGATCAAGTGGAAAATCTTGTCAGAAAGTTGATGGAGAAAGAGAAGGGTAAGAAAATGAAGAGTAAGGCCATGGAATGGAAGAAATTGGCAGAAGAGGCCACTGGCCCACAAGGTAGCTCATCCATGAACTTTGACAATTTGGTGAGCCAAGTTCTTTTGCCAAAAAACTAGCTAGATCTTGATATGAAAGGTGGATCAAATTGTAGTACTTGCTATATATTGTTGTTCTTTTTTGTTGTTAGGCTCTTAAACTTTTGAGCTCTTGGAACTTGATTATTCGATATTAAAATTTTTATTTTTAGGTCTCCATACTTACAACAAGGTTGCTCTGACTCCTCCGATAAACCCTTTTTTTGTAGAATCAAAAAATTCAATTGCCCAAAACTTTTTGGCAGTTAGGTCCCTAACTTGGATAACCAAGGAGTTAACAGAAAAAACTTGCAAAGCAGCATTCTGGGGACTCGCAAATCAATATTTCAACATTAGAGACCCAAGTACGAAGAGTTCAAAACTATTTTATTATTGTTTGTTGTTCTTCCTTGTACTCATATTTATCTGTTTAATAAAATATCTTGGTTAGACTTATAATAAAATTATTTTATTCACTTCATTTGAATTCAGATCATATACGTAACTAGAACAAAGATATATGTCATATTTTAAGTGAGAAATCAAGCACAAAATAGAGTGTCCAAGTAAACAAATATTACTCTAGCAAAAAAACAAACAAAATCCAGATAGTGATCTAACACGTTACTAAACAATGAGAAGATCGACCCAAATTAAAAAATTTGGTTCTTTCATCTACCCGAAGAGGTCTATGGAAATACTGAACCACTGACACCGAATGGTCTATACAAATACTTGTGAATGATCAAAATAAAAGCAGCACAAGTTGAAATTTCAAATTATTTCAAAAAATTTAAAAACAAAAAAGAAAAGGTTGAAACTTCAAATATTACCGGTTGTAAAACAAAGCATTTTGAGAGCCGTGAGCAACTAGATGTTTTGGAGCTTCGAATTTAATCACATTAAGAGAAATTGGCTTGAAGAAACCCCTTATTGTATTAATGACTTTATAATGGCTCTTTGCCGTCAATAAAATTTGTCTTAGTCTTTTACATTTTCATAACATATCTATTTTGGTCATTGAAACCTCTCACGGCAATTCAAAAGTACAAAAATGCTTTTAGAATTAACTAGTTGGAGAGCACATGAAAGCGGAATAGGCAGCAAAACAAAACAAAACAAAACAACAGAGAAAAAGAAAAAAAAAAAAAAGAAAACCCGCCATGCAACAAACACTAAAAGTGCCACATCACGTTCTAAGAGGTGTGGACGATATGTAATAATAGATAATAGATAATACATTTTGACGATAACAAATCAAAAACAGACTTCGTATGCCAATGGAAGGAAGAAAGCTTCGCTAGCCAACGATTACCTAAGACTATAGGTGGCCTTATGCGAAAATTTCATGATAGGCCAGTCAATATATAACACGTTTAAGCTATAGTTATGTAATATAAATTCATTTATTTACCTAAAAATATTGAATTACTATTTTTGATCAAATAAACATCACCGTTAACTAGTAAATAATAATTTTATTGCCTTTATTGCAAGATTCACGGGTAAATTTCCAAAATTACACTCAAGTAAATATTGGATTTACTATTTTTATATCAAGTAATAGTAAATCCTTTGCAATTTTTATGGGTAAATTTTCATATTATTAATGGGAAATCCACGGGGTAAATTTCCAAAATTTCCAAAATTATACCCCTGATTCGCATAGTAATAGGAAATCCATATTTACGAGTAAATTTCTAAAATTATACCCCTGATTCGCATAAATTCCAAAACCAAATTATGTTGTATGCTGTCTCACCGTCGTCGGAGAAACAGTCCGTCATACGAGATTTGGGCGACGCCGTTTTCTGGGCGTCATCAAAGTTGGGCTTTGCGAAATCACAAGGACGGCAGCGATAGGAGAAAACGCAAAGACGGAGCCATGAGGATGCTCGCCGGAATTTTACACAAGTCTGGGTCCGTCGCCGGAGAAGACTGAGAGGAAAACTAAGAGGAGGAAGCTGGAAAGAATCCTCAGGAGATTGATTTCTTGGACGATCTGACGGAGATTACGAAGCTTCCGGGCAAGATCACAAAGCTTCTGGTGATGGAGCTGAGCCGTCGTCGGTGACAGCGACAACGAAGAAACGAAGTCAGCGACTGCGAAGGCGGATTCTGGTCGACGATGATGTGGATTGCCGGTGACGGTTTGCAGAGATAGAGAGAGGAGAGGAGGTTGGTTGATTAGAGGGTTTCCATTCAAGGGTATTTTTGAGTTTTCATCTTTCTATTTTAAGCTAATTGTGCTATTGATTATAATATTTTCATTTCTGTTATTATTTTAAAATCATGTAATCCATTATGCTATATCACTCATTCTCCCAAAATATTTGTGGCCGGTCTGTATTTTTTAGACTGCCAAAAAGGTCATGTATGCCAAATCCAATTATTTGGAACTGATAGGGTTTATATATATATATATATAATTTTTTTTTTTTTTTTGATAAATAGGGACCGAAAGGGACCTTGCACGCTCCTATAATATTTAAATAGAAATTAGTTTGACATTATTGCCCTCTCTACCAAACACATTAATTTGACTTTAAAAAAAAAAAAAAATCCAAATTCTAAACATTTTTATTTCAATGCGTCTTTATAAGCCTCCAAATTCTGAACCTTTTGAGTAGGCTAAACAACATAGGCAAAATTAAAGAGAAATATATTGAGAAATGGATTCTGCAGAAGTTGTAGCTTGTGACTCACGTAAGCCTCACGCTGTGTGCATTCCTTTTCCAGTCCAAAGCCACATAAAGGCAATGCTCAAATTCTCAAAGCTTCTTCACCAAAAGGGCTTCTCCATAACCTTTGTCAACACCGAATTCAACCACAATCGCTTACTCAGAAGCACTTCTCCCGACCACCACCACTTCCTCTCGACCGGCTTTTCCGATAATCACTTTTGCTTCGAGACGATTCCCGATGGCCTTCCGCCTTCGGATCCGAATTCCACACAAGACACAGTTTCTCTCTGTGACTCTACTATGAAGAACTTCTCGGCTCCATTTCTTCATCTCCTCGTGAAAATCCACAACAGTGCAAAAGAAGCTGGAAGTGGTGTCGTTTCTCCCGTCACTTGCCTTGTTGCGGACGGATTCATGTCGTTTGCCGTTGGATCAGCTGCCCAGCAACTTGGAATTCCTCTGGTGAAGTTCTTCCCTATTGCAGCGTGTGGCTTGATGGGATTTAAACAGTATCGTCCACTTCTGGAAAAAGGATTTATACCATTAAAAGGTGAAGATTAATATATATATATATATATAATAGAGTACTAATCTACTTGCATTTCAATATTGATTGTGCACTTATAATTATATCGAAAAAAGTTTTCTAATTTATAATAACACGTGATGTATATTCCAAATATCAGTTACTTATTTTTATTATTTTTTTATTTTTGGTATTTTTTTCAAACCAATTTAAAGACTCAATTTGAACTTTGTAGATTCCTATTTTAAAAAATAAGTATGTCATTAATAGTATAAATTTTTATCATCTTTTGTTGAACTATCATAATAGATCTATAATATTTTTTTTCTTATGGGTGTTACAGATGAGAGTAGTCTGACAAATGACTTTCTAGACATACTTGTAGACTGGGTTCCGGAAATGAAAGGTGTAAGATTGAGAGATCTACCAAGTTTTTGGCGAATTACAGACTCCCACGATCTATTGTTCAATTTTTGCATGCAAATAGCTGAAAAGCTTTTGATGCTTCGGCTGTTGTCATTCAATCTTTTGATGCATTAGAAAGAGACATTTTGGATGCTCTCTCATCTACACACCCAAATTTGTATGCAATTGGCCCTCTCCAACTTCTCCTCAATCGTTTACCAAAAGACCCTCTAAAACCTATTCAATACAGCCTGTGGAAAGAAGAAACCGAGTGCCCGAAGTGGCTCAACTCCCATAAGCCAAATTCTGTGATTTATGTGAATTTTGGAAGCATCACTGTGTTTACACCACAACAAATGGTTGAATTTGGATGGGGACTTGCAAATAGTAGTCATCCATTTTTTTGGGTAATTAGGCCTGATTTGATCATAGGTGAATCAGCTTGTTTGCCACCTGAGTTTCTAACCGAAACTAAAGAAAGAAGCCTAATTGCAAGTTGGTGTCCACAAGAGGATGTCCTTAACCACCCATCAATTGGAGGATTCTTAACACATTGTGGATGGAATTCAATCATTGAGAGCTTGTCCTGTGGAGTGCCTATGTTGTGCTATCCTTTCTTTGCAGAGCAACAAACAAATTGTAGGTTTGTTTGTAATGAGTGGGATGTTGGCTTAGAGATTGACAATGATGTAAAGAGAGATCAAGTGGAAAATCTTGTTAGAGAGTTGATGGAGAAAGAGAAGGGTAAGAAAATGAGGATTAAGGCCATGGAATGGAAGAAATTGGCAGAAGAGGCTACTGGCACACAAGGCAGTTCATCCATCAACTTTGACAATTTGGTGAGCCAAGTTCTTTTGCCAACAAACTAGCTAGATCTTGATAAAATAAAATAAAATAAAGCAAAGATTGTTCAAATTGTAGTACTTGCTATTGTTTTGATTTGGTAAGTAGTGTCTCATCGTTAAAGGAGTCTATTAAGTCTGTAAGTGGAATGTAGAGGATTCTGGTCACAGGCATTCAACAACTATCAACCCAAGGTTCAAAGAGTCCATGAACACATATATAGTGATCTATATATATATCAAGAGATAGACTTTTACGTGTAGTTAAACTTAAACTTTGAATGGATAAAAGTAAAAGCTTCAAATAAAACATCATCACCATCATGTCACCACTGGCGGTGATATATATTACTGCTTGTTATTATTAGCCTTTTCATTGTTGTTTTCTTTCTCTTTTCTTTTCTTTTCTTTTTTTAAAATATTATTATTGTTTTGTCATTTTCCCTTGTATTTCATATCTAGCTGGGTTATATGTGTATATTTATTCTGCTGAAGTGTGAATTTGTATGATTATATCTTAATGAAACTTGTACTCCATAAAATAACCTCACTCGTTTTCTCTTAACTTGTACGTTTATTTATTTATTATTTTTCCAGCCATGCATGACATGAACCACTGAAAATTATCAGTATCATATAAGGTCATTGACAAAGTTAAAATTAACAATACTAAATTAACATTAATGACAAAGTTGAAAATGACTATTCCAATTTTAAACACTAATCATTGATTGGTTTTGTATATAAACATCAATTTTATCGAGTTTCATATTTGTAATATATTGGACCACGTTTTCCTTGCCTTTTTTTTTTTTTTTTTTTTTTTTTGGTTTTTTGTTTTTGCTTTCCTTTCAGGAAGTTGTACGCTGCACCTAGCTTAAATCCATAGGTTACTTTCATAAAAATAAATAAGGTTTTAAAAAATAAAAAACCCATACCCTATAAGAATTTGTAATTTGTACATATTGCCACTAAACTAATCCCAATAATCCTAGCAAATCTTTGAAGTCGTTAATTTTCAAAAGAAGTTAATTAAGGATTATAAAATGAGGTGTGTGGCCGTTGAAATATTTTGCTGCAGATTTGGGGTTGTGCTCGTGATGAAAAAGGATCCAAATCCCCTAATAACTAATTCATCTTTTTATAAAATGGATGTCTTTCTATTAAATGGGTCGGGATCAAGGGGTCAGTAGAGATAAGGTTAAAGTTGGGTAGGATCTCTTTTTATTATTTTATTTTTTTATTGATGTCGACATTGGTATTAATTAGCATTATTTATCAATATTTTAAAACCAATTTAGATTCGCAATCATAATTTCCCTACTTTGATATTATCTTTGGTCTCATTTGCTAAAGTAAGAGAGAGCTAGGTCTATAATTGTGAGGAGGATTCTAGGTATATGCTATGCATTATACTCTACCAATATTTATATATTAAAACTGTTAGATTTTCATGATATTTTTGTTAGTTTCGTATATTTTCAATTTGAAATTGATTTTGACTAAATCTATTAGAAAAATCTCAACGTTCTATTGAATCCAAAAGAAAATACAACAATGAAAAACGTGAAGATAATATAGGGAATTCAAGGACCCCCAACCCTCCCAAGGCCCTCAGCCACTCAACAATAGACTATTCCTTCACATAACCCTCCCAGTAGCCCTTATCCCCTTTTATACTAACTCCTAATCAGCTACTGACATTAGGTTCTTAACAAATCTAATGCTTCAAAACATATATTACTGCACGGAGTTAATGGGGGCACAAATAAAGAAAAATTATCAAACTAATAAAATATAAAAATCAATAAATTTTAACATTTTTCACTGAAAAATATTAAGTAATGCAACAATGTAATTGTTCTCAACTCATTAATATAGGTGTAATTTAGATTTCAAACGAGTGAAGCAAAGAATAAAATAATTTGAAAAAATTGAAAACCAACGGAAAATAATACAGAAAGAAGTAGAATAATATGCACACTTGATTAAAGAAAGAAGTAGAATAGTAAAACATTACTTGTAAAAGAATGAGAACCGAGAGCAAGAAATCAACAGAGAAGAAAAAAATAAAGTAGATTAACAAAGCTAAATTAAAGAATATAGAAAGCATACAAGAAAAAATAGTGATATTACGTGAAAACAATGTCAATTTTCCTTTTCGAAAAACAATGTGAATTTTTTTTTTTTTTTTTTTGAAATTTCGAAAACGTAACTAATATTCCCAATAAAACCGGTTAAAAAAAGCCCAAAAATGACAAAAGTTTGGGGGCCGAAATACTTTAGTAGTGGGGCGATAGACCTAAAATACCAAACTAAAAAATTATATATAACCAAACAAGTTTTTGTAGCCTATTCAGTTGGGGTACATGCCCCATTATGCGCCTCCTCCCTTCGTTTCAATGACTGCAAATGTCGTAAAAGGTTCCTAACTGTAATACAATATTAAAACACATGAACCAATACTAGGTTTTCGCTTTTAACAAGTAATTGGAAAAGCCGAGAGAGAGAGATCAGAGATGGATTGTGTGGAAGAATACTAAATTAACATTGACAAAGTTTGAAAATGGATTCTGTGGAAGAATACTAAATTAACATTGACAAAGTTGAAAATGGTGAATATTCATGTTTAGCGGGGGAAAAAAAAAGTAAGCAAAAAATTCTTTAAATATTAAAATTTTAATGGGTCTCACCCATAATTAATAAGATCCCAATATCACGTGAAAAGTTGAAAAATGACTACCGAAGCAATAGTTTTTCTTTAACTGTATAATTGTGATCAAATAATGGTTTTTTATTGCCCTACCGGTAGTACAAAAGCACACATCTTATAATAATAATAATAATAATAATAATAAAACACCCAAAAATTCACAGTTTTATTACTCATTTATGCTGATCACAATATAATTCTAAACACTAATAATTCATAATTAATAAATTGAAAAAAAAAAAAAAAAAAACCCTCACAGGAGGCTGGGATTTCAACGCGACCGGAAAGATGAAGAGGATCCACTCGGCTCACCATCTTGATCAGTTTTTACCCAAGTATGCAGGGCCCTTTGAAGTTACTCAAATGCACTTATAGTAATTTATATCTACCATGGAATTGACATTTCCTATCCAATTTTGATATTTTAAATGGTAGCTAACCAATAATATATTGACACATCATTGAAAAAAGTTAAATTTTAAGGTATAAAAAATCAGTTACAAAGTATTTCAAATTTTTTAAAATGAGGTGACATAATATTATTAATAAATATCATTTGAGACACTAAAAATTGAATAGAGGATTTGAATCCCCTACCCTGGCCACTTTTCTCAAAATGTTGTTCAATAATACGTTTTATTTTATTTGCTTTTCTGGAACTCAATAATACATTTTAAAATTGGCAACATTATATTATTTTTTATAATGGATGCGAACTTTATTAGTACTATTATTTGTTCTTTCCCAAGGACCAAGGTTAGAGGTTGGGTCTTTTTTATAACTTACTTTTACCGACGCCGACTTTATATTAATTAGCATTATTTATCAATATTTTAAAACAAATTCCGATCCTTAATATTCCAATGCTCGCATTTATCTTCAGAAAATTATAGCATATAAATAAATTTTTAAAACGTTAGTCTTTGATCAAGAAAATCTTATAATAAATGTTAGTTTATCAATTCTCTCAGAAGCAATTATTTTAAATTTTTGAAAAATTGATAAACTAACAATTATTTTAAACTCCAGTTTCAAATTGACAAATAAACGTGTGTAGAGAATGAGATGAACCCGAAGCCAAATTTTGGTTCCACAGTTCTACTTCTGTCCAACGATTGGTCTATATCCAAGTACTACTGAAAGTCAATTAACGAAAAGAAGTATATATGTATGGTCATTCTCCAATTAGTATTTTAGTTTGTTCGATTTTTATCGAAATAGTAAAAGAAGTTTATAAGAAATTAAGAATACTAGATTTACTAAATTTATATTAACAATCATCAAAAATATATATATTCAGAAAAAAAAATTACATTAACAAAATTAAAAATGGCTGTTGTAACTTATAACCAGGATAATTTCCAGCCCAAAAAAAAAAAAAACAAAACAAAACAAAACAAAACTTATAACCAGTAAATTTCTACCAAAACTTACAACCAGTAAATTCCTTGTTAGTTACCTGTTCTAATTTTAAACACTAATCGTTGAAAATTGTTGTATAGAACATTAATTATATCGATTTTCTTATTTGTTATGTTCGGACCATTGTTATTTCTTGCTTTTTCTTTTTCCTTTAACAACTTTCCACTTTAACAAAAAAACTTTAATAATAGATTTTGAACTGTATAAAAAATCAGTAAAAAAGATAGATCTTTCTTTAAAATATTAAAAAAAAAAAAAAACTAATGGCTTAAAGAAAGTTATTTGCAAATAATTGTTATGCAACATGCCTTTTCCTGCAGCTTGTAAAAAAAAAAAACAAAAACAAAAACAAAACAAAACGAGGTATAAGATTAATTTAATAGCTTCCATTAAGATCACCATGCTTAAGTATGATATCGATTATGGAGGCCGCTGAATGCATTTAATTTTTTTAAAATTTTTTTTAATATATTGAGCCTGAGTAACCATTTTATTAATGTAAAAGAAAACCTTCAACATTATGAACCTAAGCCCCATAAATCTAAGACTTAAAAACTCTAACAATCCGTTTAGTAAGAGAGAAAGAAAGATGAGGAAGAGAAAACATATAGAACATAGAGAAAATGTGAGTGAGAGAGAGAAAGTTGGTTTTCCCTTATCTTGCTCGATATGATAAGAGAAAGCAAATGTCAGTTCTATTTCTTCAGCTCCCCGTGAAAATATTTGACAATGAAAAAGAAGCTGGAGGTGGTGTCGTTTTTCCCGTGACTTGCCCTATTGCGGACGGATTCATGCATGTCGTTTGCCGTCTGATCAGCTGCTCAGCAGCTTGGAATCCCTCTGGTAAACTTCTTCCCTATTCCCGCTGCCTGTGGCTTTTTGGCTTTGAAACGGTTGCGTCCGCTTCTTGGAAAAGGACTTATACAATTAAGTGTGTTAAGAGTTCCAAACTAGTTTATTATTGTTTGTTATTTTCCCTTGTACTTCACAAATTTATCTGTTTAATTCTATCTTAATGAAACTTGTAAAATAATTATCTTATAATTCGCTTCTTTTTAATCGGGGTCTTAGTTACCTAGAATAGAGATACTTCATTTCCTATTTATGAGAGAGAAATCAAGCACGAAAAATTAAGATTTTCCAGATAAACAAATATTACACCTCTAGAGAGTCCTGCCTTGTTTTCTATCAAAAGTAGCATGTGACAAAACAATGAGAAGAAGCCAATCTAAATTTTGGCTCTAATTCATCTGTCCCCGAAGAGCTCTATGAAAGCACTTAAAAATAAACAAAACATTTTGAGAGCCGTGAGCAAGTAGATGTTTTGTAGCTTCGAATTTTGCCAAATTTTGTCCTTTTAGATTATATATATATATATATATATATATATATAGAGTACAAATCAAAAACATACCAGTCTACTACCGGAAAGGAGGAAAAGATTTGCAAGGCAATGATTACGGAAGCCTTGGGACATACGTAATAAGTATCTACGTGGCCAGGACCTATTTGAGAGTCTTATATATATATATATATATATATATATATTATTTAGAGGTATATATGTAAGACAAAGTATACAATTTATGAAATTTTGTTTTTCTTAACCAAAATTCAAGTTCTATCAACATGTTTTTGCTAGCAAACTTTTTTTTGTCCTCCTTTGATTTTTTTTTTTTTTTTTTTTTGGGATTAAATGATGCTTTGAAAATAAGTACAAAAATGTGATTTTTTTTTTAAAAATTTTTCCTTTTGGGGTAGTGAACAAAAAAGTGAAGTTACCAGATGAGAAATAAATATTGTTATTGAGAATTGACAAAACCATTAGTTACTACTTTCAATTTTCAAGTTTGACCCGGATGGTTTATGTTTTCGCCTTAGGCTTTTCTTTTTGTCTTTTTCGCTTTGAGCTCCATTTGCCTTTCGGCGGATTTGTTGTTTTCGATATTCTTGTATTTCCTTTTTAATTTAATAATATCCAAATGCAGAGTATCAAAATAATAATAATAATAATAATAATAACAATGATATCCAAATGCAGGATGAGGAGTGTTAATTACCTAATTGGGATGTATGTTTTTCCTTTCTACGCTTATTTATCCATTCTCATCTTTTGTTCAAAGAACGTTTGTGAGTTTACTTGAATTTTTGCAAGTTTAAACACACACACACACACACACACATATATGCATGTATGATGTATCTATCCTAGAAAGTTGCATACAAAAGTTTTTGTTTTAAATAAACTAATAAAAACATTTATATATTTTGCAGAAATGTATAAAATATATATTATGTTTATATATAGAAATTACTATGGTTTGATTTAGATTTTTTTTTTCTTTAATCAATTCTTGATTTAGTTTGCTTTAGATCTGATTTTTATTTTTTATTTTTATCCGACGTACCGTACTAGGTTTCTCTTCTGACTCCCAAGTCCTTCTATCCGCATTTTGGATGAATAAAAATGTGGGGCCTGAGTGATGTTGTCTTCCGCTATGTATATCGATCAAACACATAAAATACATGTGTTCTAGAGAAAAACAAACAAACAAACACAACATATATTTATATATATATATGTAGATGTTTTGAGTACACTAAATTATTAAGACACAAATTAAGAGACAGAGAAATGAATTCCGTGGAAGAAATAGTAGCATCTGGCACACATAAGCCTCACGCTGTGTGCATTCCTTTTCCAGTCCAAAGCCACATAAAGGCAATGCTCAAATTCTCAAAGCTACTTCACCAAAAAGGCTTTTCCATAACCTTTGTCAACACCGAATTCAACCACAATCGCTTACTCAGAAGCACTTCTCCCGACCACCACCACTTCCTCTCGACCGGCTTTTCCGATAATCACTTTTGCTTCGTGACGATTCCCGATTGCCTTCCGCCTTCGGATCCGAATTCCACACAGGACCCAGTTTCTCTCTGTGACTCTACTATGAAGAACTTCTCCGCTCCGTTTCTTCAGCTCCTCAAGAAAATAAACGACAGTGAAAAAGAAGCTGGAGTTGGTGTCGTTTCTCCCGTGACATGCATCGTTGCGGACGGATTCATGTCGTTTGCCGTCGGATCAGCAGCTCAGCAGCTTGGAATCTCTCTGGTGAAGTTATTTTCTATTTCTGCGTGTGGCTTGCTCGCTTTAAAACAGTTGCGTCCAGTTCTTGAAAAAGGACTTATACCATTAAAAGGTGAAGAAGATTTAAATATTACTTGTTCTTTAATATGTGTGTGTGTAAATATATACATATATATATATATTTATTTATTGTGTTCTTTATAAGGTCGGAAAAAATTAGTTATTTAAAACAACACGTGACATATAATTCAAACTACCAGTTACATAGTGATTTTATTTCTTTTTTCAAATCAATTTAAAGACTAGATCATCTAAAGCTTTCTAGATTCCTATTAAAAAATTTAATTTTATAAATAGTATAAACTTTGATTATTTTATGTTTAACAATCATGTTATTCTAGTAATTAATTATCAGTTATTATCATAAGTTATTACTGTGTTACTATAGCAATTATAATAATGATTGCTGACAGACCTGTGCAAGGGGGAAAAAAATCAAAACCTTATAAATGAAATAATTATTTGTGTGCTCAACTTTGCTTATTTCTTATTATCAAAATGTTACATTTTATTATGTATTTTCATGAATACTATAATCATCATCTTTATTTTAATTTCACGATAAGACCCTCACTTTTGACAAAATTTGACATATGATCTTAAGGTTCGATAGTAAGAAACATTTTGACCACGAGTTTTATCAAATTAATCAAGTATAAAGTGAAGTTGTTAAACTTACGCGCTTAAAGATTAGCAAATTTTGTCAAAAAAAAAAAAGTTATTAACATAACATTAAAAAAAAAAAAAAACGATAGATTTATTCCTGACAACACAAAATAAAATTAAACACGGTCTTATTATAAAATTTAAGAAAGATTTCGATACGTAACCCTGTGAAAAAAAAAAATGAAACCAATCTAATAATCTGGCATATGATCATACGTGATTGATAAGAAAAACTAGAAGTTATATAGTATTAAGTTGTTCTCCAAAGAAGTAGGACTAAGCTTCTTTCAAGTAACTAAGGATGATATGATCATATCTAATTTTTTCTTTTTTGTTTTCTTGTGGACGTTACAGATGAGAGCAGTCTAACAAACAACATTCTAGACATATTTATAGACTGGGTTCCGGAAATGAAAAGTGTTAGACTAAGAGATCTACCAACTTTGTGGCGAATTACAGACTCCAATGATCTCTTGTTTAACTTTTGCATGGAAATAGCTGAAAATGCTTCTGAAGCTTCAGCTGTTGTCATTCACACTTTTGATGCACTAGAAAGAGATCTTCTAGATGCTCTCTCATCAGCACTCCAAATTTGTATGCAATTGGCCCAATTCAACTTCTCCTCAATCGCTTACCGAAAGATCCTTTAAAGCCTATTCAATACAACTTGTGGAAAGAAGAAACCGAGTGCCTAAAGTGGCTCAACACCCAGAAGCCAAATTCTGTGATTTATGTGAATTTTGGAAGCATCACAGTATTGACACCACAACAAGTGGTTGAATTTGGATGGGGACTTGCAAATAGTGGTCATCCGTTTTTTTGGGTGATTAGGCCTGATTTGGTCATAGGTGAATTTGTTTGTTTGTCGCATGAGTTCATGACTGAAACTAGAGAGAGAAGCTTAATTTCAAGTTGGTGCCCACAAGAGGATGTCCTTAACCACCCATCAATTGGAGGCTTCTTAACACATTGCGGATGGAATTCAATCATTGAGAGCTTGTCTAGTGGAGTGCCTATGTTGTGCTATCCTTTCTTTGCCGAGCAACAAACTAATTGTAGGTTTGTTTGTAACGAGTGGGATGTTGGTTTGGAGATTGACAATGATGTAAAGAGAGGCCAAGTGGAAAATCTTGTTAGAGAGTTGATGGAGAAAGAGAAGGGTAAGAAATGAAGAGTAAGGCCATGAAGTGGAAGAAATTGGCAGAAGAGGCCACTGGCCCAAAAGGCAGTTCATCATTGAACTTTGACAATTTGGTGAGCCAAGTTGTTTTGCCAAAAGCTAGCTAGATCTTAAGGTTAAAGTTGACCAAATTGTAGTACTATTGCTGTATTGTTGTTCTTTTGCCCTTCTCTTAAAACTTTTGAGCTCTTGGCACTTCAGTTCAAGTTGACCAAAATTTTTTTGCCACTTAGGTCCCCAACTTTGTTAACAAAGGAGGTCACAGAAAAAGTTTACAAAGTAACGTCGTTTGGAAGTCTTGGGGACTTACAAATCAAGATTTCAAAATTAGAGACCCAAGTGCGAAGAGTTCAAAATCAGAACTAGCTAGTTTATTATTATTTGTCATTTTCCCTTGTACTAGTCATATTTATCAGTTCAGTGACATATTATAGTTATAATAAAATTGCCTTCTTCATTTCATTCGAATAAGGGTCATACATAGAGTAAAGATAATCTTGTGTCCTATAATTTATGAGTGAGAAATCAAACACGAAAAAATCTTTTCCAAATAAACTAATATTACACCTCAAGAGAGTCCTGACTAAGCAATGTGAAGAACCAGGTTACAATTTGGTTCTTCATCTGTCCCCGAAGAGGTCATTTTTTTTAATTAAAAAAATTTTTCAGCCAGTACACGTCTATAGACAATTACATATGGCTGATAATATTTTTCAAAATATCAAATAATTAAACAGCTGGAAAAGTTGAAACAAATTTAGTGCAATTCCAATTTGGAAACTTCAAATAGGACGATAACTACAAGTGGAAAACAAAACATTTTGAGAGCCGTGAACAAGTAGATGTTCATATTCAGAGCAAAAAAAAAAAAGAAGTAGACATTATTTTTTTTAATTTTATTATTATTATCATTATTATTATTATTATTTATTTATTTTTTTTAGCGATAAGAATTCAACAAGTCAATTAAACAGAATAGTCTACCAAAGAAGCAAGAAAAGTTTTGCTAGCCAATGATTAAGGAAGCCTTATTGTGTTGGAGAATGAGAGGGAACAAGAACAATAGAGACAAAGAAAACTGAAAATAAAGATGGATTTAAGACTTATTGAAAATATTTTTCTTTATTAAAGTTTTATTTACCCTCACTATTAAGTTTGCTAAAGAGTTTAAACTACAAATTTGACCGGATTAATTGAGTATAAGGGATATTCTGAGGTTGTATTAAAATGATTTTTCCTTGAAGTTTACAGAATTTGTCAAAAAAGAAAAAAGTTACAAACATAAAGTTAAAAACAAGATTAATTATGGAATTCCTAAAAACACATTATAAAACCTGACATTACCATTAAATTTAGAAAAAGGTTTACGTACTTTTCCCTATGAAAAAGTGAACCCATCACCCTCTTTCACCCCTATTTATAGAATTCAGCATGTGACCATTTGTGGCTGATTTGAAACTCTAGAAGTTTTTAGAATGGCGTCAAGGAATGTATTATAAATAGCATATTTATGAAAATTAAAATAATTTAATGGTATATTTATTTAACTGTTAACTAGTAAATAAACTCATTTACTAATTTATTTACTAAGTAAATAATTAATTCACTTTAGTACAAAACGCATTTACTACTCGTAAATTGTGCTATTTACTTCAGTAGTTTCATAGATATGCTTTAATTTTGTAAATATGTTATTTACCTCTTTTTCCTAAGTTTCTCTGCAAAGAAGTAGGAATATTAAGTGCAATTCCATTACGGAAACTTCAAATAGGACTGATAACTGCAAGTGGAAAACAAAACATTTTGAAAGCCGTGAACAAGTAGATGTTCATATTCAGGGCAAAAAAAAAAAAAAAGAAGTAGACATTATTATTATTATTATTATTATTATTATTTTGGTTTTTAGCGATAAGAATTCAACAAGTCAATTAAACAGAATAGTCTAACAAAGAAGCAAGAAAAGGTTTGCTACCAATGATTAAGGAAGCCTTATTGTGTTGGAGAATGGGAGAGAATATAAGAACAATGAAGATAAAGAAAACTGAAAATAAAGATGAGTTTAAGACGTATTAAGAATATTTTCCTTTATCAAGGTTTTATTTACGCTTACTATTAAGTTTGCTAAAGAGTTAAACTACAAATTTGACTTGATTAATTGAGTATAAGGGATATTCTGATGTTGTTAGAATGATTTTTCCTTAAAGTTTACAAAATTTGTCAAAAAAGAAAAAATGTTACTACATAAAGCCAAAAACAAGATTAATTTTGGAATTCCAATAACACAATATAAAACCTGACATTACCATTAATTTAGAAAAAAGTTTAGGTACTTTTCCCAATGAAAGAGTGAACCCATCACCCTCTCTCACCCCTATTTATAGAATTCAGCATGTGACCATTTGTGGTTGATTTGAAACTCTAGAAGTTTTTTTAAAATTACGTCAAGGAATGTATTATAAATAGCATATTTATGAAAATTAAAATAATTTAGTATTTATTTAACTGTTAACTAGTAAATAAACTATTTACTAATTTATTTACTAAGTAACTAATTAATTCACTTTAGTACAAAACGCACTTACTACTCGTAAATTGTGCTATTTACTTCAGTAATTTCATAGATATGCTAGTATTCTTTAACTTTTGTAAATATATTATTTACCTCTTTTTCCTAAGTTTCTCTGCAAAGAAGTAGGAATATTAAGTGCAATTCCGTTACGGAAACTTTAAATAGGACTGATAACTACAAGTGGAAAACAAAACATTTTGAGAGCCGTGAACAAGTAGATGTTCATATTCAGAGCAACAAAAAAAAAAGTAGACATTATTATTATTATTATTATTTTGTTTTTAGCGCAACAGGTCAATAAAACAGAATAGTCTAACAAAGAAGCAAGAAAAGCTTTGCCAGCCAATGATTAAGGTAGCCTTATTGTGTTGGAGAATGAGAGAGAATAAGAATAATGGAGGCAAAAAAAAACTGAAAACAGAGATGGGTTAAGGCATACTAGAATACTTTTTTTTAAGATTTTATTTGTCCTCGTTATTAAGTTTGTTAAAGAGTTTAATGACAAATTATTCCTAAGATACAACAAACTCTTGAATACAATATCTAGCAACAATATTGTATTTCAGAACAAGATATAAAATCTGTAAATTATTGAAGTTTTAAAAGTACAGAGGTGTCTTTTCATGAACCATTACTACCATGGTAATCCATGTAACATTTTCTGAAAGGTGTCTCTTCATTGCAAAGATATCTCTTTTAGTATTTATTCAATTATCATAATTGATATATATGTTATTGATAATAATTCAGTTTTATATGAAAATATACAACTAATAGACAAAATTGTTTGAAATACTCAAAAACACATTCACAATATCTCATATTAGGATATATTACGCAGCCGTGCACCTGACTAGCGTGGCCGCACGACCCTCTCAGTCCTTTTGTGTATTATGATCTTATGTCAAATAAAAGACATGTTACAATATCTCTTATGTATTATTGGTCTACAAAAAACAGACTAGTCCAACTCATCAACTTTTCTCCTCCCACAAAATCTTCTTCGGATAGGGTGATCGTTGAAAATAAGAACAGAAAATTTGCAAAGTTAAAAGAAGAGAAACAAATACTAGTTTAAATATAGATTATATATATATTAAACAGCTCAATTTATTATATAGGCTGATGGATATAATAAATTATTCATAGTATAGCTTCCGAAAGAATTGGAAACTTAAAAGAGTGATTTTGATTCAATCATTAACTAAAAGGTTTTATTGGATAATAAAACCATTAGTTGCTAATATTAATTTTCAAGTTTGACCTGGCATGTTTTTGCCTACCTTCTTTAGGCTTTTCTTTTTTGGCTTTGAGCTTCATTCCCTTTTGGGCGTATTTATTATTTTCTAATATTTATTATTTATTTAATTTATATATAATATCTGAATGCAAGATATGAGAAGGAATTTTAGGCGTGAATGACCTAATTGGGATTTTTTTTTCCTTCCTCTAGGACTATTTATCCCTTATTGCCAATTTTTAAAAGAAAGTTTGCAAGTAATATTTAGTTGAAAGTTTTCAGTTTACTTTAATTTTGCTAGTTCAAACGCACATATATGTATGTATCTATTCTGTAAAGCTGCATAAAAATAGTTTTATATAGTTACATAAAACGTTTGAGAGAATTTAACATAGATTTCTAACTTTTCTAATTTCTTATTTTCTTTTCATATATCCCCAATTTTTTTTCTAAAGAAACTCATTAGGTTTGATTTAAAGCATGTGAACCAATATGTATATAGAAGGGACTGTATACGGCCATTCTTTTGATAAGTTATTTGTATATTTTTTTGTAATGTATTATGACAGCACGTGATTCGCTAATGTAGAATATAGGGTCATTGACAATATTTAAATAAAATATAGTATATTTAAATAATTATTATAAATTTTGAATAAAAATTAGAAGAATTGCATGATATGTGAAGGTGATTCTTATATCGATAGAGTCACTCTAATATGCATTATATATATAATATACACACACATAATGAGATGGTGTGATGAATAGTTAAATTCGCAAACCGGATCAACTATGTATAATTTGTTTTTTGTGTGATTGATTTTGTGTGGTTTTGATGCACATCCGATTGGACTTCTCTCCCTAGTCTTTTATCGAATTTGGACGGAATACATGTGGGGCCTTTGTGGTGTATCTTCCGCTGCCAAACACGCAAAAATATTCGTAATATCTAGAGAAAACGACACCATATCTGAATATAGATGTACTTATTTACCACATATATATATTATCTATATTTTTTGCTGAGGGATATGATATATAGATGTACTTTACTTGTGTCCTCAACATATTTCTCTTTGATCAGTACACAATAAAGTACGACAAAAACATAAATTCAGAGAGAGAGATATGGCTTCTGTGGAAGTGGTAGCTTCTGGCTCATATAAGCCTCACGCTGTATTCATTCCCTTTCCACTCCAAAGCCACATAAAAGCAATGCTTAAATTCTCAAAGCTACTTCACCGAAAAGGCTTTTCCATAACCTTTGTCAACACCGAGTTCAACCCAACCGCTTCCTCAGAAGCACTTCTCCCGACCTCCACAGCTTCCTCTCCGGCGGCTTTTCCGATATTCATTTCGCTTCGAAACGATTCCCGATGGCCTTCCGCCTTCCGACCCCGATTCCACACAGGACATACCTTCTCTCTGTGATTCCGCTTGGAAGAACATGTCGGCTCCGTTTCTTCAGCTCCTCAAGAAAATAAACGACAATGAAAAAGATGCTGGAGGTGGTGTCGTTTCTCCCGTGACATGCATTGTTGCGGACGGATTCATGTCGTTTGCGGTCGGATCAGCTGCTCAGCAGCTTGGAATCCCTCTGGTGAAGTTCTTCTCTATTTCTGCGTGTGGCTTGCTGGCTTTGAAACAGTTGCGTCCAGCTCTTGAAAAAGGACTTGTACCATTGAAAGGTGAGCATTTTATTCTTATAGCTAGTACTTATTTACATGTTCTTCAATATTGATTGTGTTCTTCTCAAGGTCGACGGAAAAAAATAGTTATTTGGACAACACACAACATATATTTCAAACTACCTGTTGCATAGTGAATTTTTGTTAAAGCCAATTTAAAGACTCATTTAAACTTTCTAGATTCCTGTTTAAAAAATATTCTTGAATTGATAGTATAAGTTTTTTAGTTTTATTTTTTTTTAGGGGATAAGTTTTTAGTGTTATCGGTGTAACTATCAGATTATTTATTAATTTATAGTAACTATAAGTCAGTGTAATATCACTGCGAGTGATATTAATTTTAATCTTAATTTTTAAACCTAATTTATGTGATATGTGAATTGTTATTTTTTATTATATTTAGTAAAATATAAAAGGGATGCTAAATGGCTCCGGAAAAATTATAAGCTTTGCATAAATCCGCTTACGTGGCGCAGCTCACCCTTTACAAACAGAACAACAAATTTGAGGTGGGGCCTACATAAACTGATAGAAAGAAAACCAAGCCCACGCACATACTAGAAGATAGCAGAGTCCTCTATTATTTATTTATTTATTTATTTATAAATAGACTTCTACAAATATATATATACGTGTACATATTGCTGTGGAATTAGACTTTTAATTGTTTTTTTTTTCTTTTTGGTAAATTAGACTTTTAATTGTCGTTTGATAGATGTATGGGTAGTTTTTAATATATCAAGTCAAGCATGTATGGGTAGTTTTTAATGGGATGTAAAAAACATACGTTTTGGAATAAATATTATTGTAACCCAAACGTCCTTTGTATCAACAAACAACGAAAATTTTCATATTAAAAAAAAACAACGAAAAAGTATTAATTCTAATAGAAAAATAAGAAAATACTTATTTACTATTAAGATATAAAATGAAGTTTTACTTATAACATATATTATTATTCAGAAGAAAAAAATAATGTGATTTGTATATTCTCTAACAAAACCATTTTCAAGATGCATATATATAATATGTAGGAAAACATTACAAAAAAGAAAACGACAATTACTTGTTGGCGCGTGTAGGCACGTACAATTGGTGTCACTTGCAAGTACTATTTTTCCAATTCTTGTGATTATTACTGATAGACCTAGCGTAAGAACAAAATGAAAATAAAAATAAAATCAGTATCCTCAACGAAATACTTTTTTTTGTGCGCTGAACCTTGCCTTTTGTTTTATCCAAATCTCACCTTTTCTCCTCTATTTTCATGAATGCTACTATCATTAATTATGTTATTAATTTTGTGTTAAGATCCTCACTTTTGACAAATTTGACCAATTGTTATGAATTTGACCAGATTAATTGAGTATAAGGGATATTCTGAGGTTGCTAAAATGATTTATCCTTTAAGTTTGTAGAATTGTCAAAAAAGAAAAAAGTTACTAACACAAAGTCAAAAACAAGATTAATTATGGAATTCCTAAAAACACAATATAAAACGTGACATTACCATTAAATTTAAAAAAAGGTTTAGGTACTTTTCCCTATGAAAAAGTGAACCCATCACCATCTCTACACCCCTATATATAGAACTCAGCATGTGACCATGTATGGTTAATTTGAAACACTAGAAATTTTTTAGAATTACGTCTAATAAATAGCATATTTAAGAAAATTAAAATAATTTAATGGTATAATTATTTATCTGTTAAAATAAGTAAGATATTAACTAGTGAATAAACTTATTTACTAATTTATGTACTAAGCAAATAATTACTTCACTTTAGTATAAAACGCACTTAGTGCTCCTAAATTGTTCTATTTACTTCAATAGTTTCATAGATATGCTAATATTTTTTAAACTTATGCGAATATGCTATTTACTTCTTTTTCCTTAGTTTCTCTGCAAAGAAAGTAGGAATATTATAAGTCTCTTTCAAGTAACTAAGGATAATATTGTCGTATTTTTTTTATTTTTTTTTTTTGGCGTTACAGGTGAGAGCAATCTAACAAATGACATTCTAGACACATTTATAGACTGGGTTCCAGGAATGAAAAGTGTAAGATTAAGAGATCTACAGCTTTATCACAAATTACAGATTCTGACGATCTCATGTTTAACTTTGGCATGGAAATAGCTGAAAAAGCTTTTGAAACTTCAGCTGTTGTCATTCACACTTTTGATGCACTGGAAAGAGATATTCTAGATGTTCTTTCATCCACACTTCCAAATTTGTTTGCAATTGGCCCATTCCAATTTCTTCTCAATCACTTACCAAAGGATCCTCTAAAGCCTATTCAATACAGCTTGTGGAAAGAAGAAAACCGAGAGTCTAAAGTGGCTCAATACCCAGAAGCCAAATTCTGTGATTTATGTGAATTTTGGAAGCATCACGGTGTTGACAACCACAACAAGTGGTTGAATTTGGATGGGGACTTGCAAATAGTAATTATCCATTTTTTTGGGTAATTAGGCCTGATTTGGTAATAGGTGAATCAGCTTGTTTGTCACAAGAATTCATGGTTGAAACTAAAGAGAGAAGCCTAATTGCAAGTTGGTGCCCACAAGAGGATGTCCTTAACCACCCATCAATTGCAGGGTTCTTAACACATTGCGGTTGGAATTCGATTCTTGAGAGTCTCTCTAGTGGAGTGCCTATGTTGTGCTATCCTTTCTTTGCAGAGCAACAAACAAATTGTAGGTTTGTTTGTAATGAGTGGGATGTTGGCTTGGAGATTGATAATGATGTAAAGAGAGGTCAAGTGGAAAATCTTGTTAGAGAGTTGATGGAGAGAGAAAAGGGTAAGAACTTGAAGAGTAAGGCTATGGAGTGGAAGAAATTGGCAGAAGAGGCCACTGGTCCACAAGGTAGTTCATCTCTGAACTTCCTCAATTTGGTGAACCAAGTTCTTTTGGCCTAAAAGCTATCTAGATCTTGAGGTTAAAGATTGACCAAAATATTGTGGTAGTTGCTATATTGTTGTCAAAATATTGTAGTACTGGCTATATCGTTGTTCTTTTGCCTTTTAGGCTCTTAAACTTTTGAGGTCTTGGCACTTGAATCTTCAATTTTAAAATCTTGATTTCTCTGTCTCCGTGCTTACAAAAAAGGGCTGCTCTGGTAGATCCTAAATTTCAAGTGAGAAACAAAAAAAATCATTTCCCAATAAACTAATATTATACACTCCAGGGAGTCCTGACTTGTTTTCTACCAAAACATGTGACTAATGAAGAACCAGGTTAAAATTTGGTTCTTCATCTGTCCCGAAGATTTTTTATTTATTTATTTTAATATATGCACTTTTAGGTGGTTGACAATAATAAAACAAATAATAATAATTTCAGCCATGACAAATACTGACACTAAATGTTCGAAGAGAATGGTGCATATATTGTATTAAAAAAAGTTAAAATGCGATCTTATTCACTTGACATGTAGCACTTTTTTTTTCCTTTCCTTTCCTTTTCATTTTCTTTTTTCATTCTCTCATCTTTTTTCACTTTTTTAGTCATAATTGAAATTATTTTTCTCAAATATAACCATATCTAAATTTTTTTATAACCCAGATCAACTACTATTTTCTTATAACATCTTATCTCACGAATATGTTTCTATTTGATTTACTCTTATTATATCTTGGGTTGGTCCCTGTCGAAATGGAGGTCGCAATTCCGTCGAGACAAAGACGCGATTCCATTGCATCCCAGACGCGAATTCATCACAACCCAGATGCTATTCCGCTGAGTCTCAATCACGATTCTGTGGCGAATCTGACTTTGATTACAAAATATAGTTCTAAATGGCGGCCCGTCGGAGAACTCCTTCACCGGAGTCGACGCCATTGAAATATCAGCTTGGACTACACTCAGCGATACAAATCATTGCTGAGTGATTTTTGTTTATATTTGTGTGGGTCCACCAAAATACCATGTCATTGCCACATACCCATGCCAACTAGGGTGCTCACCGATGACCCTTAGCTTTACTCAATGTGGGGCCTAGGTTGTGCAATACCACGCAAAATATATAATAGAGATGTGCTTTTATTCTATTTTTTTTTATTTTTTTCTCCTCAGCATATTTCTTTTGATCAGTACACACTAAATTGCAACATAGGCATAAATTGACAGAGCAAGAGAGAAATGATTTGTGTAGAAGAAGAAGTAGTAGCTTATTCTGGCTTACCACACGCCGTATGCCTTCCTATTCCAGTCCAAAGCCACATAAAGGCAATGCTCAAATTCTCAAAGCTGCTTCACCAGAAAGGCTTTTCCATAACCTTTGTCAACACCGAATTCAACCACAATCGCTTACTCAAAAGCACTTCTCCCGACCACCACCACTTCCTCTCGGGCGGCTTTTCCGATAATCGCTTTCGCTTCGAAACGATTCCCGATGGCCTTCCGCCTTCCGACCCGGATTCCACACAGGACATGCCTTCTGTCTGTGATTCCGCCTGGAAGAACATGTCGGTTCCGTTTCTTCAGCTCCTCACGAAAATAAACGACAATGGAAAGGAAGCTGGTGATGGTGTCGTTTCTCCCGTGACTTGCCTTGTTGCTGACGGATTCATGTCGTTTGCCGTCGGATCAGCTGCTCAGCAACTTGGAATTCCTCTGGTGAGCTTCTTCTCTACTGCTGCGAGTGGCGTGTTGGCTCTGAAACAGTTGCGTCCGCTTCTTGAAAAAGGACTTGTACCATTAAAAGGTGTGGACTTTACATATTTAGCTTCTACGTATTTACTTATTCTTCAATATTGATTGTGTTCTCGTAAGGTCGAAAAAATATTAGTTATTTGAAACAACACATTGAATATATTTCAAACTCCCTGTTACAAAGTGTTTTTTTTTTTTTTTTTTTTTTTTTTTTTTTTAAGGCCAATTTAAGGACTTGTTTAAAAATTTCTCGATTCCTATTTAAAAAAATAGTATTGCATTAATAATATAAACTTTGATATGTTTTGTGTAACTATCAAATTATTTTAGTGATTATATTAATTATTAGTAATTATCATAAGTTAATACTATGTCACAATGGCAATTATAATAAGAAAAAAATATTATGGACACTAATTTTAATCTAATTTTTGAGTATCAACTTATGTGATATGTGAGTTGTAATTTTTTATTAGTAGATATGTAAAGGATTATTACATCAATCGATTATTTTTAGGATTATTCTCATCTATGCCTCATGAATTTTAGAGTCACTTGAACTTTGTTAGGATTTTTGTTAAAAATAAACGAAAAAAGATCACATGACTGCACTTAACTCACTTTTTTTGTTAGTTTTTAACTGAAATTCTGATAAAAAAAGTAAAGTGGATTACATTCAAAGTTCAAGGGGCAAAGTGTGAGTGTTCAAGATGCAATATGGGAGTGATCATAAAATTTAAAGGCATAAATGAGAATAATCGTTATATCTATCATTGAAAAGATTACAACGCACCGTCATGTGAGTTGATATTTAAAAATTGAGATTAAAGTTAATGTCTCTAGTGTCACTCTTCTAATAGTGACTTGTGATTATTGTTGATAGACCTAGCGTAAGAACAAAAAAAAATCAAAAAAATAAAAAAATAAAAACCTATAGTCCCAATGAAATATTTTTTGTGTGCTAAACCTTGTTTGTTTTATCGAAATATCATGTTTTCTCCTATGTTTTCATGAATGCTATTATATATCATCAACTTTGTTCTTAATTTTGTGTTAAGACCCTATTTTTGACAAAATTTGAGCAAATGTTAAGGCTCGATACAAGAAACATTTTAACCACATATTTGACCAAATTAATAAAGAATTAGGGATATTCCAAGGTTTCTAAAATAATTTTTCGCACTTAAAGTTTTAGCAAAATTTGTCAAAAAAGAAGTTAGTACATAAAGTTAAAAATGGGTTCATGACGTTCCTCAAAACTAGGGATGATAACGGAACAAGACGGGGCAGGGTTGGAAAATGTTTTTCCGTCCCCATTCCCATTTAAATAGAAGCGAAATTGGGGATGGGAATTCCCTATTGGAGGGGCTTTCCCATACACACCCATTCTCCATATATTATAATTATATATTTGAAAACACACACACAAAAAAAAAAAAAAAAAAAAAAGGGCAAACAATAAAAGCAAAAATACAATATAAATTAAGTTTAAAATCAAAGATTATATAAACGAATAAAATTCTGAACATATGCAAATGGAATCAAGTCATTAAAGGTCTTATCAAAATGTTACAAACTTTAAAAAACTAAACTTTTATAAAACACTTAAGCTGAAAAATCTTGAAACCATAAAAAATAAACATAAAATTCTCATTCTTTGTCTATTTGATATATATATATATATATATATATATATGAAATCACACATGTATATATATGGGTACATGGGTGGGGTGTTGAGTGGAGTGCTTTTTCCCGATCCCGCTCCGCTAATTTTCGGGAATAAGATTTTATCCACGTATCCCTCCCCATTCTTGAATTTTATCTCCCATCCCTATCCCGTTCAGGATGGATCCCTATGGGACCCCGTAATATTTCTATCCAGTCCTATGGGTAATATTATCATCCCTACTAAAAACACATTATAAAACGCAACATTATGGTTAAATATTTAAAAAGTTATGTACTTATCGCATGAAAAATTTGAACCCATCTGAAAATCTGTGCACCTTATTATTGTATTCAGCAGGTGGCCATATGCGATTGATTTGAAACACTAAAAGTTATATATTATTAAGCTAAGGAATATATAATAAATAGTACATTTATGAAAGCTAAAAATAAGTAAATAGTATATTTATGAAACTTTTGAAGTAAATAGCATATAAATTAGTAATTAAGTTTATTTATTAAGTAAACTGTTAATTTACTCTTAGTTTAAAACGTACTTACTTTTTTTTTTAATTCATAAAACGTACTTATTACTTGTAAATAGTTGTAAATATGCTATTATTCTTTTTAACTTCTTGTAAATATGCTATTTATTTCTTTTTCCCATTAAGTTTTTCTGCAAAGAGAAGTAGGATTAAGTTTCTGTCAAGTAACCAAGGATGATATTATCGTATTTAATATATATATATATTTTTTTTTTTGGCCGTTACAGATAAGAGCAGTTTAACAAACAGCATTCTAGACACATTTATAGATTGGATTCCAGGAATGAAAAGTATAAGATTAAAAGATCTACCAATGTTATCACAAGTCACAGATTCCAACGATCTTACATTTAACTTTGTTATGGAAATGGTTGAAAAAGCTTCTGAAGCTTCAGCGATTGTCATTCATACTTTTGATGCACTTGAAAGAGATATTCTTGATGCTCTCTCATCCACACTCCCAAATTTGTATGCAATTGGCCCACTTCAATTTCTTCTCGATCGCATACCAAAAGATCCTCTAAAGCCTATTCAATACAGCTTGTGGAAAGAAGAAAACCGAGTGCCTAAAGTGGCTCAACATCCAAAAGCCAAATTCTGTGATTTATGTCAATTTTGGAAGCATCGAGGTGTTGACACCAAAACAAGTGGTTGAATTTGGATGGGGACTTGCAAATAGCAATCATCCGTTTTTTTGGGTAATTAGGCCTGATTTGATCATAGGTACCTCAGCTTGCTTGTCACATGAGTTTATGGCTGAATCTAAAAAGAGAAGCCTCATTTCAAGTTGGTGTCCACAAGAGGATGTCCTTAGTCACCCATCAATTGGAGGATTTTTAAACACATTGTGGTTGGAATTCAATCATTGAGAGTCTCTCTTGTGGAGTGCCTATGCTGTGCTATCCATTCTATGCGGATCAACCCACAAATTGTAGGTTTGCTTGTTGTGAGTGGGATGTTGGCTTGGAGATTGATAATGATGTAAAGAGAGGTCAAGTGGAAACTCTTGTTAGAGAGTTGATGGAGAAAGAGAAGGGTAAGAAAATGAAGATTAAGGCCATGAAGTGGAAGAACTTAGCAGAAGTGGCCACTGGCCCACAAGGTAGCTCATCCATTAACCTTGACAATTTGGTGAGCCAAGTTCTTTTGCCAAAAAGCTAGCTACATCTTGATATAAACGGTTGATCAAGTGTAGTACCTGCTATTTTTTTCGGTAAGAAAATTGGTGTTATCTTTATCCAAGGAACTGTTTATTCAAACTTTAATAGTTATGTCAAGGAATAAACTCATGCATGCAGCATGATTCGAACCTTATTCGAGGGATAAAAATATAACCTCCAAACAAGACTTCTCACCACCTTATAACTACTACCAACGTTGGTATGGTACGTACTTGCTATTGTTTGCTTTTCATCGGTAGTTTTATTTTTTTTCTTTTTATTTTTTTTTATTTTTTTTGCTCTTTTATTATTATTATTATATATTATTGTTATGTTTTCTCTTGTATTTCATATTTATCTGTGTGCTTTTTTTTTTTTTTTTTGTGAAAGTATTTATTTATGTGATTATTTCTTAATGAAACTTGAACAAAACTACCTCATTCGCTTTAATTGAATCGGTGTCTTGCGTAAAATAAATAATTTTCAATTTTCTGAGTTATAAATCGAGCAGGAAAAAGATTGTTTTGGAGCATCGAATTGAACCATATTTTGTTTTAGCGATACATGTATATTGTACCAAAAAGATAAAATAAAAAGAAAAAAGACTAGTCTACCAACAGAAGGAAGAAAGCTTTGCTGCTGATTAAGGAAATTCTTGGAATGGAGCATATGTACGTATGTTTCCTGTCCTCGAGTAAATAAACGTACATGTACATACGAGTCTCTTCTATTTAATCATATATTTGATGGATATAATTTTTTATTTATTCAGATTCATATAACAACTAGTTGATGATTATATGTAACATCACGATATTTTGAAACATTTATTATAAATGACAAGTATCAACAGAAAATATTGAATATATATTAATAAATTAGATATTAATCTTGATATTATCGGTATTAAATCATATGATCGTCGGATAAGAATTTTGTCTATATATTCAAGTGGTTCATATATCTAAATTTACAAATGATACAAATATCAAAAATTTATTCAAGTGATATTATATGTACTGGATTATAATTTTCCTTATTTTCTCTTTTAATAAATTTGAATGAAAACTTTAGTTCTTCCTCTCTGTTCATATGAAACTATTATTTAGGGAAAAGTACATTAATGACATAAATTTAAAGACTTTTGTATCAATATGATATAAAAAATAAGCACTAGACTAATATAACACAAAATTAAACTAAAATTAACTAAAATTTATGTCATGTTGGTCAAGATTGAGGAATTTGTATCATGTTGATTAATAGATAAAAAAAATATTTATTTAGATAATTTTCTCTATTAAAAAAATTATTTATTAAAGAGCTAGCCGTATTTATTAAATATAATAACATAGTGCAACATGCTTATTATTTAATAATGTTTGTAATATTCCTTAAAAACATGTTCAAATTTTTATCGAGTAACGGATTGTTGAAAGGGGTAAGTGCCTCAATTTAAATTTAGAAACAAAAATTTAGTTATATCTCTATTTATAAAGAAAAATTATGATCTTTCTTGATTGAAAAAACAAAAAAAAAAGGAAATATATTATTTAAAATAAATTATTTATTAATTTCTTTCACAATATCCCGTTTAAAAACTCTGCTAATTAGTTGGTGCTCTAATAAAAGGGAAATTGAAGGGAAGAAGCCAAAAATGAGGAATGAAAGCAAGGTTTTTGTTAGTTGGTGCCCCAAATGCAAAGGTTTAAAAAGTTGGGGACCACAAGCGCAATTATTCCTAAAAGACATGCAAAGAAAAAACAAAAACAAAAACAAAAGTACTTTTTCCATCACTGATAAGGTAAAATTTGTTCAGTGTCAGAATTGAATCCAACGGTAGGAAACATTGAAGGAATACCAAACTAAAATTAGGCAACCACATGTATTTCCTCCAAATTAAATTATTTGCATAAAAAAAGATAAAAATTATATCATTTATATTAAATTTAATTCTAACTAATTATATATTATATATATTTTTTTATTTTTTTTTAATTAATAAAATTTATAATTAATTTTTAAAAAATCATATTATTTTCAATTAAAATTTTTATTTCTAATTAACTTATCCTATCATTCGGAGATTAAACTTATATGCTGTCCGTAAAATTTGTCGAGGAGGCCGGGGGAGCTCGCGCTGCCGTGGGAGGGGAAGTTGGATTCGCGTCGACGTCGGACGTCACCGAACGGCTTGGTGAAGCTCTCGCTCGATGCTTTGGGCGTAGATCTCGTTCCCGGCTATGGTGGTTGGACGAGAGACGGCACTGCGGTGGCAGATCTGATTTCACAGATCGCACATAGACGGCTGCGTTGCGACAAATCTGGTTGTTTGTCTTCGTGCTTGTTGAGATGCCATCCAAGCTTGAGTTTTTGCTCAGCTTTGCCAAGAATTGTTCTTTGTTTTTCTTTTTGGTAGCTGCGAATTTTTTTTTTACCTGAGATTGATGAGTTTGTTGTAATTATAGTTTTTGATGGATTCCTCCATGTTTTTAATTTTGTTTTGAACTTGTGAATGATTATGGCAGACCCATACCTATTAAATCTGAGAAAAAGAAGTGATTTCTTCATTAAATCGTATTATTGTCAGGTAAGAGCAGAATTGAGATCAAAGATTTGGTTTAAGCTCCAACACCAAAGGGAAGCAATATCCTGAAAAAAAAAAAAAAAAAAAATTTATTAAGTTTATAGATTGTGGAATCCTATACTGCAACTCCACTTCTGTCTCAAGGGATTAATTTCAAATCATTTGTTTAGGTTTTTTCAAGGAAAGAAAAAGAAGAGTTCATCTGTAGATGAAGAAAGGGGAGGAAAGAAAAAAGAGTTTATATTCGCACTGCCGCCACCGTTCGTCTGAAGTGGGTAGGCTTGCAATTCCAATTGAAACCAAGAAAATAAAAAGGAAAACTCATGATCATAATCGTGATTAAGAAAGGGGAAGAACAAAATTCTCTGTTTTTTCCTTCTTTTCTTTTTCTTTTTTCTTTTTTCTAAGTGTAATAATCACATGTAAATGTTCTATGGTAATTTTGGTACATCTGTTCAATCTAGACCATTTAAAACTAATTGGGAAGGTACACAATTTTTACTCCATTGGTGGGAAAAAAGTACGGAATCAGCCAAACAAAAACAAAAAACAGAAGGGCGCGAAAGTTGGTATCGGTAATGAAACCAAAGCAGCGAAATTCAAATCTAAAATCAAACGAAATAAAAAGAAATCATTTTATTTTAGAGAGAGAGAGAGAGGAGAGACAGAACCATGAAGGTCGAAGCAAAGCGCTCCGTCATCGAGATCCAAGACGACGACGGCGACGGCGACGAAGACTTCTTCTCTCAGGTGGCCGCAGTGGAGGCCGCCGCGCTCGCCTCCTCCAAGCGCCGGCGAATCACGCCGTCGCTAAACGCCGTTGTCGTTCCGAAATCCCTTGCTGATGTCTCCAACTCCAAGAAAGAGATCTCCGCCCCCGCCGCCGGTGACGCCGACGAGGGTTTGTACATGGCCGCCCTCAAGGGAAACCACAGCCTCGTACGTCAAGCAGCCGCCGCCAAAGGAAACGACGCCGTCTTCGGCGGCGGAGGCGGAGGAGATTCTTGCTTCAAGTGCGGGAAGTCTGGACACTGGGCTCGTGACTGCGATTCGGCACCTGGAGGAGGCGGCGGCGGAGGTGGAGGGAATTATGGTAATTCTGATCCTTCGATCCCTGAGAAGAGCTGTCCCTGTGGATTAGGGATTTGTACGGTTCTCACGGCCAATACTGAGAAGAATCGGGGTCGGAAATTCTACAAATGCCCTCTCAGACAGGTTTTGTTCATCGATTAACTCGTTTTTAGGGTTCGATTTCCGTTTCTAAGTTTCGATTTTTCTTTGTTTGGCAGGAAAATGGAGGGTGTGGTTTTTTCGAGTGGTGTGACAATGCTTCTGCTGAGAATAGTTATTCCATGGCGGGTGGGAATGGGAATTACACATCTGATTCTTCGTTTCCAGGGCTGCCTTGTCCGTGCGGTGCAGGTTTATGCCTCATCTTGACTGCAAAAAACTGGAAAGAATATCGGCCAGCAATTCTATCGGTGCCCTGCCAACCAGGTAAATTTTTTTCTTTTCTTTTAGCTAATGATTTTGATTTAGTTTATTGCAAACTACGTTGTTTGAATTTGCCGCTTTTTGTTAGTTCTGTAAATTTTTCACATTAAACAGAAATAAATTGATATGGATCAACTTATTGGCAAGGAGAAAAAAAAGAATAAAAAGAATCATTACATTATTTAGCTCAATAGCAAGTTAGCTTAATGGATGTTCAAAAAGTTGGATGCGATCGGTTAGCTTGGTATGCTATGTGCACGAACATAAAATATTTGGGGCTTTGCACGGCATCAGCTCTGCAAGAGATAAGATGGACCTCACAAAGGTGGTTCCAATGGTGAGGATGAAGACCGCCTTGTATCTCTTAGAGTGAGCTCCGTGCAGAGTTGAATAGAATCACTCGTGTTTGAATGTGTGTTGTACTTGTATGCAAAAACTTTGGCTTTGAAGTAGAATAGAGTGAAGGATGTGATTTAGTTGAAATGCATATGTTGGTTGAGTCCTACTTTATAGAGTAAGTTAGTTCTCACATTATCATGAGGAAGACTTTCAATTATTTGTGGTCTAGCAGCACCTGCAACATATCTATAATGATGTGAAGGAAAAAAAAAAGGTTCATATTGTGGTTTATGGTTTCCGTCAATAGGGAAATTCTTGTGGATTCTTTAAGTGGTGCAATGAGAATACCACATCAGTTAGTGCTCCAGTCAGTACCCCGAAGGCCTTTTACAATTCCAGTGACGCCAACAACACAAGCTACACTGTCAGAACCGGGTCTTCTTGTTTTAAATGCGGTAAGGAAGGGCATTGGGCGAGAGACTGTTCCATTCCTTCACCAAATGCTCCTGCTGAGTCAGGAGGAAGATCTGCTTCTTCAGGCACATGCTATAAATGTGGTAAGGCTGGGCACTGGTCAAGGGACTGCTCTTCTTTTTAGACTCTGAAATGTGTGGTTGAGACATTTTGTGGACTACTGTTAACTTGATGGTGATTAATATGATAGTAAATCATCATCCCTAAAACCTTAGGAGGGGTTTCGGTTTTGGTAGATGGAGATTGTTGTTTGGAAGCTCTTTTTGTCTGACATGATCTGCATCATGTGAGTTTTTCTTCGCAAGCTCCTCGTCCATGAACTGTTTTGGGTACATTTTGATGTTTAGGTGTGAAGTAAAGGGGAAAAAAGATCCTGCAGTAGATCAACAAACTATGAAATGTTTGAAAGATAGACCAACTTTCTACTTTAGAATCTTCTCTCGTTGTGTTAATATTTTTCCTGTTATGTTGTTAGTAAACGGAGAGAACAAAGACTCTAAACTTTGTTTGATCTAGTTATAACTGAAATTATTATGAATGCTTAAGGAAATTCTCATCAAGCCGACACCGTTAATAGGGAGAAGTTTAAAAAAAAAAAAAAAATGGATATATAGTATCTTTCAATAATCCAATAAAGTTACAAGCATGGAGTAATTAATTTTATTTTTCTGAGTCATAATTTCAGGCAAACAACAGGGTACTATGAACTTAATTCGTGTCGGCTCCAAAAGGAGCAATTTAGGGGTGGAATTTGCAGGCTGTTTTCAACTCTTCGCCGGGTTTGTCCCCTGCAAGTCCACTGTCCACCCATTTGGAATAGCCCCCTTCCAAGTTGCTCACATGCTCAAAACCCTGCATTGAATTCCTTCATTTGTGAAACAACTTTTCCGCTAAAAGGACTCGATGAACGAAAGAACTAGGGAGTTAAATTCGTTTTGATGAGTTTGAAATTAGTAGAGAACTATATGGGTAAGAACAAGTTTAAAACAAGGTTGAAGCTCGACTTACAGCATTAAGCAAGTCGATGCAAGCACGTTGTCCTCTGCCCCCTCTATTGCAACTCTTCAATTCATACAACAGAATTTTCTCAGTCAGTTACGAAGTCAATACTCAGTCTACTCTGATTTCGTATCGGTTAATTCGCATATAATTTGTGTTAAAGTACATACAAATATGTAAAGAAAAATAGGAAATGCCATTGACATGACTCAATTAGTAGAATCTGGAAGTGCGCTAATTACCACGACTAAGTGGTCATCCTTCTTGCAAATTGCCGAAACTTGGCTCAGAAAATCTGGATTTTCCACTCTAACTGATCATCGCCCGATCACAAAATAGAAAAAGTCGGATCTGATTAAATTCCCTTGCAGGATTATTGATTTTTTTTTCCTTTTGCATGCATCCTATCAAGTTAGATGAAATATGATTATGATCAAATAAATTACTTAAATTTTACAGAATTGTTACCGTCATCGGTGAAGAACATGTAAGGGACGTTCAAAGCGCCATCGACGTGACTCTTATTGAATTCTTCAGGAGTTCTGCATATCGTTAAGTTTTAACAAAACTTTTTAAATTAGATTTAAACTAAGGTAATCAAAATTGTGAACCCAAGAATGAAATGAAAACCAAACTTCAGTACTAGTAGTGGGGAAAAAAAGAAAAAGAAAAAGAAAGATTAGATCATCACTAACCTGACGTCTAAATAACGGTGACCTATACTGAGAAGACCTTTGGCGGTGTACACATCGACGTTCGCAACATCTTCGGCCCTAAAAAACACATGAAAATGATAATTTTGACTTCAGATTTTCAAAAAGATCATGTCACACACACATATATTTATATATATTTGTACATATGGTGTATATGAAAAGCTATATACAAACAATAGAGAGCAAATCAATAATAATCGGAAGCTCACTTCTTGGCTTCAGCCATTGAACAGAAACTATTTCAAGCGATATAACTGGCTTTTGATTGTTCTGGTTCTTCAACTAGCAGTATAATTGGCTTCAGGCATATATATATACACATACATATATGAACACAAGTGCTTGTAAATATTTGTTCGTTGACTTTAGTGAAATATTGCTCTTATCCCTGCAAGCGTTGACCTTCATTTTCCAGTTCTCATTTAAATTCATGATTATGTATGTGCTTATGTTTGTGCAAGAGTTTGGTTCATAATTATGTATGTAAATATATATATATATATATATAACACATGTATATGACGTACGAGTAGTTGACTTGTAATTTTATATATTTTGTTTGGCATCATGACGTACATGATTTTTATTTTGATTATATTTGAAGCTTTCTTTTAACTAGGCAAATAGATAGCATGATTAATTTTTTGTTAATTACTTTTTTATTTTATTTTATTTTTTTATGTATATTGTATACCAATTCAGAATATTTTTACTCTTCGTCAAGTTATGCATGGCGACTATTATTTATTAATTTAAAAAAAATAAAATAAAAGAAAGAAAAGGTTTTCTATTAACTAGTTGAAGCTTTTCGTAAATAGTCAGAAATAAGAATGTCTTCTCTTCGTGCTCTATTATTAAGCAATTTAAGATCATGTGGGAGGATCATCTTAGTTTGTTAGCATTTAAAAATACTTTGATTTTTTCCCATACCATTATTAAATTCACGGAAAAATTCAATAAACATGTTTGTGGTTGATAAGTGATGATTTGATTTCAACTATGAGAGAGACGACAATTGACATTTCTTTATTATTTTTTTTAATTCATAAATAAGAGGAGTTAAACTTTACATCTTATCATTGGTGTAAGATATATCTAGTATTATTCTAGACGTATTAAAATCAAGAAATTAATATGAGCACAAATTAATAATAAGCATGTAATTGCTAATTCAAAACAAATTAAATAATATAAGCACAACTTTCTAAACAAATTAAATACTCGCATTATTTTTCAAAACAAAAGTAATTATAACTTTTAATGCGAATCATATTTTTTCATTCTCTTCTTCTTCTTCTCCTCATTGTTCTTGTATTCCTGAATCCATATCCGTGTATATATATATATCTACGGAAACGCGTGATCTAGGATTATTTTCCAACTTAAAGCGCAACAGACATGAGTACTAGTGCTCTTCAAAATCCCGGATTCAAGTGCTTTCCTGAGTCCAATGTATCTTTTATCCGCAAGGTATATACAATAATGTTACACCTGTTTTAACTTAATTTTTATTTTGTTGTTATAAATTTTTTACTATTTTTCAGCTGTTATAATTAGGAATTAAAGAGTATCTATACAAAGAAATTAAAGATGCATACTTGCATACATCATTTTTTAAGTCCATGGTGAGATAATTGAATTCTACACCTTTTAATGTAATTTAATGTAAAATTACCGATTAATTATATATACATGTGTCTCTAAAAAAAATGATGCATATTGTATTTTTCTGCTGTTTTGTTCACATATGCATTAATGAGTCGACAAAACTATATATATGTACATCTATACTGCTCCTTTTCAATGCATATTTACACAGTTATAATGATGTTATGCCTTTCCAAAATAATTACAAGTTTTAATGATATGCCTTCGTTTCAAAGGATTAGGAGAATTTAATTGCTTTTCTAGAATTTGAATTCTACACTTTTTAAAATTATATGATGCAAAATTATCATTCATATATAACTTTTGACAAAACAGACTTATAAGATAACATTGTGATTGTTCTAAGCGGTGCTGCAGCTCGGAGCGGAGTTTGTGGGGACATTCATAATGATATTTGCGGCAGCAGCGGCACCAATCGTGAACCAAAAGTACGACGGAGCGGAGACGTTGATCGGGAACGCAGCAAGCGCAGGGCTGGCGGTGATGGTGGTGATTCTGTCGACGGGCCACATCTCCGGTGCGCACCTAAACCCTGCAGTCACCATCGCATTTGCAGCGCTGCGGCACTTCCCTTGGTCCCAAGTTGTCCCTTACATTGCAGTACAGGTTTTAGCTTCGCTTTCCGCCTCTTTCGCTCTCAAGGGCGTCTTTCATCCCTTCATGTCCGGCGGAGTTACGGTCCCTGAGGTGAGCCACGGCAAGGCTTTCGCCCTCGAGTTCATTGTCACCTTCATCCTCATGTTTATCATTACTGCTGTCGCCACAGACACCCGTGCGGTACGTACAAAAATGGAGTCTTAAGTAGCGCTACCCAATTTTCTTTATTACTTTGAGTTTGTAAAACATATGGTTACTTTTCACTATTTTTATACACTATGATTTGAGTTTATAAATTTTTTTTTTATATTTAATTTACGATATGTTTCTTTAGACGTGTTCCAAAGTTCAATACTATATAAATACTTTTTTTTTCTTCATCAATAATTAATTTTTACTTATGGATCATAAATCTTTAACCAAACGTTAATTAACTAATTATAACGTTTGTAACAAATGGTGTCTTAGCGCTACACAATTTTCTTCACTTTGAGTTTGTAAAACACAAGGCTAATTTTCACTATTTTTATACACTATGATTGGAGTTTATTAAAAAAAAAAAAAGTTTTAATTTACACCATATATTTCTTTAGACGTGTTCCTAGTTCAACGTTTTCTAATTTTCGTTTTCTTTTTCTTGATCAATAATTGATTTTGACTCATAAATTCGTGAATTTACCCTTTCAACTCATGGATCATAAACCTCTAACCAAACATTAACTAACTAATTTATAAGGCGTAGAACTCGATTTCTACATTTCCAAATTCAGAAAAAAGAAAAAGAAAAAGAAATAGTAAGCAACTTATTTAAAGTACGTGCAAAATGCGATAACCCTTCTAAGTAAAGGGATTGCGGACATCACAAATAGAAGTTTGTGTGGCATGCTAAGGCCTAAGAGGGACCATATGGTTCGAGTACCAAGTCCTTATATATACATGTTTTTATATATTGCCTTTTAGTTTGCTATTATGGTAGTTGAGAGGAAAGTCATGACGACAGGCCGGAGAATTGGCTGGCATAGCAATTGGAGCTACTGTTTTGCTCGACATTCTCATAGCAGGGTTAGTATGTATTGTTGTGTAATATTCCTTTTCTTACATACATTAAAATAATTCATATAACTAGCTTCAATTAACTTATATTAATTAATCGTGGACGCGATTCTTATACAGTACTCGCCGTACAGGTCCAATAGAGCAATTTTGTCTTTCAGACTCACATAATAAATAGTTGATGTATATATATCTTATATATGTATAATGTTATATAATTTTATGTTACATTTTAGATAAATACAAATTATCAACAAAAAAAAGGTTACATATTAATAAATTAGAAAATCATAAGACATTAGTTACGATATTATATGTGCTAGACCATACGGGTGTGTCGAATAAGAGATTTAGTGTGTGTGTATATATATATATATATAACTACTAAGTGTTAGGTATAACTAATAATAATGAAATGGCAGACCAACAACAGGTGCGTCAATGAATCCAGTGAGGACGTTGGGTCCGGCCGTAGCAGCAGGGAATTACAAAGGAGTGTGGATATACATGGTGGCTCCTCCACTTGGGGCCTTAGCTGGTGCTGCTACCTACACTGCACTCAAGCCTTCCCACATTAATAGACCACCAAATCGGGTATATTTTAATCATATATTTCATTATATTACCAGTTTTTTCTTCATTTAATATCAACATCAACTACATATAACTACATTTATATGTATGATGGCTTGTTTTACCTGTATCACCGTTTTAATTGTTTCATTAAAAAATAACCGTATAGACGGGATCTTATATTAAAAACTGAAAAAAGCGCATACGTAGAGTAGATATAAGAATGATCTAATCAGAATGTCCACTCAAGCTATAATTATCACACACACATATATATATTAACGTTTTTCATTTTACAACTATCATTAAATGGATCGCATTTATATTTATCTATTGGTATGTCTATTGGTATGTCGTTGTTTTAACTGTACAAAGATATGGATATGATAATTGTAATAAAATGGGTAATTAGTCAAAAATATTTATAACAGTTAATGAAATATATACGTATCTCTATTTATTGATAACTATTAAAGGATATTAAAGTAAATATAAATTCCGTCTATAACAGCTGCTTTAGATATTATATATACACACACATTCAAGTACTAATTGCTGAATTTGTGTGTTTTTTTGTCTTTTTGGCGATAGATTCATGATGACTCTTTTCGTCAGGATGTCCCTTCATCAAATAATGGGCCTCCTTCCGCTCCTCCGGGTAAATAAGAAACAATCACTGCTATACATATATATAGATATGATATATATATGCATATATATATATGTGCGTGTGTGTGTGTGTGTGTATACATTCGTATATATATTCTAATTAATACGTTCATTATGGCTTATATAGATGGATATTTATGTTATGCGTGTAAAGGATTGATAATTTTTGATTCATGCAGATCAAATACTATAAGCTGGTATGGATCTCCTCAAGGCTAAGGAAAAAGGAGCAAACGTAACTAAATAAAGAGAGAGTTCGTGACTTATATAAGAGCACAATTTCCAGTGCTATATATAAGTACCTTGCTCAACACCGCTTGTCTAAAGGGTGATCAATATTATATAGGTATCTAAGTTAAGCTTAGAAGAAATCATGAGAAGAAAAGATCACTAAGGCGATTACTCAATACAGAGCCAGAGGTCTCCAAGATTGGTGTGTGTGTGTGTGTGTGTGTGTCTATATATATAATGCTCCCTTTATAGTCTTTGTTCCCCAACAACTGACGTGCAACGTCTCTCTCTCTCTAAATTCTCCATTTGGTAAATTTATTATGTTTCTGTTGTCACCTTATTATAACTCGTGTAGATTCACCTTATAACAAAAATTTATATTTTATCTGACTCTTATTTGGTTGTCACCTTTTGACGTTTGGCACCTGTCACCTCAATTTTTTTAAATAAATACACTTACCGGTCAGTCCTTTTTAATATATATATATAAATATATATATATATATATATATATTAACAAACTAAAAGTGTCATCGTCTTTTTTTTTTTTAGTGGTTTAATTTCAACTTTCAAAAGAACAGATAATTGAGGTGTGATGTATTATTATATATACATAAGTGAAGATTCTCATGCCTCGCACTACTACCCCCTTTCCCTTAATATTACCACACAAGGGAAGTTCAAAAATATTATAAACCACTTCTCTCTTTCATCTCTTTTTCATGTAATATAAGATCATAAAGAAAAATCCTACAAAACTCGTTACCCAATAGTTCTCTTGTATTCTAAAATTCAACGAGAATATCCAACACACCCATTGAGCGAGACTATAACAAAGATTTGAACCTCATCAAATTTTTAAGAATCACAAGGCTTAGAGTAGGTTAGTTAGACCGAATTAGACGAAGACGAAGACGACACGGGGAGGCTATTGTATTAGATTAGTTAGACCGAAGACGAAGGAGGCTTGGAGTAGGGTTTTGCATCTGAAAGCAAATACTTCCCTTGTTTTTCAGAGGAGATTCCATACGTCACTCGTTGGCTAAGCCTAGATAGTATTATTTCTCCAAAATGCGTCGGAGGGAAAAAAAAAAAAAAAAAAGAAAAAAAAAAGAAAGAAGAGAAAACACACACACACACACACATATATATATATATATATATATTTAAGTTTTTACTCCAATATTCATTTGTTCTTCTGATAATTTGTTTTATTTTTATTTCTCATAAGTTCTTAAATTCAGGGATTTTAATACACGGTCTGTATATATATATATATATATATATATATATTTTTTTTTTTTTTTAAGGTACCCAATAATGTTTAGTGGTTAGTGATTTGGTACCAACTACGTGGGGGATGGCCATGACTTTCCATACCTCTAATATTTATTTCATTTTTTTTAAATAAAGAGTTTGCAGAGGCAATCAAGTGTATTCATAAGACTTTTCAAAACAAATTAATATAGTCCATATTGCTTTCAAAACAAATTAACCATAAGCGCATATTTTCAAACAAATTGATTATGAATTAATAATATATATGCGTACGATCTCTCATTTTTTTTCTTTCTCTACTTATAAATATTTGTATATATTCATATATACATATATATATGAATGGAATATATTCACACATTCAGACACACACACACACACACACACACACACACACACATACATGTCAGGCAATGAGAAGGCACACTACTGATATAACTCTAGCTAGCTAGCTTGCTTAATTTATTTTCTAGATAAACAAATATACATGATCGATACGACAACTCTTCAAATGGCTGAAGGATTCAGATGCATGGGGGTTTTTCCTGATTGTAATTTCTCTCTTGTCAGCAAGGTAATGGTCTCTCTTTAACTTGATTTTTTTTTTATTTAAAATTTTCCGGCTCAACTTTTCACTATTTCACTTCAGCTGTTATAAGGACTACTAATTATGAAATTAAGGTGTATTTACTCATGCATAATTAGAGTGGACATGAATGGAGTGAGTAAGATTCACAGTGAGAAATCAAATTCTGAATAAATTGTTTATTTGGTTTTAGGATTTGAATCGACGTCATTACGAATCTAATTCATGCGTTTACTTCAATTCAGAATCAGAACGAATTATTGTAAATTTACTTATATATCCTTTCATTTATTGTATTTTCAAAAACTAAAAAAATGATTAATTTTTTTTATTTCTTACCATACTGTTAATCAAAAGTAAAATAATCATTTTGATATTAAGACAATAAAATATAGATTATATAAATTTTTTTGTTTAAAAAATTAAAAAGAGAAAAAAATGAGTTAAAATAAGTAAAATAAAAAATATATAAAGATAGATACATATTAATGTATTACTATAAAACAGGCTCTTGTTTATTCTAATAAAGTTAATAATAATTATGACAACTATATGATATTAAGTTAATAAAAAATATTATATTTAGTTAGTAAAATAATTAATATAATTTTTGTAAGTATACTAAGAATAAAATGGTAATTTAATGCTAATATCAGACTTGGGAGACAATCGGAAAAAGGATATCAAATTGTCAATCTCATTTATCAATCTCAAATTGGTGTTAGACCCACTATTCTCACTCTCTTTGTAAGGAAAAAAAAAAGCAAGTAAACAAGGAATTGACTCTCATTTCCTATTTTTGATAAGTAAACATGCTATATATGAGTTGTTAATAAATAAAGAAAGATGGTACTCACTGTATAACAATCCAGCAACGGGATATGTACACAATCTAACACAAACAAATGATATAATACCTATATGCTTCCAAGTTATGTTTCAAGGACTAAATAGCATTGTTGTATTTTTATTTTTATTTTTAAATATATTACTGAAGAAGAAAACAATGCAATCTTTGAGCAGAAAATTGAAGTACACATATATCCGTCATTTAGTTGCTCTATAAAGTATATGCAGAAAATTAACCTTTTACATATATACATGCAGCTTGGAGCAGAGTTTGTGGGGACATTCATAATGATATTTACAGCAGCAGCAGCACCCATCGCGAACCAAAAGTACCACAATGAGCCCGCAGCAACAATAATTTGGAATGCGGCGGCTGCGGGGCTGTCGGTGATGGCGGTGATTCTGTCGACGGGCCACATCTCCGGCGCACACCTAAACCCCGCGGTCACCGTTGCATTTGCTACGCAGCGGCACTTCCCTTGGGCCCAAGTTCTCCCCTACATAGCAATCCAAGTTTCAGCTTCCATCTCCGCCTCTTTCACTCTCAAGGAAGTTTTCGATCCCTTTATGCCTGGTGGTGTCACAGTTCCCACCGTAAGCAACGGCAAAGCTTTCGCATTCGAGTTCATTGCCACCTTCATTCTCATGTTTGTTAACATGGCCATGGCTGATAAACGTGCGGTACGTACAGTTCCTACAATATCCTCTACCCAATTTCACTTTACTTTTGAAACATGGCTGTTTTTGTGGTTGCATGATTTTGTGCACGAGTTCTGTTAAAATAATAATCATTGTTCAACATTAATGAATGTTAAATTATGTTCTAACAAAATATATAAAAGCAAGTAATATCCATATCCCAAAATTAGATCTTGAAACATTTCACTGGAGTAATTCTACATGGCCGATTTGAAAATTAAAATATATATATATATATATATACACATATATGTTTGTGTGTGTGTGATATTTTGTAATGGATGAGAGTGCTGTATGACAGGTGAGAGAATTGGCGGCTCTAGCAGTTGGAGGTACCGTTCTGCTCAACAATCTCGTAGCCGGGTCAGTGTTTTTTTTATTTATTTTGATTTGTAAATTGTAGGAATTAAAGTTGAAAAAGAATAAGGTTGAGGGATTTTTTTTTTTTAGGTTAAAAGTTCCAAAAGAAAATCGTAATTGGCACTTTTTTTTTTCCCCTCACTAACCCCATTAGGACGTAGAGAATTTTCCATAAAAGTTACCCGACTGTTTGGTGATACAATGGCAGGCCAGCAACAGGGGCCTCAATGAATCCTGTTCGAACTTTGGGTCCGGCAATCGCCGCAGGGAACTATTACGGATTGTGGATATATATGGTGGCACCGCCACTTGGGGCCTTAGCTGGGGCAGCTACCTACACTGCTGTGAAGATCCTGGACAGACCACCAAATCAGGTTTAACGCGCCTTGTCTTTTTTCCTAGTTTAGAACCAACAAGGTAACATTTAAAGAGACCAGAAGAAACTGATTGAAAATTATTCTTTCAATTTTCACCAAAAGTAAATGAAACAAACTGTTTCAGATTTGCTACCAAATGGCCTTTAATCTAAGCATGAAATCTGAGTTGGGTTGTTGAAACAGGCTCATGGTGACTACAACGGTCAGGATGACACTGCAGCAAGCTATGTGCCTCTTTCGCCTGCGCTGGGTAACTTTAGAAACTACCACTTGCTGGTTTATGTTCATGATTTAGGTTCTTACTGGTCCCACTTTATTCGAACACAATCCTAAACACGTAATATTTTGATTGCAGGTCACAATGTATGAGCTGGAGTTTTGCATAAACAAATAAATAAATAAATCGCAAATAAATCAAATTACCTTGGATTTTGGAATCAATACTGCTTACCTACCTCATACTTAATTAAATATACGCAAACAGAGTTGAGAAAAACGAGTTCCCAGAGAAATCGGCAACATCAATCAAAGATAAAATATTTACCAATATCAACAAAACAGAGCAGCAATGTGCTTAGATCACAGCATCCATGTGACAGAAGTGTCGGAGCCATCTCAACCAACCTGTAGAGGATATACGAGTGAGACGAACTAGCAGTAATAGCAAGCTGTCCATTCTTTCCCTCTGATGGTCTAAGTGGGAAAGGATATGAAATATAATGAATGATCTTTCTATGGTCGCCTTCCTCTTTAGCGTTTTCATGTCATTTGTTTGTGCTAGCCACAAGTCATGCGATGTGGATGGATGTTTCTACGATTTAGTAACTTGATCATGCATTTGTTGTCATCTTACTTGTGTATGTGGCTTCTGTAATCATCAAGTATTGTGAGGAATATTGCGGTGCCTCCTGAATATTGTAAACAACAATTGTATTGTAACAAGTCATTATCAAAATTGGTGTGAGAAATGAATGTCATTTTCTTTTTGTTTTGTTTTTTGTTTTTTTTTTTTTTAGACTTGAAATCTTCAAAATTCAAAGATGAATGGCCCCTTATGAGGAATGGCCGTCTCTCTTGATCATAACGGCCAAATAAGGAGTCCTCTCCCATTAAATTTACATCAGAAGAACTGCAACTGTGCCCACTGAGACTGAAATTTTAGTAACTCACTTGATTTTTGGGTTGCTTCATTCACTTGTGATGTTGCACACTTTTCATTCCGCTCCGCCATCATCTTCACTGGCAAGACTAACAGGTGTAGTTTCGTTGACAGCTGCGGCAGGATCTTCCGTGGCATGGTCATCTTGATCATCTGCATATGCTTGAGAGCTCACTTCCTGTCCTGTCAAGTCTTTATGCTTTAGGTTACCTGTCAAAAGAAGAAATGAATGTTGAGTGATCTTGAAACATCAAATGGAATATGACAGAAAGCACAAAAATTAAGATGACATTAAACCAATTTAATAGCCATTAATTATCTCGTAATATTAAATAAGAATATGGTAGTGACCATAAAGTTGCCAATTTGATTACTTTTGAAAAAGTTTTAGAGACGTCCAAGAAATTAAATTACGTTATACAATTTGACCAAATTAATTAAGTTTGATTCAAACTTGTGTCTGATTGAGTAAAAAGTACATGCTAGGAAGAACATATACTCTCTTTTCTCTGTCGTGAATATGACAGACAGGCTGTTAACTAACTCGGCTATATATAGACACAAAAACACACACACACACACAAACACACATGCTAGAAAGAGCATACAATTTACTTTCTAGATTAGAAAATCTTTTTTTTTCCCTCCAGAAATCATGCACTTCCAAAATGATAACAAGTTTCCTCAACTAATTTTCCTTTGGTGGTGACGAGGAACATTGAGAAGAAACTTTGTAGTAGGAAAGCTTTCATTTATATGCAAATAGATGTGTACGTATGTAAATAAACATAATCTAGATGATAGTTACCCAGCCAAAATGTGCATCCACTTGATGTTGTATGAAGAAGTGCCTTGACATGGAATAAGTAGCGTTCCATAGACCTCTTTGTAGCAGGGATTTTGCTAGTTATAGCAGTTTGTTTCAAACCCTTCCAGAAATAAAGTAGAAGAATATCAAAAAGGAGATCTTAAATCTGTCTCAAAGCGTTCGGGGGAAAAGACACTGACCTTTGCTTCAGAGCATAGGGTCTGTATAGTTCTTGTGGCTTTCTGAAGCTCTTTCACCTAATTGTTATGGAAAAGCATTAGATGGAACTCCCTTTTAGGATGTATTTCTACGCGTCATAGCTTACCATTTGGATTATCGACTCCTTATGGACTTCAAATTGAGCACGCAAGAAGTCAAAAACTGGACAAGAAAAAGAAAAAAAAAAAAAACCCATAAAAGCCTTAGCAATTATATTCAAAGCACAGTTTGGGGTAAAAAGTTTCACAGGTTTACCCTTCAGGAAGGAATTAACAAACTTTCCACCATAGTTGACGGCCAGCGCATGCATGGTCATCTGTTCCATCATGGTGAAAGGTCAAGGTTAATTTTTCTTGAAAAGTTGAGGCCACCACTTGGCCCTAAGATGGATCAAAAAAGTGTGGGGAAGCTCTCTTGAAAGCAAAATTAAATAAATAAAATATCATATGATGAACCAAAATGAAAAACAAAACAAAACAAATGTTACAAAACAACTCCAGAATCTCTTTAAGATAACCTTGTCGGAAGTCCTGCAAAGGGTTACTAATGATACCACCACATTTACAGAATGGCGTAGTTTGATCAGTGTATCTTTGACGGTATCATGTTGAGCATGAGCTCTAGGCTTCCCAAGGAGAATGACTTCCTTGACCTAATGGAGAATATATAATCAGTTCTTATTCTTTGAATAAGCAGATACCCACTATCAACCACAATGATATTTGGATCAGAGACATATGTTCGACTCACCAATCTGTTAAGAACAGTCAAGTTCCTTTCATGCTGCAAATAATACCATATTCTATCAGCATCCCATAGAAGAAACTTAACCACGAAACATATTAAAGGAAAATTGAAGATGCCTTACCAGTACCCTGTACCATACAATAAATGTAGCAGAATTTAAAGTTGGAAAACTAGAGTCATCTTCCATTCTATTGCCCGAAAAAGCCTAGTGAAAAAAGAAAAAAAAAATTTTAAAAAGCAAACGCCATATAGCTTTTCAATATCTGGTTTAGACAAAAGCAAAATACGTCAGCAGGTATACAACTATAGATAGACATTATTTAGCCCAAAAATTTTTTATTTAAAACTCAAGTCAAGTAAGAATTATCCTTAGGCTTTTTTGCATTGGTATACCCAAACTTATCGTAAAGTTGCAATTTGCACTCTGAACTTTTAATTTTAATAATTTGCACCCATAACTTACAGATATGTAGCAATTTGCACCCAATTGACAATAATATTAATCTTTTGAGGGAAATTGATATGTGATTTATACATGGGTTGTTAACTCATGACATAAATAATCATTTTTATCTTTGCTAATTAACAATATATATGCAAGTGAAGTATCAATTTTCATAAAAAAATCAACATTGTTTATCAATGGGGTGCAAATTCCTACAAATTTGTAAGTTTAGGGTGCAAATTGCCAAAATTAAAAATTCAGGGTGTAAATTGCAACTCTATAATAAGTTTAGGGTACACCAATACAAAAAAGCCTTATCCTTAAGCCAGAATTTGATAAGTTTCTGACTAATTCACACTCCCAAGAACCTAATAGAGGCCAACATACTGGTAATATAGAAAGAAGTAACCAAGAATCTAAGTCAAGTAACCACCATCAATAATTCAGCAAAAAAATAAAATAAAAAAAGAGTAACCATCATCATCAAGCCAAAAATAAAGTTTTATGAGATAATGACTTGGATATTAAACAATCAACGAGTAAAAAGAAAAAAGGAAAAAAAAAAAAAAAAAGTTGAAACAACCATGCACCTGAGAAAAACTAGAGCGTGTTATCTTATCGAGCACAGCAGAAGTGGAATCACTGTTTTCCAAGTAAAGGCGAAGTATCTTTTGAACCATGTCACCCTGAAAACATTGCAACTTCCAGAATCAAGACCATAAAATTAGGCACGCAACAGTCAATCATTTTCTAGTCAACGTAGAATTACTAAGAATGGGAGAGACAATCAAAAGTCATACTTTGTTCTTCCAACCATTCTCAAGGTTCTCAGCATCCCATCTATGCTTCAAAAGCTTCTCAGCAGAAGTTCCAAGTTTGCCGCACAAGATAGGAAGAGCCCCCTTGATAAATTCCGAGTTCATCTGGTTACCATTGTCTTCCTTGAATTTATCAACGAATTTTTGGACTGAGGTTGCAATTGACTCCAGAGTAAGAAGGGATTCAGAGGCCAACATAAAGGAGAAAGAACATGCTGCCGGGATCAGATGTAATTACAACGGAGATTAGAGATAAGAATGAAATAAGTGAGATAAAAATACCAGGCAGCAGTATAGAATATACCTTCATTCAGGACACTTTCCACATGTAAATAAGCACCAGCATATAAGTACTCTGCAGTCCCAGGAGAAAGCTTCAACTGCACGCCTGAAAAGAAATCGTCTGGTATCTTGACAGGCTGGAAGGCTTCAAGAAGGTTTAGAAGAATTGCTTTGTTCATCAGGATATCAGGTAAATTTATTATCTACATTCAAAAATCAGGATGAAAAGTTCATTAGTCTTGGATGGTAAACCACAGAATTACAATTAAGTAGATATGATGATTAATAATGGCATGGAGTGCACAGAGAGGAATTTGACCTCACGAAAACAATGAAGTATTTCTTTAAGGACCAAACTAGATACTGAAGATCTTGTAAGTTCAAACATGGGAATATCTGGGTTCCCAGCGGAAGCAGATTGAATATTCCAATGTTCGTGACAAGTTCCATTACCTGCATAGTATTTGTTGCGTGATTAAAACAGATGTTGAATACTCTTCTGTTATTTGTTCAGCTATATTGGTTCCTAATGGATTTTATTTTACCTTCTTTAAGTAAACAAATAGCAGTATCCAAATGCCTCTTAAGACTTGGAAAAACTTGAGTAGCTTTGCTTAAAAATTGATTTACTGTCATCCTGGTGAACCCACTTGGAGCAATTGAAAATCTACCAGAGAATTGTTTGCTGGGTAGAGTGAAGTAATCCAGCTTGTAATGAAGATCGCGCAGAAGGTATAGAAAGAGTGGCAACTAGAACCCATTGAAGACAGAATTACTTTCAAATTTTGTTGTACTTTTTTTTTTTTTTTTTTTTTTCCGAAAATTGAAACATAGAACAATCACTGGATCCACATCAAACAAATAGTTACCTCAGCAGCAGGATCACAGCAACAAGAGTCCTGATGCTGTAGCAGAGAAGAAAATCAAGCAAATTACATCATTCTTCAAGTAAAAACTTAATCGAATGTTTTTCTATTTGAAGGAAAGCTGGATGCATTATTTCTTTTACACAAAAATTCCAAAAACGTCAAATTGACAATGTTGGTAATATACCCTGTTCTACATAAATGTGGAATGAGAGGGTCCTTTCATGATAAATATTTGTTGGTTTGAAAGTTTCTGACATGATTAGTTCGGCCCATCTATACAAATCATATAAATGTACTGATTGAGCAAATCATACTTCGTTCAAGCACTGGATATACTTGTTGAAAATGCTATGTAGATAGCCGAGAAAAATAGCTATTAGTTTAGTTATACAGTACGTCACAAGCATAACTAACCTGTGATAGGGTCAAAATGGAAAGGCACTGAACCTGGAGACGCCTGAATTTGGATCTCTGACTTTCAAGAGCCTTGGCGGCTGCAGAAATCTCTATAACCATAGGCTCACTGAAGTCAGAAGGGTGCTGCTGTGATGGCTCAGCTGAACTTTCCTTTGAAGAGAAAGTGGAAGAATATTCATTGGGCACATCTTGGCTTGTTACAGCTCCAGCTTTCCTCAATACATCCAATATTGTAGGCTGCCGGAGTTTGTCATTTGAATCTGAACTTAAGCACGCCTTTGAGAGGTTCTTTCGTGTCCTCTTCTTGTCCGAAGAAGTGTTATCACTTGTTATATTCTGCTCACTTTTCTTTTCCACGTGCATCACATGATGGATTTGGTTTAACAGTGAAGACCCAGAGTGATCCACATAAATATGGAGCTCTGGAAGAGACAGAGTGCACCGGCCAATGGAATAGTTTAACAAGCTTTCAAGAAATCTACACATTTAGAGTAATTTCCATTAGTACTTTAGGTAAGAAAATTTCAAAATTTGGTGAATAATAGTAAAGTGAACAAAGCCAAAATTAAGGTGCCCTATGATCAATGTTTTAGCATGGCTTATTGAAATGCTTTGTAACAAAGTTTTCTGAGAAGTAGAAAACCCAGAACATACACAAGGTTCCTCAATCGCTTCAGTAGCTTTGCAATTATATCCGCTTTTGTAGCCTGACTTGTAAATTCAAATCCTCCAGCAATTTGTGTACAAAAGGCATTGAGCTGCATTTAGAAACAAAAAATAACAATTGATCTCTGTGTAGTTGACATAATAATAACATTAAGCGCATAAAAAGATAAGGGTAACATTCTCAGTTCAATTAACTTACTAGTTCACGTATCCAGTTTGCTGCATAATAGATAGAGAGACAGACAACCTGTTTCTGTTTTCCAGTCAGAGACTTCCAGCCAGCTCCAATGAAGTACTGGGTAATGCATAAACAATATACATATCAGCACAAATTCATGCCCACTTGCATTGACAAGCTACACAAGTATAATAAGAAAATACAAATCAGAATATCTATTAACGTCGCTACAAATCGGTGTTAGACTAATGTTACACGAAACAGCAAAAGCAGAAAGGTTTCCGGAGAATCCAGCGCGACAAAGATACACGTGAATTAACTCAGAAGTTCAATAGATGTAAACCGTGAAAAAAAATAAGGTAGATAAGTGAACCAGATTTTTTTTATTAACAGAACATTACGCTCCGTCCAACCTTAGAAGAAGGAAGGTGCAAGGGGCAGCCAAGAAGAGCATCAATTCCTCCAAGAGATCCTTGATTTGTCAACCTCTCAATCTGAGAATTGACAGCAAATTAAAGGGCTATCGATTAACTTCAAATTATACTCGAGGTGTAAGGATCATGCACTTACAGCAGATAGTAAAAGGAAGTTAGCAGGAAGGACTTGTACAGAAGTGGACCTGCACACAATAGTCAAGACAATTTTCAAGCTTGTCAACAATAGAACAAAAATATATATCAGAGCATGACTTAAGGGAAAGACAACAAATTTATTACTGAAAGGAAGAGGAAACCAATGGCAATATGTTGAGACAAATAGGTGAAATATCACCATCCAAGTTCATCCATAGTTCCCCTACGAAAAAAGCAAGAGATACTTTAATCCACTCTGTTTAACTTACATGGAATGATGTCGAACAGATGACGCAAATAGCAAACTATTAGAAAGCAGAAAGGCAAGTTATCACAAGATTCACCTTCTAAACCACAATATGACTCCTTCACAGGCAATTGTCCACCATCTATATCCGACAGAAACAAGGATTCAAATTCTCCTACATGCTTCCCAATCCTACAATAAAGAGATTTTTTTTTTTTTTTTTTAATTTGGTAAAACTTTCTAAACTGAGAACAAGAATTGAAATATAGGCCTCAAGCTATTAAAATCAACTGACCATTCCATAATAGTTGGATGAAGAGCTTTACAGTCCATCAATTCTGTCAGTTCATCATAAAACATGACCAAAGCTAAGGGTAACTGTTTGCAAGAATCCAAAGACATTTTCAAGATTTCCAAAGCCTCCTCGCAATTTGATTTCTGTCGAAATGGCCATCAACAATCACAATGAACATTTTAGATCCAAAAAAATGCCTTATGATTGGGTGTTTGTGTCAAGAGGTCCAAGACTCTCTCTAGTAGTCAAACAAATTTCAAGACAAAAATAATTAGTGATTCAAATAACATGGTGTTCTACCTGAGACACCGATGGAGAGAGAGCATTGTTTGCGTCACCAAAACAGGAAGCTATCTTTAGGGTGCCAATAAGTCCCATCTTCTTGAACTTGAGGTCTGTGTGACCAACCTGCATGATAGCAGAGCAAAACGAATCAACTTTTCACTTTTTAAGACCAATTATGTCATCAGAGATACATGTTCCATAGGTTAATTATAAATTTTCATGTTAAAATAAATAAATAAATAAAAAAACAAAACAAAACAAAAAAAGAAGAATTTCATCAGTCCATGTCACCTGTTTACGGACTATCATCAATAGTTCATTTGCAAAAGAAGACCTGTTTGAATCAGTGCTAGATCGAGCAAACAGTGCCAGTTGGCTAAAAACCTCATAGACCTGCACTGTGGTAAAGCCAGTGAAAATGGCAGAATGAACATTTGTGTTTCTTAAACAATTACAAAGAAAAATAGTGCTACCTTGTGCAGATTTTCAACGTTAAATCCTTCCAAGTAATCTAATATACCTGATTGCAAAAGAAAAACACATTAAGAAGACCTTGGCAGAGAACTAGTTCATCTAAGTGCACATCAATCAAAAACAAATACAGTACCACTAATATGAGGAGAAAGAGGAATCAATTCTTGTGCATAATCGGAGACCAACAAACCCATCGTCTTCAAAGCAGAACTCACTGCATGGTTAACACCAGATCCCACAAGAGTAACTAGTGAACCAAGAACCTGCATAGGTACTCGAATAAAAGATTTGAAAAGTTTCTCATTTAGTTATCAACATAAGAGATAGGGAAAAAAAAAAAAAGTCTCAAGACCACTTACTTCTTGTCTTGAATAGGCATCAGTGAATTCTTTGAACAGACTAGTGTACACACGGACGCCAAATTCCCTTGCTTTTTGTTCTTTGCATGCCAAAAGATACTCAGACAGAGAAATAAAAGATGGAAAATACTCCTGATTGATTGAGAAGGTTCAAAGTCAAACATAGTTTATAATTTATTATTAATTTTTTTAAAAAAAGAGAAGAACAAACTAACTAACAGAATTGCAGTCTAAGAGGTTGTTAGAAGATACCTGTACCAATTCTTTGAGCCCGCAAATACATTGATCAAACATAGCGTCCTGAATACAACCTTCAATGATTTTCTTCTTGAAGATCTTTTCTACTCTCTTTTGCAGGGACTCTCCATTCATGTAAATGAGCATTAGCAGCCATATGTCAACGATTTTATGATCCCCAGGTTTCTGAAGCGAGTTCAGTTCTTTCAAAATCTCCTGGCAAAGCATCTAAAGGGAAAAATAAAAATAATAATAACACAATTTTAATACTCTCTCATGGAAACAACAGGGAAGGAAAAACAATATACATTCTTAAATCGAAGACTTGATCTCAAGGCATCAAGAATCGAAGCCTCCGAGCCATCCACATGAGATTTGCCTTTGAGTTTCTTCTGGTGCATTGCCCGAGAGTTCGACAACCCAACAAACTTTAACTGTTCTCGGATCTGCGAGATTATTCTTCCGAAATTCGCTGGTGTTGCTGAAAGCAACAGAAATCTAAGCAGAAATGGCATGTGTTCCGCATCAATTGTTCTTATGCATGATAATGCTATAGTGATGACCTTAAAATTAAAAAAAAATTTTAATTAATTAATTAAATTAAAAATAAAAAATGTCCAAGTACTTTCATAATCTCAATCACTACCAGATTTTGTGAAAGAAATAGAAACAATCATTAAGAAATTAGTATATTAAGCAGAGAGCATAAACTGGATCACCACTTGAGCACCATAAATATCCTAAATCGGTTTTGACATAATAATTGTATTGCACTCTCGAGTCTCGAAATACCTGTTCTTGCAAACGATCGTCTAAATTAAGGTTCGAAAAAGAGTCGAGGACGGCAACAACAATGGCAGAATCCTCTTGAAGCATTTTTTCGAGCGATTCAACCACTGCACTGTTGCTCTGATCGCCGATAATCTCCGGCAACGACCCGATGATCTCTTTCTTCAGATGCAGCGGGCAAATCGAAAGAACTTGCATCAGTTTGTCTGTGAAGGCATCAGGATCGACAATGAAATCGAGCCACCGGAAATGATTGACGATAAGCCTCGCAACGTCATCTTCAAGTGAAAGCGATGACATTCCAGAATGTTGCGGATTAACGTCGAAATACTCCGGTAGTTTCTCCAGAAGCATGTTCTGAAGGTCGAGTTGAATGGACGGGACGAGCAGGAGGTGTCGGATCAAGCTCTCGCCGGCGGAACCTAAGCTGTCGCTCTTCGAAGGAGCAAGAGTCCTGGAAAAAAAAAAAAAAAAAAAAAAAAAACCCCACAAACTAGGAATTATTTTTCTCGTATGTAGTTGAATTTTCTCGGGAACCAAACAGGGAGGGACCTGAATGACCTGCGGAGATTTCTGGGGGACTGGATGTAGAAGGAGAGGCCGGCGAGGAAATCGGCGCGAAGAGCAGGGGCGTTTTCGGTAAAGGAGAAGGCGTGGTGGAGGTGGCGGCGGAGCTTGTGGTGGTCGGAGGGGACGCAGGGCGGGCCGGAGGGGTTGACGAGAGTGCAGCCGGCCTCCGCCAGAATAGAGATCAGCTTGTCGGTCTCCGGAGCTTCGACGGCGTCGTTTGGCGTGGCGGCGGCGGATTTGGGGATTTTGGGGGGAGGGAAGGAGGAAGCGGAGGAGGGCCTTTTACGAAGAGGGTTTGGTTTTTGAAGAAACACCATTTTTTGTTGGCTTTGGAGTGTCGGATTTTCTCCGGTAGGAGAAGCTTCTTCTTTACGACGTCTGTCGGTGGGTGTTCCCTGAAAACTGGAGAGGAATCGAAAATGGCGAAAAATGGCGCCAAACTTTGGGTGCAGTGGTAGTGGTGGATAATTTTTTTTTTTTTTTTTTTTGAAAATAAAAAGTGGCTAATTTAAAAACGACAGGTCGTTGGAAGGAAAGTTATGATTGAAAAGGATCTCGTTTCTAAAAAAAAATGTCAGTTCTCTCAAAATTAAACGACAGGTCGTTGGATGGAAAGTTATGCCGTGAAACAGGATGTCGTTTTAACAAAATAAACAACATTTTAGTTTGTGATTAAAATCAAAACGTATTATAATGAAACCTTATCAGATTTACTGGACATATAAAAGGGATATGCGTAAATATCTTTTCAAGTACTTTTTTAATAAATATTTTAAGGATTTCATAAATTAGAAAAAGGGTAAATGAGCAAAATAGCATAAATTAATAGATGAGTCTGTAGTAGAGACCATTTGAGGGTCTCTACCGGTACATAGCTTTTTTAAGTCGTTGAGATTTAATCGAACGGTTGAAACGTTGTTGGTGTATCATACTTATCATACACCGTACCTCAAATTACACTTTCCACCCAAAGTCCCCTCCGTCGCCGGCGACCTTCCCCGACGCCAACGACCCACCTCCAGCCCCCCCACCACCGGCTCCAGCCCCGGCCGGTCGGCCACCGGCGATCTTCCTTTCTCTCTCTTCTCTTTTCTCTCTCTTCCCCTTTCTCTATCTTCTCCTCTCTCCCGCAGCGACCCACCTCCGCCCCCCCCCCCCCCCCCCGGCGACCCCCTTCTCTCTCTCTTCCCCTCTCTTTCTCTTCCCCTTTCTCCCGCGACCCTCCCCCGTCGACCCCTAGCCCGCCCCCCGGTACCCTAGCTTGCACGGTGCCCCCCCACCGAAGGTCCCCCTCCCCGGCCTCCCCCCACTCCCCCCCGACGACCCCCCGGCCCCCTCTTTCTCTTCCCCTTTCTCTCTCTTTTCCTCTCTTCTCTCTCTCTCTTCCCGGCCCTCGGCCCCCCCACCCCCACCCCTGGCTGCTCGGTGCCCCCCCATCCCACCCCCACCCATGACTCCCCCACCCTAACCCCGACGTGAGAAGAGAAGAGAGAGGAGAGAGGAGAAGAGAGAGAAAGGGGAAGAGAAAGAGAGGGGGGTCGCTGGAAGCCGACCGGCCGGGGCTGGGGCCGGTGGTGGGGGGGGGGGGGGGCAGAGGTGGGTCGCCGTGGGAGAGAGGAGAAGAGAGAGAAACGGGAAGAGAGAGGGGAAGAGAGAGAGAAGAGAATAGAGAGAAAGGGGGGTTGCCGGCGGCCGGCCGGCCGACCGGGGTGGGGCCGGTGGTGGGGGGGCCGAAGGTGGGTCGCCGGCGTCGGGGATGGGTCGCCGGCGACGGAGAAGACTTTGGGTGAAAAGGGTAATGTGAGGTAAGGTGTATGATAAGTATGGTACACCAACAATGTTTCAACTGTTCGATTAAATCTCAACGGCTTAAAAAATATATGTACCGGTAGAGATCCTTTGAGGGTCTCTACCACAGACTCATCCTAAATTAGTATTGGAATTTAATAAAATAGCAAGTTCTTAAAAAGTGGAAAATTATAACATATTTACTTTATTAAAATTTCAAAATTCCTTACTAAAAAAAAAAATTCAAAATTCAAGTTTTACCCCAACCCCTATCTTCTCGACTTCTTTAGTCGAGTCAGATCTATATGTGTCACCGACAATGGCGACAGCGAACATCGTCATCAACGGAAATCCTCCTCCTCGTCGCCGTCGTCATCGTCAACGACCTATTTCAAATCGAAAGAGAATCCCAATGAAAATCGCTGGAAAATTGCGAATCTCCGACCACGGCATGACTGTGACGAGCACAAAAATCTCCGATCTCGAGCCGCAACTCTTTCTCCGGCAACGAATCTTCTAGAGGCGTCGACGAAATTGCTAGAGGCATCGACCTATCTACTACGGGCGGCAGTGGTTGTCCAGATTTGTTTTTCAGATCTAAAACTGGGGGATGGGTAGATTTTTAGGGTTTTTAGAATTTTAGGGGTCTTTTTTTATTTTTTATTTTTTTAAATTTTCTTTTTAGAATTACGACCTATTTTTTTTTATTTTTTAATGGCATTTTTGTAAACATGGCCTTTTTGAAAACATGACATTTTTGTAAACATGACATTTTTGAAAACATGGCATTGCATGTCATAACATAACTTAGCATATCATAGCCATAGCATAGCATAACACATTATCACATATCAGCACATTACATCAGGCAAGTAACAACAACTGGCCTATGCTGTAGGCGGAGTTGTACTTACCTCTCTCGTTATGTCCTACTTAGTGCTGCTTCTCCTCTGGGTACAGCTGCAGGTTTCCTCCTGCTTGTTGAAGGACATAGGTAAGAGTCTAATTAGTATCGTGAAATGTTGGTGATCTAATCAACATGTCTACATAATCCTAGTTGTATGTCCCCAATACTAGATGTCTTACTGGGTTACAAATAGTAACCCTATATCATAGCCCAATTTATTAATCTTGGTATCCTTTAGGGTTATCTTGGGTAACCCTTAAGGTCAAACTAAAATCCACTTGTTAGTCAACCAAAGTCAACTATGGTCAACAATGGTCAACTTCGGTCAACTATGGTCAACCATTGTTGGGTCAACCTTGGGCCTTGGGCTAAGCCCAGTAACTCGGGTATAACTCCCAGTTACTTTTCGTAAACTAATCGCTTGCTATACTCTAACTTGAAAAATTCATTTTCCTTCCTTGGAAAATTTAGGGAAATTAATCCCAAAACTTTATTCTTAACTTATAAAAATCCTTTACTTAAATCGTAAAAATCCAAACTCTTGGATTAGTGCTTTATAAAATCGTTTGAGGTTGAAAACTGCCCTTGGAACAGTTTTCCATAATCAAAACAATAGTTTGTAGTAGAAAAACAGTTTTCTAGAAACATTTGTAAAACTAGTGGTGCAGAAATTTTCGGATTCCTTGCGCACCCTTCGAAAAACGATCCCAGTTTAAAAATTGGTTCGTAATCTGAAATAGTTTTCTTCACGAAAGTTGTAGCTCTCGAAAAATTCTAAAACTTTCGTGTTTTGTAAAAATTCCAATTCGGCCTAGATTCGTCCCAGTTTTTGTTTGAAACTGGCTGACCCCGAAAAACTGAGTGAAAACTGGGTCTGGGGATCAGCCACGGGTTTTGGGGTAAACGGAGGCCATTGGAGCCTTATTTTTGAAAACAGTTCACATATCCCTCTAGGAAAAACCCTTCTGAACAACTTTCGTGTTTTAAGTTTCTCCAAATTCGGCCTCTAAGGGCCTCAAATTTCCCTTTTCCCGAAACTGGTCAGTTTTACCCGAAAATGGCAGTTTTCGGTTTTAAGTTCGTTTTACGTCCTATTACGCGCACTCTACCTCAACCACTTGCTGCGGGAGCTTAATATCAGTCATGCAGCACTTTCTAACGTAAAACATACATCCATGCAAATCAAAATTAACATCATGCATTAAGCACAAGAACCCTAATCAACATAACAAACACTTAACATGCAATATTGAAACCACCAAACCCTAACCATAATTAAATCATGCACATGCTCTAATTTACTATCTAAGGCAGCAAATTAAAGTGAGCTTATGCTCATACAAATCAAGCTTGAAATACATTTAAATTTCCCAAATGAAATTTAAATGAAACACTTAGGGTTTAAGGATTTATACCTCACATAGGTCCAAGATTTAGCTTGTTTTTCTTTCCCCTTTCTCCTTCACCACAGCCGGCCTTCCCCTCCAATTGGGGTTCCAAAATTTTCGGCCATAAACATAGGAAACAACACACATAAGCATCTAGATCTAAACTCAATAAAAGACTTAGGGTTAAAGGGATTACCTCTAGGGTTTGAAATTTGATTTCTCAAGCTTGGATCTCAAAATTTTTTCCCTTTCTCTTGGCTGCCACCACAACCGGCCCTTGGCCAAAATGGGTCTCCAAAATTTCACAATTTTTCTTGCTTTCTCTCCACACAAAATCCGACCACCCTACACTTAATTCACTTTTGATTTTGGCTTGAATTCTTTCCTTTCCTCTCTCACTCAAATCCGGTTTTGGTGGGGAAAATTTTTGGCATAGTAAGGTTGCTTTTCTCTAATTCTTTTGAATTATGGAACCTCCTATTTATAGAGGTTGGAACTCTTTGAATTTTGCAATCTTTAGTCCCTAAACAATTTTGAAATTGAGCACTAGGGGGGGGGGGGGGGGTATGTGGTCGGCCATGTGGAAGGCCTTGGAGGCCTAGTACTTGCTCACCAAGGCAAGTGCTTACCTAATCTTGATTATGTCACCATGCCTACATCACTTGTTGACATCATCAAGCAAAATTTGCTTGCTTTCCAAGCCATAGACAACCGGCCATAGCATGTGTGGGAGCCAAAAATTGGCTTGTTCAACAAACCTTCTAGAATATCCACTTGTTATCATGTTATCATGCCATGTGTGAACCAAAATTGGCTTGCTCATCAAGCCACTTGGTTGCTTACCTCTCCTTGCTTACCTCATCTTTCTTGCATCACCAAGCTAAAAGCTTGCTCTCCAAGGCACAAAGGGAACCGACCATTGTGTGCCATGTGTGCCAAAATTGGCTTGTTCAACAAGCTTGGTTTGCCTTGTTCACCAAGCTTCCCAATGTAACCGAGCAATGTAACCGGCCATTGGCTTAGTTCAACTCTAGTTGGAGGCTTGGTTAGGAATATCCACAAATTCCATAATTCAAAAATTACATACTTACTTACTTTTCTTAAAATTGCACTTTAATCCTTAATGATAAAATATTTGCACTTTAGTCCCTGTGAGGTGGACGGTGTTGGTAGAGCCACTTGGCTTCAATTTCATACATAATGGTCCACTAAATTCCCAAAAATTCTTAAATATAGGGTTGCAGTCCATTTCCCTACTAACTTAATCAGTACTAATACTGTTTTTCACCAGAACAGTGCTATTATACTGGACTACAGTCCAGAATTCCTTTGTGTAAAATTGGACTGCGTATAGAATTTTTCTTCTTAGAACTTGAAACTGCTAAATCCCCATTGCTCCAAATATTATTCACGATTATTTTAGAGCGATCTTATACCTTGACTTTTGGTCAACTTTGACTATCTTGGTCAAACTTTGACCATCATGAAATCATGAAATTTCATCACGTCATTTTCCTTAAAATGCCTTATACTGGCCTAAGTAATCCATCGTTGAGTCTCGTTACTAGTTAAATGAGAACTTAAACTTATACCGATATTCCATTCCAAACATGATCTAGACTTAAGTTTTCCTTGTTCAAAGGAAATCTAGAGTCATAAAAATTCGGGTTATTACACCCCCTAAATTCCCAAATCAAGCCGCAAAACCCTAAATCTATCTGGGAGCTGCCACTGCCGCTGCCGAAGAAGATAGTGAGCTCATCGCCTGAGAAAATGCGATCGTCTCCGCCGGAGTTGACACCAGAGCTCGGTGCAGGTGATCGTGACGTTGTCGCATGGAAGAACGTCAGAGATTGATATTGGGCTTGGGGAAACGGCGAAGCACCTGGAGAAGAAGTAAATGTCACTCTCGTCGCCATCGGAGGAACGCAGACGGGGCACTTCCTGCCACTCAACCTCATTGCAATCGAAGCTTAGCGTAGTGATCTCAGAGAATCACACAGAGAGGCCTCTCACAATTCAAACGCAACTCTCCTTTGTTACAGGGGATCCGCCTGATTTCGCGCTCTCTACTCGTCGAGGAAATCAGCTTCCAATCGCTGGGGAGATCGTGCCATCAATCGCTAGGAAGATTGCGAACCGCCAGTCACCGAGGAGATTGAGAACCTCCACTCGCCGGGGAGATTAACAGCGTCTCTGAAACAATCACTAATCAATTACAATCAATCACTTACAACTAAATCATTGAGACAATCATTAATTTAGGGTATGTTTCGATCTCAGGTATATGTTAAGTTTTTTAATCATTTTTTTTTAAGTTAACAAAAATTATAACTCGATATTTTTGAAAAGTCAATCAACTCCAACCTAAAAATTTCATTTCAAACCGGTATTCCAGCCAGCTTAATTTCCGCCGACCATTTTTTTTATATTAAAAATTTCGGCCAATTACAAACAAGTGTTCAAAATTAACTCCTATATATTTAGTTTTTCCGACATAAATTATAAAAAATTATCATAGGAATTATTATATGAATGACCTGATAAAATTCTATTACATAAACTATCAAGACAGTGTCCAACCTTTGTTTAAAATTAACAAACACAATAACTTGATTGGCCCTTGAAACATTTAAACTTTTCTATTCTTAAACACGAACCACCTCAATTGAAAACCGAGCTTAAATCTACTTTATCAACATATAAAAAAGAAGAACAAGGAAACTAAGTTCTTTTTACTAGCATAAATGTAAGTAGCAATCACAAGTTTTAACACACTCTTGTCATCTCATAAATCTAAATACACGGGCACCATGGGAGCTACAAATTCAGACATAAAATCTTACAATTTAAAATAACATAGCCAAGCGGAAGACACACCTCTTATTACAAAATTATTGTTTTATTGTTCTAGAGCACAACATTGATAAAGAAGCCTACTTTCCAATATTTGAAAATTGAAAAATTTACAAACTTCGCCAGCTAGAACATTCATAATTAGCCAAACACAACGTTTTTCATTTCTTGGTTTGCTAAAAGTGGACTATATATACTATAAAACACAAATGATTCTACCTTGCAAAGGGAGAAGAAATTTCTGTATTCACATTCATAGAGATCAACTCATTTGAGTCTTTTGATTCAGCAGCGTCATAGCCACCTCTTCTCCTGGCCACCTCTAATATCAAACACTCCTTTAAATCCATCACGACGTTTATCATGGTCGGCCTTCTAGCAGAGGTTGGGAGCACACAAGCCATTGCTATCTCCAAAGCTTTCCAGGCCGAGTTTGAACTGAAGTCTCCTTGTAGCCTTGGATCAACAATATCTTTGATTTCCCCGTTTTGAAGCATGGAAGATACCCATTGAACTATATGAGGCCGCTCGTTGGTTTGCACAAGCACACTGCGGCTTGTAACTATCTCTAGAAGAACAACTCCGAAGCTGTAGACGTCGCTTTTCTCGTTTAACCAGTTTGATACGTAGTACCTAGACATTGAAAAATATATATATATATGTTACACTTTTCGTAATGTTTTTTGGCAGCGCTGGTCTCTGCCAATATATCATGAATAGTGCATCCAGAGATATTATAGTACATTGCTCATATAGTGAGTTTTCTTTAATGGTACGACCAGTCTCTTAATTGAACCGTATAGCTAGATGTTGCTCAAAAGATACATACTCAGGGTCGAGGTAACCAGGAGAGCCGGCCACGACAGTCGACACACGGGAGCCGTCTTCAGATGGAAAGACTCTGGAAAGACCAAAATCGGCTAAGTTGGCTTGGAATCTCTCATTGAGTAAAATGTTTGAAGGCTTTACATCTCTGTGGATTATCGGCGGTTTGCAACCGTTGTGAAGATACTCCAATCCTACACCACATAAAATCAAGTTCATTCACAACAAACGGAAAGTCGAAACTTAATATGTTTATAAACACATCCTCTTCCTTTCTCACCTTGTGCTGCATCTATGGCTATTCGGAGCCTCTCTTCCCAAGTCAAAACATAAGCACTTTTATCTGCATCCACAAGGTATGTGACACTTGAATTATATTCAATAAACTTGTAAACTAATAATTATTTTTCTTTTTATAGATCTCATTTAATTATTGAAGCTAAAATAAGTAAATAGCATATTTAGGAAATATTTACTCCTAGTATTGTAAATATGCAATTTCGTAAATTTGCTATTTACTTCCTTTATCTTCCATAAACACGTTATTTACCTCTTCCGTCCAAAAATTATTTACCCTCTCTATTTGGTTAAATAGAATGGTAAATCAAATAAGATGAAGAAATTAAACCTGCTAAATGCTTTCCTAAATTTCCATTAGCCATGTATTCATAGACAACCCCCATATGGGTGCCTTCATTGCAGTATCCAACAAGGCTAGTCAAGTTCCTGTGATGAACTCGCAACAGGAGTTTTACCTGCTCAATAATTCCCAGATCACATATTCATAGACAGAGAATATAAAACAAAATTAAAAAAAATACAAGAAAGAAAAATTTATATTCTAAGGAGCACTTATTGAAAATACTAACCACGAGAAAGACTACTACGTCGGCCTGAAATTCCTTGTTTCCTTGTGCTAATGTTGGAGAGAGCATCTTCACAGCGACTTGAGTGTCGTTCAAGTAACCGTGGTAAACGGTTCCAAATCCGCCTTTTCCAATGACTCTCTCGAAGTTGTTAGTAATTGTTAAGATTTCAGAGAAGGAAAACTGACGGTTTTTTGGCTCCAGAGACCCAAGTCTTGTCAAGGGGTTGGCCTTATTTGCCTTGTCAGCTGACAAGATCAATGGTATGAGCAAAATGAGCAGGGTTTTTATTTTATTTTTATTTTTTCCGGCTTGACAATGATGCTGCTTCTTTTAATAGGTATATGTGAACTTTTAAATAGCAATACCTTTTTTCCTCTTCTTAAGGCACCATATTAACAGAATAAAAGTGGTTAAGAGGCCAAAAGCTGCGACAACCGAAACCGCTATGGGAATAGCAGAATTGTTTTTCTTCTTCTTTGTGCACGAATCCGTTGAACAAACTTTCAGATTGTCATCGACACTACGGTCAACGCATTCAAAAAGTTAGGAAAAAGTTGAGATATAACTACAGTATTTACTTTTTAACTCGATATTCCTAAGTAACAACAACACAAAAAAATTACGAAATTTGCGTTTTTCTTCTTTTTCATTTTCTGCCAAGCAAACTCCAATGAGAAAAATGAAGAAAGAGACGAGAAAAAGAAATAGACCTAAGTGTGAACGAGCCACTGCTTGATCTTTTAATAAGGCCAGCCGGAAGGGGACCGGGTGAGATTGTTTTCCCTCAAGTCTCTGAAATAAATAACTAGCAAATACGAGTCTGCGACGTAATTTCTTGTCAAAAATATTTGCATTAACTAAAGCTTGTGAACTTACAGAACTTGTAGAAATTGCAGCTCGGACAGGAAATCAGGCACTTGTCCTGTTAAGTTATTGTTTGACAGATTCCTGACACGTGAAATTTTGTAATTTAGGACCGGCTATTTTGAGAATTCGAAGTTTGAGTTTGACAAGTAGTTAGATTTGAGAGACTAACAAGGTTTTAATCGTCTTAAGACCCGATAAAGAGGGATCTATTTCGCCGGTCAACCCACTAGACGATAAGTCCCTACAAGTAATATCTTGTTGGAAGTAAATCAAGTTGTAAAACAACTAGATGATATATACAGTTTAGTTATTTTTAAAGGTAAAACTTACAAGGATATAATTCTTAGTGGATCACTTGATTCACCACCACTGTAGCTGCAATTTAGACCTTTCCACAAGTAATCTTTTGGTGCACATGGATCTCCTTGCCAATTTCTCTTCAGCCCATATTTAGACTTGACATTCATCATAGCAATAACTGGACAAAATTTGGATATATATATATATATATACACACACACACACACACACATATATTATCACAAGAAATTGGAAGTTTTTAAGCAAATAGAATCCAGAAAAGGCGATACCATCTTGGTCTTCCGTTTGCGATTCTGTCGCTTCTAGTGCCATGTAAACCTCTAGGCCGTTGAGAATGGGTGGAAGAGTTGACCTTGCAGTTCTACGGATGGTATACTGAATTTTGTCTCCACTGACTGGAGATTGGCTATAGGCAATAGTTGTATACAAATAGGTGGGAGAAATAGGTCCGGTGAAGAATTCGTCGTTCTGTGAGATGTTAAATTCCCTTGTTTGGTTTGGTTGGAGCTCTTCAACTTCAGCAAAGTACATGTAGACGTAGAACTTGGAGTTGGGATTATCGGGCGTCCAGTAAAATTCTATAGGATCACTGGAATTGGCTGGTGTCATCGCAGTTTCCATGACCGAAGATGGTGGGTAGAAAATAGTGTGAGCGTTGGCGTCGACTATAAGCGAGGTGGTCAAGAGTTTCCACCCAATAAAGCTATAGGGCCACCATATTCGGTCACACAAATCGTCTTTGTACCTGAATTTGAGACATGTAACAAACAGTTAATGGCTCAACATTAATCGCGTCAAAGCTTAAAAAGGGGGGAAAAAAGTACCTGATTGTAGTATTGGTTGCAGAACCAATATCCATCCTTTTATAGAGAAGTAATGATGCATAAGGAGTTCTGTAAGTAGAATTTCCCAAAGGCCTAAGCTCCAATGCTGATATGAAAGGCGTTCCATAGCCAGTATTGACAAGGCATACAAATATGTAGTTCGAATATGGGATATGAACTATCTCCATGTATTGAATCATAGATTCATTGATCAACTTCACAGTATCCCATTTGTTACCTCCAAGGTACAGGTCAAATATCGGCACTGTGCCGTTTTGATCATAATTTCCATACAAGAATGTTGCTCTGATCAAGTACTTGTTGCCCTTTGCTTGTGCAGACTTTAGGGTGTAACAGTTTTTCAATCCATCAGGAAAGCTTCTGAGATTCCAAACTTGCTTGTCAACGAAACTTGCTCGGTATTCTGGCAATACAATCCTGCTGACACCACTGTCTATGAAGGATTCATCTGAAATGTAGTTTAGGCCTGTTTTTTGGTCTGTATAGTTAGAATCCTCTGATATCCCACAATCCAAACTGATGAACCCTGCAAAATATTGAGTAAAGGTTATGTTTCTGTAGTCAGTTTCAAACAAAACAAGTCTTGATTCAAATAACCTACATATATAGTATATATGTATATGTAAATGCAACGATAATATTTTTTCTGTAAGAACCTGATTGATCCTGGGCATGAACAAAAACTATGAGGGCAAGAACACCAAAGTATGCAAAGTGGAAATGTTTCCACATCTTAGCCTCCAGTTCTAATTTTTCATGTAAGGAAACTATCATGTCTCGTGTTCTTGTATAAGCTGTTATGAAGTATTTAAGAAACTTTAGTCAACCTTTATTGCTATACAGTAATCATTAACATCAAACAATTACTGGTGTAGATGTCATGCTGAGGTAGTATTCTTATCCCATTACACTACGCGGAATATATATTAAATAGCAGAATCTAAAATAAGTATATGACATATTTACAAAATTGTTGAAATTAATAATACGGTGTTCGTAGGCATAGCCACTTGATTGTACCATGAAATATAGAGTTTGAATCACCTAAGTTCAAAAAAAAAATATATAATATACTTTATGAATAACTTCGTCTTTATACCAAGGGTAAATAAATTATTTACCTAACTAATAAATTTATTTTCTTATAAACATGCTATTTATTTAAAAATTAGTTTTAAAAATATGCTATTTATTTCTTTTAGTTTCCATAAATATGTCTCTTTCCCACTTGAATTAATTTACACCTTGAATTTGTCATTGCAAAGTTAAGATTGATTAATATAGATAAATATAAAAAGCAATATCTATGTTAGAATTAAAAGTGCCAGATTCCATTTTTCTTGTTTATTTCCAAACTTATCTACTCTTTTAAGTCAACCATCTTCAGTTGACTATACAAATTATTTTTCCTTGTGGTGCTATCAAGAATAGGAGGTGTCAAATAACATTTGCTGTTGACACGTTCAACTCATTCCATTTTTTTTTTGTCGATGGAACCATTTTTAATTAATTAATAATATGCATGTTTTTATATAACACCTATAACTGTCATAGTGACGAAGAACCAGGCTTTGTGATCAAGATATATGTAAAATTTCCATGAACGTGCCTAGCTAGAGTTTTCTTATTAATTGGTGGAGAACTTATATGTCTTTATTCTTTTGATTACTCAACAGCCACCTATTTATAAAACTTGGTATTTTATTTAGATACTAAAAAATAAAGTTTAGCCTAGAGCAGTTGATGTACATACCGTTTACCAAAATATGTTTATTTTCAACAAAAATCTATTTGTATTTGTAATTTTATAGTTCCAATTTAATGTTCAATCAATTTGAGATTTTTATTCGCACATTTTCAATAATCCCCTCCTCAAACGAAAAACTCCCCCTTGCAATGATCCATACGGATTCCATCCATCTTCCTCAAACTCTAGGAAGATCATAGCTCCATCTAGATCTTCACTGTGTCAAGCCAGCCATATGTTATCATGCATATCTGATTTCTATCTCAAGAGTCAATTATGCACCACAATTTCTCCATCCTACCAATCTTTGTTCGATTTTTTTCAAGAGTTCATCGGTAAATTTAGAATTTGGCTCTAATATCAATCGTACGGTATTAGAGTTCTATCCCAATGTTAACATCTTGGGAAAAATACCCCAAGTCCTTTAAATCCCATGTCTAATTTCATACTTAACTAATATAAGACAATTAGTTCGCACAATCCCAATAAAATAATCTCTGTAATAATTTAAACTAATGTAGTGGAGAGAAGTATTTTCTTGTCCAACTTTTTTTTTCCCCCGTAATTAAGGCAATTATGTAACACCCGAGTTTCTTCGGTTTACATTTTATAGAAATTTCGTGTAAACATTTACCGTAATCGGTATTTCATGAGGAAGTTCGTTTTAGAACTTAATTTTGTGAAACGAGTTCTTAAGATTTATTAAGACTCGAAAACAAATTGCATGAACTCGCAAAAGACCTTTATGAATGAAAGGAGGTCGTATTTGCACATTTCAAGACAAGTCGACGTTGACCAATAAGTCAGTTAGACCAAAACGGTCGAAAACGTCAAACAAGAATTTTATGATCGCAGTACAAGCGAAATTACTGCTAAAAACTCATTTCTTGACCAAGATGAGTTTGAATAGAATTAAAATCACCTTATAAAAATCAAGCATACTAAGCTAGAGTTCAGGGCGAAAGGATTCGGAAAAATAAGAGAAAAATTTTTCCGATCGAGTTTTTCACAGATCGAAATTTTAAATGCAATGTAATTTTCGATACTGGGTATTTAAGCATCTCAGTATTAAAAATTTATTGCAATGTGTTGAATTACACAATTTTCAAAAAGATTGAACCAAACAAGCCTTTAAGCTTAATTACATCACAATTAAGCTAAATTAGGATATAACCCTTCACACACTTGGACCAATGAGCTTGTGACACCTCATCTATGAGTTGTCAACCACTCCCCACTTCTCTCCCCCTCATGGCCGGCCACTCCAAGCCCCCTTTGGGCAATGGTTTGCAAAAAGTGAGGACCAAATACCAAGATTGGATGCAAATTTGTCTTGGAAAAGAAAGCTAGGATTTCCCCTAGCTAGAAGCACTATTCCTAGGGATTTCAAACCCCAAAAAGACAGCAGCCATTAACCCATTATCAGCCATTCCATTGGCATTTCCCCTCCAAGAAATCCGAGAGAAAGAGAGAGAAGAGAGAGAGAGAGAGATCAAGGGAGTTAAGCCAAAAATTTTGGTGAAGAAACCCCCTAAGCCTTTGGTGTTCTTGTGAGTTCAAGGGAGGGATTTGTTCAAAAATTTTCCCCTCTCTTCCCATCTTGCCGAGTGTTTGGGAGCTAAGAAAATCCAAGAAAAAAATTTCGGGTTTTGGCTAGAATCAAGGGTGAGTGAAGGTGTGATCTAGAGCCAAGAAAAACCAAGGTTTTTGTGAGTTGGTGCTAAGAAGATCCACGAATTTTTAAGGTAAGATTTTTGAGTATTTTCTTCTCTTTTGCCAAGGTTAGTTGGGGGAGGAAGCTAACAAATTTTGTGACCTTTTTTGAGGTCCAAACCGTGCACCTTGGAGGCCAAATCTCAACTAGGATCAAGCTAGTGACACCCCGGATTTTTGAGGTAAAAATCCGAATTTTAACCCTAGTCTTTGGTTCATATTTTTAGTTCATTTCTCAAGGGTTTTATCATGTATTTCAAGCACAAAGTTGTAAGAGCTTAAGCTCATGATTTCGGTTTTAGCCCTAAATAGCTTAGGTTATATTTTTATGCTTGATTTAGGTTTTTGGGTGATTATTTTGCATGTTTGGTTGGAGATATGTTCTATGATTTTTTTTGTGTGTTAGAGATGCATGCTAGGGTTGCTATTTAAGGTTTTATGTCCCTAATATGTTTATCATAATTTTTAGAAGCATGTTTTTAGGGTTTGTATGATGATATGGTTGAGTTATGTTGTATGTATGTTTGTATGTTTTTCTCTCAAAACCGTGGACCAAGGGGTCTCGGCCTTGAGTTGAATCCGAAAACACGGGATTTAAAATATTATGTGTATGAGGGACGTTAGAGGACGTGCATGTGTTAGTAGGTCCCGCATTGGGCGGTCGAGCTAGAGCAACGCATAGGGACGTAAAATTTAGACTAACACCAAAACTGCTCTCGGGTCCAACACCCGGCAGCTCGGAAAAGTGGAATTTACAGGTCCTTAGAGGCCGAATGGGTAAAAACTCAAAACATGAAAGTTGTTCGTTAGGGTGTTTCCTAGGGGGCTACGGGGACAGATTTTAAAAATAAGGCTCCAATGGCCTTTGTTTTTAAGAAAAACCGAGAACTGGTCAGGGTGACCAAGTTCCAACGATTCACACGTGTTCAAACAAAAACTGGTATCAATTGAGCCAGAATCAGAAAATGTTCAAAACATGAAAGTTTTAGATCTTTTTGTTAGCTACAACTTTCATGAAGAAATCGTTTCCAAATTCGTTTTAGATTTTAAGTTATGAATTTTCAAACAAAAGCCATGCAGTGAGCAAAATCTCATGCACGTGATTTTCTAGACCAATGACTAGGAAAAATATTTTTCTAACTTCCAAACACCATTTTCAAACCCGAAAACCATTCCAAAGGCGGTTTTCGATCCCCAAATGTTTTATAGAAATATTTTCAAGTGTTTTGGTAATTTTCAAGACAAGTTTGGGTATTATTCACCAAACTTACTTAAATGAACAAGAAAATGATATTTTTAAACAAGTTCAAGATTTTCAAGGTTAAAATGAAAAAGATACTCCGTTAGTAGCCGGAAAATTATTCCGAGTTACTAGGGCCTTGCCCAAGCCCAGAGTTAACCTTGCAGATTGAGGATTTAAGTTAAGATTATGGTTCTCTACAAGAACCCTTAAATAAATATTCCGTTGTGGGTTACACTGTGTGACCCCTTCACATGTATTAGTAGAGGGACATATAACCGATATATATATATATAGGTTGGTTTAATCCGACATTAAACGATATTAGAATAGAAACCTCACGTGTAAACGTCCATGGGCAGGAGGTGACCTGCGAGCGTGCCCGGAAAAAGGAAATTCGATCACGCGAACGACGAAGACAAGTAAGTACAACGCCGCCTACAGCATAGGCTAGAGTTGTATGTTTACCTAACATGTTTGCTTTACACTGTTTAAGTGTTATTTGATGATTTGCTCGATGGGTGCAATATGATTACTGTATGATGAATGTTTCAAATGCTAATGCCATGCTTTTAAAAAATATGTTTCAAGTATTGTGATTATGCTTACATGAAAAAGTACGCCTGTTCATGCATTGATAGAACATGAGATTAGGAGACATCATATAAGTATGCTCACTAATCTATCAAGTGGAAAGATGTCAAGAAAGACATACAAACAGAATGTTTGAGAAAAGGCCACAAGAGCCAGTGTCGTGCCCCCTGATGACGATCGGGTCGAAAACTTGGGAAATCTCCTCAAGTTGCGCGCCGGGTACGTGCACATCAAGTTAACGGGCCCACAAGTAAAATCAACAAGATAAAGTTTGATACAAGAAAGCAAGCATAACTGGACATAAACGGTTCATGCATTTCACGATAGAATGTCAAGTTTAAGATGAAGAAGTCGATGATATGATGCCATGTTTATGCTTTCATGTTTAAGATGCCATGAAAAAGGTTATGTATGTTCATGTAATTGATTTGCGGTATAGGAGTTGTACTTGCTGAGCTTTCGCTCATTGTCTGAAGTTTATGCTGTAGGTAAACAGCCTGTTCTGAAATAACTGCATGGTGGAGGGTGAAGCCGGTGGCTGTGAAATGATGAATGGGTTGGGGTTCGCAACTCCGATGGATTTAATTAAGAAATCTATTTTGAGAAAACAGACAGTTATTTTATTTACGTATGAGTGTATGTAAATATTTCTAAGTATAATGCTTCCGCTATTAAAAAAAAAAAAAAAAAAAAATCCCCACTATTTTCAGGATTAAAAATGGGATAAAACAAGTTTAAGTTCAAGCAAGTTAAGTACAGTGACGGCCTGTGCAAGGCGGGTCGTCACAAATTATATATAATGTCAAACCTATTAGCTTCTGTAATACATCAATTATACAAGTGATAAATTCCTTGACTATGATAGAGGACTAAGCGTGCTTTTGGCTCGCCGATTGGAGATAAAATTTTTAAGTGTAGTTGGTTGACTTTTCAAAAACTAATTATAAATTTATTGACTTTTCAGAAAAAGACAAAAATTAAAATGAAAAAGTACAGTTTAGTTGGAGTTGAATGGCGCCAAACAGAGTCTAAGAATAATTTAGACTGTCGCTTTTGTGACATCAACTTGTGACGTTGCTCCATCTTAAAAATAAAAAAATAAAAATGAGAGAGACGGTCCTAGATTAATTATGGTGGAGTTTTGGCAGTTCTTATAGAGCTAGAGATAATTTGTTAATTCCCTAAAATCTTCCCCAACGTCTAACTATCATGGTTGTCAGAGTATGAGATTGGGAATCAAGTGTGAAAATTAAGAATCTCGACAGAGACATGCATGAAAATTTAATTCGAATATTATTTTTTATGGCACTATTTTTCTCGATCATATACCCTTTTAAGAATCTTCGAGATGTATATCTATATATATATATATATATATATATGCGTAATCAAGCCCAAATAGGATCTTTTATTATAACAACAACGAAAGAAAAAAACCCAATTTGATGATCTAGACCACTAACTATGCTTTCGAGTTTCAAGATTATTTTCTCTGATGGCGTCGTGGCTATTTGTCCTACGCAGACAGACTCGACCTAAAAGGTCCAAATTTGTGCTCAACATATATTAATTATCACCACCAAAAAAAAAAAAAAAAAATTAAAAAAAAAAAAAAGGTAAAAAAAAATAAAAAATTAAAAAAAAACAGTGGTCCAATAGTTAAAGATTTTTGTGAGTGTAGCTCTATATTTTATTGGTAATTATATATGTGATTTTGATTTATTCAAATGTCAATTTTTCTAAACGGCAAATGGTTTAACTTATATACAGGTCACGAGACTAATAATTGACGGCTAACGGTAAATTTTTCCGTTTTAACCACATGTATGAATCAACCAACGAGCACAAATAATTAACATCATTAAAAAAGTTGGTATTTCAATTAAGAAAGTACTTAAACTACATTTATGATAAGTTCATAGTGGAATGTTGTAAGTTTTGAGTTCTACAAGATAAAGTGAGACAACCTCTATTATTTAGGAATCTAAAATTTGAAATTAACCCAAGAAATATAATGTTTTTTCGGTTTTAAAAAAAAGAAGAGAAAATGTGAGATTTAAAATGAAAATTTTATGGTGGAAACTGTTTATTTACCTTATCGATAGACACTGTTGTTTTAACTATTTGATTAACTTTTCAATGATTTGATGCACGAGTGTCCATGTTAACAATTTAGAGCACACAAAGTTGTGAATTTGTCCTGCATCATTAAAATCATTGTTGGGTATTTATATATAAATTGCTCATTTATTGTATTTAAGTTAATTTTGTCTTTTTAAAAATGATTTCTATTCAAACTCATTTAACAGTAGGTTCTGTACATTATAATTTAAAATATACAGTTCCTATGAATTTTTTTTTTTTTTTTCTAAAAACATATTTAAAAAAGGCCATGTTTGCACAAATTCATTTTTTCACTAGATAATTTACATTTACAAGGTAACGAATTAACTTTCTTGTATCTATTTCGCAATATTAAGGACAACTACCAAGATTATTTGGCAAGGTTCCAACAAAATGCTAAATTTGCTAGTCCTTTGCTTCTAATTCTTCCTTGATATTAATTATAAAAAAATAAGGGGGAAAAAAAATGAAACTCAACAACATTTGTGTACATTGCATATTCTCTCACATAGAGTAAAATAGTTCAAAGTTAAATGATCAGTAGACATCCTTTTTGTAACTAAATCGCAAAGCTATCACTTCATTTGTGCCTGTTTATAGTAGCCCCTTAATCAAGCCAAATCAGTGGGATTCAAGGTCTCTCTCAAATCTCTCCTCGAAAGATTCTTGTACATTGTACTACATAGGTAGAGTTCTAGAAAAGCATCCCAAAAAATAAAATAAAATAAAATAAAACAAAATAAATGACAGTAACATGTCGAAGGAATGCGACAGCTGCAGCGGAGATACACAAAATAATTAAATAATAATAATAATAATAATAAAAACTGTGGCTTTGTTGTGACGAACTATTTGTCCACGTGGATGTATCTCCATTAATGCCTCTCAAGGCCACAACTTTCATTGGAGTACCAAATATATATCTTGAAAAAAATCCAAAAACCATGCTTTTGACCTTGCATCAGCGTGACCTGCCCTAGCCACATGTACGTTACATGTATACATAGTTGTAGCCCCCTATTAACACCTTTATAAACTGATATTTATAACTTCTCTTTTACATTATATTCATTTTTTACACTAATATATAGTAGTAATTAGTATTATCATGTTATTAGATTCTAAAAAGAAAGTTACATTTCCTTTAAAAAAACAAAAAACAAAAACAAAAGTTGTATTAAATTAACTAATAATTACAAGATTTTAAATAAAATATTACAATTGTCGGACTCGAGATATGTTCTATAAGTTCATATATGAATGTTATGAAATTTGTTAAATAATGTGCATATTTAATTATTATGGTGCTAAGTAATGATACTGTCGTTTTTAGCATTATTTGTCTTTTTAGTACATCCTTAAATTCCTCTCTATAAATACGTGCCGATGCTGCACAAGACTGGCCATGAGAGACACAACAGCTATAACATTCACACTACACTAGTATTGTCGCAGTTAGGACTAGATATCGTGATGTACTTTATGGCAACCGAGCTCTTGTGCATGAGCCCTGGATGCTTCTTCGCACACAAACTCAGTACATCACAAAGTGCACGCAAGCCTCTTCAAGGCATTGCCTCCACCACTTCCCGGCCCTCTCAGCTGGTCCGCTGTTCTGCCGGTCAAACTTCAGGTTTAACTGACAGACGACAGTCCGCTAATTACCAGCCGTCTTCTTGGAGCTACGATTTTCTGCAGTCCCTGGAAGCTAATTACCATGTATGATATGATCTCCTAAACATGCTGTACTTCTTAAACTCTTTTTTTCTTTTTTTTGGTAACTAGTTAAAACGTTAATTTTGTATGCAGGATCAAACATACAAGGAGAAGTGGAGAAATTAGAGAAAGAAGTGAAGCGCATGATTAACAAAGAGGACGCTTCATTGATGACCACACTTGATTTGATTGATGACATCCAACGGTTGGGATTGGGGTACAGATTTGAGGAAGAAATAAGGAAAGCACTTGAAAGGATTTCCTCATTAGATGGATTTAATTCCGGAATCGAGAAAAGCCTACACGCTACTGCTCTCGGTTTCAGACTCCTTAGACAACATGGGTTTAACAATGTTTCTCAAGGTATTAATTTTTGGATCAAATTTTTGTCCAAATTTTCAAAACAAGATTCATTCTAGAGAAAAAAAAAAAAAAAAAAAAAAAAAAAAAAAAAAGCCCTCTAATGACAAGCTTTTGATATAATAACCTTAAAAAAAGTTCACCTTAAAAAAATGAAGTTTATAATGCTTTCTTGGATTCCAAGTTTTCCAACTAATTCAGATGTCTTGAATATAATGGTTGACTTTAACTATCTTTAGAAAATTAGAAGAAATTTTTAATCTGTCACGTGGTATAGTTACATATAAATCTTTACCTGTTAGTCCGTAAATCTATACTTGAAAATAGTTTGACAAATAAGATTAATTAGATTTAGAACCTTCTTTTTTTTCATTTTTTTTTTTTTAATATGTTTTGTTTTTCCAGCTGTTTTAGGTTGTATTTGCAAGAGACAGGTGTTACGTGGCTTATGCTCGGTCACATATATATATATATATATATTTTTGTTTTTTTGGGTTCACATATCATGATTTTCTTTTGAAAAAGTATGACATAAAATTAGAATATTTAACTTTTGTCTCCTACGTTGGGCCGGACAGAAAAAGACAAAATCAAAGAAAGAGTACCTTTTTTTTTTTTTTTTTTTTTGCTAGACAAAGAAAGAGTACTTACAAATTAAATTTAGGGTGAGTTTGGATGTCAAATTCAAATTCAAACTCATAGATTTAAATTTAATTTTTATCTTTTTATGAAAAAGTTTTTTGTCTTTTCTGAAAAAGTCAATAAAAATTATTATTGAAATTTAAAAATCTTAACTCAAACTCATACATAAACAGGCCCTTAAAGACTGTTCTGTAATTAACTTTTTGTTTTTGTTTATTCTCTGTCTAAGTTCTGTAAATAATAGCTTTTACTATTAGAAACTAAGGAGTTAAATTAAAGACAAAATCAAAGAAAGTATACTAACATATCAAATAAATAAACTGCTCTGTAAATAAGTAAATAACTTTTATTTATTTAGAACTTAAGGAATTAAATATTGTCTATCACTAATTATGGTATAGTCCCATAATAATTCTCACCAAAATTGTTAATAGACACGGTAGGCGATCATTTTTAACATCGGACTTTTAGAAAACTGTGGTTAAATAGGCGATCACTTTTTCTGTTTTTATTATTATTATTTTTTTATTAACATTTTTTTTAATCATTGCAATTTAAGAAGGGTTTGAAGGGAAGGAAAATAAAGAAAGGAAAAAACATTTCAAAAATTAAATAAATATATAAACAGCCTTTAGCGTTAGAAAGAAATTAAAGATGCTGAGTACCATACTATACTGATCAATCAATTTAATTATACTTAAGTTCAACAAAAAAATCAATTTAATTATACTTGTCATATAATTTTTAATTTTTATTTATTATTATTTTTTTTGTGTGGTAAATATACTTGCTATACAAGTTAAACTAATAAAGATTGTGTTTGTTATGACTAAGACAGATATTTTCAAGATCATCAAAGATCAAAATGGCAGTTTCAAGGAGTCCCTCTCCAAAGATGTCAAAGGCATGCTAAGTCTCTACGAGGCTTCGCATCTTGCTTTTCAAGGCGAGAGCCTCTTGGACGAGGCCAGGGAATTCACACGGACGCATCTCAATGACCTAATTAGATCTGATGATTTAAGCAAAGACGTCACAGAGGAAATTAGGCAAGCATTGGAGCTTCCTTTGCACCACAGAATGAAAGGCTGGAAGCTGAACGGTACATAGAAGAATATGCTAAAAGGTCTGACGCAAACAGAGTTCTACTCGAATTCGCCAAGTGGGATTTCAACATGGTGCAATTGACACTGCAGAATGATCTTAAAGACTTGTCAAGGTATGTAGATTTACAGTTTATTATGAAAAGAAAGCATGTGAGAAGTACATGTAGTACATAACTAGTCATGAAAGTTAAGATGTTTCCGCTTAATTTGTTAGCTAGTTTCACATCATGAATTTAACTATTGGGATTGACTTGAAATTTGAATTAGGTGGTGGAAAGATGTGGGATTGACAAACAAGTTGAGCTTTGCAAGAGACAGACTTGTGGAGTCCTTTTTTTGGACCGTTGGGATGGTGTTTGAACCTCAATATAGAAGGCTCCGCAAAGAGTTAACGAAAGTGGTTGCTTTCATGATAGTCATTGACGACGTCTATGATGTCTACGGTACTGTGGATGAACTAGAGCTATTTACCGATGCCATTGAAAGGTTGGTGTTATGGTAACTTAAATCCCCACAAAAACATTTGTAAAATTAGAAAAAATCATGATTAATTTTTGTTTAATTTTTTGAGATGTAATTTCAGATGGGAGGTCCAGGCTGTGCAGAATCTTCCAGACTACATGAGGATATGCTTCCTAGCTCTCTACAACACTATCAACTACTTGGTTTACGAAACTCTCAAAGAGCGAGATGAGTACATTCTTCCCTACCTCACAAAAGCTGTAAGAAACTAGCTATGTTCATATTTTACTTGAGCCAATTTTGTAATTTTTCATTTTGAAAAAAAGATTTTCAGTTAATTTCTGGCCGTGTGGTGACTTTGGTATTTATTTTGTTTTGTTTTTATTTTTTTATTTTTTATGTACTTTTAGTGGGCTGACATGTGCAAAGCTTTTCTACAAGAAAAGAAATGGACACGAAACAAGGAAACGCCAAGTTTTGAGGACTACCTTGAGAATGGGTGGGTGTCATCATCAGGAGGACTCTTGTTGGTTAATGCATATCTGTTAATAAGCCAAGATATCACAAAGCAAGGGCTTGAGAGCTTGGAGAATTACCACAATCTCTTGCGATGGCCGTCTATCATTTTTCGGCTTGCCAATGATTTGGCAACTTCATCGGTATTATATGATCATGATTAGCGAATCTACTTTCCTTTATTTCACTTTTAGATTTCTTAACATATGGCCAAATATGTAACATCGATTCTTTTTATTTATTTTTTCCCTATTGTAAAAAAATGCAGGCGGAACTCGAAAGAGGTGAAACTACCAACTCAATTTCGTGCATCATGAGCGACACTGGCCTTTTTGAGGAATCTGCTCGTCAACACCTAAGAAATTTGATTGAAGAAACATGGAAGCAGATGAACAAAGACGCAATGTCTGGCGAGTCTCCGTTCACAAAGCCTTTTCTGGAGACAGCAGGCAACCTTGCTCGGATTGCGCAATGCCAATACCAGCATGGAGATGGGCTTGGAAATCCTGACACAAAATCAAAGGACCGAGTTTTTTCTCTTATAATCGACCCCATGAAGTAACATAACAATATTTTCTTCTTCAAACTGTAATAATTCAAGATACGATGGTACCATATAATGATGTTAGAAATAGAAATAGAAATATTGAGCTAACAAATATATAGGAACAGAACATACATATAAATGATATAATCAACATACCGGATACTATCTCCGGATATATATATATATATATATATATAACATAATGTAAGTGTATGTTATGTAAATATTCCCTTTTGAACATATGTTATGTAAATGTAAGTGTGTGCTAATTAATTCATCTCACTTTATCTAGCTAGTCATATTTGCAAAAGTACGCAGTTCAAAGCTATGATATTAGGTAGATAATTTCTTAATCTCTGTTTGAACGCAGTAAATATATCCAAAGTAAATTTTTTGGAGTTTTAGGCCCAGTCTAGTGCAATCCAAATAAATCTTTGTAATTAAGCAAAATAGAATTAGTCGACAGTGATCCAAAGCAAACGCATTAATTCCACATCCTCCACCTTTACACGAGGCATTAATTGTTGCGTTCGTTCACATAAATTTTCTTATGAACCAAAACATCACAAAGCAAGAACCGGCCCTGTTTTGTTCCAGCAGGGTCGCCACTGCTTTGAGGAAAAAAATAAAAAAAATAAAAATAAAAATCAAACAGTCATTTTCTACAAGTCTAGGATTAAATTGTAAATTTCTGCAAAAATAGTAAAATGTGATGTGCTCAGAGGAAGAAAACAAAGACCAACTGTCACGCCCCGACTTCCCACGCCGGGTCGTCACCTTACTTACATACTTAACTTAAACTTGCGGAAAATTTGGAAGAATTTTTTTTTTTCTTTAAAACTTTAAAACTTTATTTTAAAACTTCCAACTTGAACCTCATGCTCAAACTCATACTCGTACTTACTTATAGGTACTTACTTGAGTACCAAGTTTTCTCATCTCATACGAAAGCTATCATACTTGGATAGTGAACCAACCCGACTTAATGCGAATCGATACCACATGAGGCAACTTGCTTGCCATAAATACATAAACTTTGTCACCCATCCTTAAAACACCATGAAAATCCTTTTTCATTACAACATATTTTATAGAGTATATTTTTCAAAACTTGTGGCGGTGTCCATCCCACATTTCACAGCCCGCTGAACCAGCCCTCCACAGTATTGCATCAGAGATTGCTGGCAGGTTGCTTACCTACAGCATAGACGTAAGACGTGAGCTTTCGCTCAGCAAGTACAACTGTTACATCCGCGACACAAAACAAATCATTATGCATGAACCAATTATGATTTCTTATGAATCATTTATGAATTCATAATTTAATTTAGGTCTATTCCTTTACTTATCATGTGTGCTCGTATCGTGGTACATAGCCAAGGAATGGTTGAAGGCGGCAGTCCGTTTTAACTCAAACCATAAAACACAAAGTTTAACATGGAGTAGTTTAGGTAGCCATCCAATCCAACTCAAACCATGAATCATACCATTTAAACTCGCCTTTGTGGCAAGTCGACACGACACAACATCCTACTTGTCTTGTTCTTACCAGGTGGTTTAATATTAGTGAACATGTTTCATGATGCCACAATATTATAACATAATCAACATTTACCATAACATGGCCTTCTTGAAAACATGACATTTCTGGAACCATGGCATTTTTGAAAACATGGCATAACATGTCATAACATAACTTAGCACATCATAGCCATAGCATAGCATCACATATCATCACATACCATCACATTAGGCAAGTAACAACAAAGGGCCTATGCTGTAGGCGGAGTTGTACTTACTTGGTTAGCTGTGTCCTATTTCGTGCGACTCCAAGGTGAGGCACAATGACAGGCTATCTCCAGTTATGTCCTACGTAACGCTGCTCCTCTTTCGGGTACAGCTGCAGGTTTCCTCCTGCTTGATGAAGGATATAGATAAGAGTCTAATCCTTGCTGTGGAATGTTGGTGTCCTAACCAACATGCCTACAAAATCTTAGTTGTATGTCCTTCTGATATCTCACTTGGTCACGATTAGTCATCCTACTGTTTAAGAATAATCGAACTTTGATTATTCCTTAAGAGGCTACGTTGGATAACCTCTTGGGTTAGGCCCTTGCATACCGCTAGGTTTTCTTAAAAACCTTGGGTTTTATAATTTATTGGGTTATTTCTATTACTCCCTTCTCTTATCCTTATTATGGGTTTTCGATATCCTTAGGGTTATAGTGGGTAACCCTTAAGGCTATACTTAATTAAATGTTGGGTCAACCAAAGTCAATATTTGATCAACTAATGGTCAACCCTTTGACTTTTTGGTCAACTTTGACTTTCTTGGTCAAACTTTGACCAACATGAAATCATGAAATTTCATCACGCCATTTTCCTTAAAATGCCTTATACTAGGCTAAGTAATCTATCGTTGAGTCTCGTAGCTAATTAACTGAGAACTCAAACTTATACTGTTATTCCATTCCAATCATGATCCAGACTTAGGTTTTCCTTGTTTCTAAGGAAATCTAGAGTCATAAAAATTCGGGTTATTACACCCTACCCTCCTTAAAAGATTTTCGTCCTCGAAAATTCGAATAATCCTGAGTGGCTTCTTTTTTTCAAATCCACCATCAATCCATAACAAGTTACTATGGATTGAATAACTTGTTCATGTTCCCATTTTAATACCCTAATGGGATCATGTCTTTTTTTTTTTTATATAGAACCATAATCTTCTTTCTACATCATCATAATATATTCCTCATACTCTCATGCTTTCATTTCATACCATCATACTTTCCTTTCATACTGCATCACAAGAACTATTTACATGAAAAACTGAGCAAGTATATCATATAACTTGCCATGTTTGAAAAGCTTATATATAACTTTTCCATACTTTAAAAACATATTATATCACATAGCTTTTTCATATTTAAAAAGCATATTGTGTCTTATTATCTTGTCTTAACATGTGGGCCCATAGTGTACGTACCAAAAGCGCGCAGCCTCCAGACAAAGCTAGGGTTTGCAAGGTCCCTAACAGTTCTGGGAATTTTATAAGCCTTTGCGATTTTACAAAAGGTCTTATAAACTTGGTCTTGACCCTTCACGATCACGGACGGTCAAGATCACAACTGAAACATGTAGCCTCCACGATCACGGGAGGTTGGTACGACACCTTACTGTTACTTGTCTTTTTATATATCTTAATATGTTCTTACATTTAAGATACTTTTTGGAATCTTTTCCAATTCAATGATGAAAATCAATAATAAATAGTATTATTGAAAACATATTACTGTTCAAGTGATGCAATGAAAGGTATCCTTGTATCAACTAGCAACTTGTTAGCTAGTAGAAACGTTCTTCTTGCCTTTAGCATTTCCTTTAAAGCTCAAAGGCATAATCATAGTTCTAAGGGATATCTAAAACTCCCAATCATCATCTCATAATTTACATTACTTAAATGGTTGTCTTCAGTCGACCTTAATCATCCATTATATGTCGACTTCAAGGTTGGTGCCATCGACCTTAACCTCGTTAACTTCATATCATCAAATCTCATAATCATCATCCTTATCATAAAAAAAATCATAGCCTAATAAATTGTTGTTGGTAGCATATTGCTTATTTGCTACCCCCAAACTAAGGCATCCTCAAAATCTTCCCCATGTCTAATATTTCTCTTATGGGCAAAAGTTTCACAATCAGGAAACTTAACTTCCATGATCTCAATCCAATTCCTTAAATGGAACGATTCCTTATCACTATACCCAAAATGAGACGATAGGCTATCTAATCTTAGAGCCTACTCATTTCTTATTGCTATTCTAGCGATCATCATATCGTAAGCTTAGTTTATCCATCGCGCTTCCACTGTGCGACTCTGATTTACTGGCAATAAAAGCCCATAAACTCGTTCGGATAAGCATGTCAACTGCAACATAGCTGACGTATCGTCTCATGTACATATCCTAGTACATCTCGATATTGTGGTGATACATGGGCGATCCTTGCTGTCGTCAAGAAATCCATTTAGGAATCTCCTCTCAAGATCCTCTTGGCCAAGGCTCCTTGCACGAGCTTCCTTGACTAGACGTCGGCTCGACTGGCAAGCACATCCTGAAGATGCGTCCCTGTATGACATAATCTGAGGAGGGTCTCCATATCGTGCAACCACTCCTTGAGTCTTATTGAAGATGCGAAGCTTTTCCTCCATTCCTCGGAATGTCAACGGAGCCTCGTGGTCCTCTTTAGTTCGACCCAAATTTAACACTAGATACATGCCATTATATTAATCTTATAAACAAAGTAAGAAAACAAACTTACAAAACTGTGACGCTGGCAGCAGAACTGTGAAACTGGATGGCAGGAACTCTGCTCTGATACCAAACTGTCACGCCCCGACTTCCCACGCCGGGTCGTCACCTTACTTACATACTTAACTTAAACTTGCGGAAAATTTGGAAGAATTTTTTTTTTCTTTAAAACTTTAAAACTTTATTTTAAAACTTCCAACTTGAACCTCATGCTCAAACTCATACTCGTACTTACTTATAGGTACTTACTTGAGTACCAAGTTTTCTCATCTCATACGAAAGCTATCATACTTGGATAGTGGACCAAACCCGACTTAATGCGAATCGATACCACATGAGGCAACTTGCTTGCCATAAATACATAAACTTTGTCACCCATCCTTAAAACACCATGAAAATCCTTTTTCATTACAACATATTTTATAGAGTATATTTTTCAAAACTTGTGGCGGTGTCCATCCCACATTTCACAGCCCGCTGAACCAGCCCTCCACAGTATTGCATCAGAGATTGCTGGCAGGTTGCTTACCTACAGCATAGACGTAAGACGTGAGCTTTCGCTCAGCAAGTACAATTGTTACATCCGCGACACAAAACAAATCATTATGCATGAACCAATTATGATTTCTTATGAATCATTTATGAATTCATAATTTAATTTAGGTCTATTCCTTTACTTATCATGTTTGCTCGTATCGTGGTACATAGCCAAGGAATGGTTGAAGGCGGCAGTCCGTTTTAACTCAAACCATAAAACACAAAGTTTAACATGGAGTAGTTTAGGTAGCCATCCAATCCAACTCAAACCATGAATCATACCATTTAAACTCGCCTTTGTGGCAAGTCGACACGACACAACATCCTACTTGTCTTGTTCTTACCAGGTGGTTTAATATTAGTGAACATGCTTCATGTGTGACGACCCGCCTTGCACAAGCCGTCACTTGACTTAAACTTACTTGAACTTAAACTTGTTTTATCCCATTTTTAATCATGAAAATAGTGGGGATTTTTTTTTTTTTTTTTTTAATAGCAGAAGCATTATACTTAGAAATTATTTACATACACTCATACGTAAATAAAATAACTATCTGTTTTCTCAAAATAGATATATTAATGAAATCTTTCTGAGTTGCGAACCCCAACCCGTTCATCATTTCACAGCCACCGGATTCACCCTCCACCATGCAGTTAATTCAAAGCAGGTTGTTTACCTACAGCATAAACTTCAAACAATGAGCGAAAGCTCAGCAAGTACAACTCCTATACCGCAAACCAATTAAATGAAACATACATAACCTTTTACATGACATCTTAATCATAAACATGGCATCATATCATCGATTTATTCATCTTAAACATGACATTCTATCGTGAAATGCATGAACCGTTTATGTCCAGTTATGCTTGCTTTCTTGCTATCACACTTTAACTTGTTGATTTTACTTGTGGGCCCGTTAACTTGATGTGCTCGTACCCGGCGCGCAGCTTGAGGAGATTACCCAAGCTTTCGACCCGATCGTCATCAGGGGGCACGACACTGGCTCTTGTGGCTTTTTCTCAAACATTCTGTTTGTATGTCTTTCTTGACATCTTTCCACTTGATAGATTAGTGAGCATACTTATATGATGTCTCCTAATCTCATGTTCTATCAATGCATGAACAGGCGTACTTTTTCATGTAAGCATAATCACAATACTTGAAACATTTTTTTTAAAAGCATGGCATTAGCATTTGAAACATTCATCATACAGTAATCATATTGCACCCATCGAGCAAATCATCAAATAACACTTAAACAGTGTAAAGCAAACATGTTAGGTAAACATACAACTCTAGCCTATGCTGTAGGCGGCGTTGTACTTACCTTGTCTTCGTTGTTCGCGTGATCTAATTTCGTTTCCAGAGCACGCTCGCAGGTCACCTCCTGCCCATGGACGTTTACACGTAAGGTCTCTATTCTAGGATCGTTTAATGTCGGATTAAACCAACATATATATATATATATATCGGTTATATGTCCCTCTACTAATCACATGTGAAGGGGTCACACGGCGTAACCCACAACAGAAAAATTAATTAAGGGTTCATGTAGAGAATCATAATCTTAACTTAAACCTTAAACCGCAAGGTTAACTCTGGGCTTGGGCAAGGCCCTAGTAACTCGGAATAATTTTCCGGCTACTAACGCAGTATCTTATTCATTTTAATCTTGAAAACCTTGAACTTGTTTAAAAATATCATTTTCTTGTTTATTTAAGTAAGTTTGGTGAATAACACCCAAACTTGTCTTGAAAATTACAAAACACTTGTAAATATTTCTATAAAACATTTGGGGATCGAAAACCGCCTTTGGAACGGTTTTCGGGTTTGAAAATGATGTTTGAAAGTTAGAAAACGTTTTTCCTAGTCATTGGTCTAGACAATCCCGTGCATGAGATTTTGCTCACTGCACGGCTTTTGTTTGAAAATTCATAACTTAAAATCTAAAACGAATTTGGAAACACTTTCTTCATAAAAGTTGTAGTTAACAAAAAGATCTAAAACTTTCATGTTTTGAACATTTTCTGATTCTGGCTCAATTGATACCAGTTTTTGTTTGAACACATGTGAATCGTTGGAACTTGGTCACCCTGACCAGTTCTCGGTTTTTCTTAAAAACAAAGTCCATTGGAGCCTTATTTTTGAAATCTGTCCGCGCTGTCCCCTAGGAAACACCCTAACGAACAACTTTCAGTGTTTTAAGTTTTTACCCATTCGGCCTCTAAGGACCTGTAAATCCCACTTTTCCGAGCTGCCGGGTGTTGGACCCGAGAGCAGTTTTGGTGTTAGTCCAAATTTTACGTCTCTATGCGTCGTTCTAGCTCGACCGCCCAATGCGGGACCTACTAACACATGCACGTCCTCTAACGTCCCTCATACACATAAATTTTAAATCCCGTGTTTGCGGATTCGACTCAAGGCCGAGACCCCTTGGTCCACGGTTTTGAGAGAGAAACATACAAAACATACATACAACATAACTCAACCATATCATCATACAAACCCTAGAACATGCATCTAGAATTTTGATAAACATATTAGGGACATAAAACCCTTAAAATAGAAACCCTAGCATGCATCTCTAGCACACAAAAATCATAGAGCATATATCCAACCAAACATGCAAAATAATCACCTCAAAAACCTAAATCAAGCATAAAAATATAACCTAAGCTATTTAGGGCTAAAACCGAAAATTATGAGCTTAAGCTCTTACAACTTTTTGTGCTTGAAATACATGGTAAAACCCTTGAGAAAATGAACCAAAAATTTGAACCAAAAACTAGGGTTAAAGTTCGGATTTTTACCTCAAGAAATCCGGTGTGTCACTAGCTTGATCCTAGTCGAAAATTAGCCTCCAAGGTGCACGGTTTGGACCTCAAAAATGGTCACAAAAATTTGTTAACTTCCTCCCCCAACCAACCTTGGCAAAAGAAGAGAAAACGACCAAAAATCTTACCTTAAATCCGTGGATCTCCTAGAGCATCAACTCACCAAAGTGGTTGGTTTTTCTTGGCTCTTGATCACACCCTCACTCAACCCTTGATTCTAGCCAAACCCGAAAATTTTTTTCTTGGATTTTCTTAGCTCCCAAACACTCGGCAAGATGGGGAAGAGAGGGGAAAATTTTTGAACAAATCCCTCCCTTGAACTCACAAGAAAACCAAAGGCTTAGGGGGTTTCTTCACCAAAATTTTTGGCTAACTCCCTTGATCTCTCTCTCTCTCTCTCTTCTCTCTCTCTCTCTCGGATTTTTTTGGAGGAGATATGCCAATGGAATGGCTGATAATGGGTTAATGGCTGCTGTCTTTTTGGGGTTTGAAATCCCTAGGAATAGTGCCTCTAGCTAGGGGAAATCCTAGCTTTCTTTTCCAAGGTAAATTTGCATCCAATCTTGGTATTTGGTCCTCACTTTTTGCAAACCAATGCCCAAAGGGGCTTGGAGTGGCCGGCCATGAGGGGGAGAGAAGTGGGGAGTGGTTGACAACTCATAGATGAGGTGTCACAAGCTCATTGGTCCAAGTGTGTGAAGGGTTATATCCTAACTTAGCTTAATTGTGATGTAATTAAGCTTAAAGGCTTGTTTGGTTCAATCTTTTTGAAAAATTGTGTAATTCAACACATTGCAATAAATTTTTAATACTGAGGTGCTTAAATACCCAGTATCGAAAATTACATTGCATTTAAAATTTCGATCTGTGAAAAACTCGATCGGAAAAATTTTTCTCTTATTTTTCCGAATCCTTTCGCCCTGAACTCTAGCTTAGTATGCTTGATTTTTCTAAGGTGATTTTAATTCTATTCAAACTCATCTTGATCAAGAAATGAGTTTTTAGCAGTAATTTCGCTTGTACTGCGATCATAAAATTCTTGTTTGACGTTTTCGACCGTTTTGGTCTAACTGACTTATTGGTCAACGTCGACTTGTCTTGAAATGTGCAAATACGACCTCCTTTCACTCACAAAGGTCTTTTGCAAGTTCATGCAATTTGTTTTTGAGTCTTAATAAATCTTAAGAACTCTTGTCACAAAATTAAGTTCTAGAACGAACTTCCTCATGAAATACCGATTACGGTAAATATTCACACGAAATTTCTATAAAATATGAACCGAAGAAATTCGGGTATTACATCATGATGCCACAATATTATAACATAATCAACATTTACCATAACATGGCCTTCTTGAAAACATGACATTTCTGGAACCATGGCATTTTTGAAAACATGGCATAACATGTCATAACATAACTTAGCACATCATAGCCATAGCATAGCATCACATATCATCACATACCATCACATTAGGCAAGTAACAACAAAGGGCCTATGCTGTAGGCGGAGTTGTACTTACTTGGTTAGCTGTGTCCTATTTCGTGCGACTCCAAGGTGAGGCACAATGACAGGCTATCTCCAGTTATGTCCTACGTAATGCTGCTCCTCTTTCGGGTACAGCTGCAGGTTTCCTCCTGCTTGATGAAGGATATAGATAAGAGTCTAATCCTTGCTGTGGAATGTTGGTGTCCTAACCAACATGCCTACAAAATCTTAGTTGTATGTCCTTCTGATATCTCACTTGGTCACGATTAGTCATCCTACTGTTTAAGAATAATCGAACTTTGATTATTCCTTAAGAGGCTACGTTGGATAACCTCTTGGGTTAGGCCCTTGCATACCGCTAGGTTTTCTTAAAAACCTTGGGTTTTATAATTTATTGGGTTATTTCTATTACTCCCTTCTCTTATCCTTATTATGGGTTTTCGATATCCTTAGGGTTATAGTGGGTAACCCTTAAGGCTATACTTAATTAAATGTTGGGTCAACCAAAGTCAATATTTGATCAACTAATGGTCAACCCTTTGACTTTTTGGTCAACTTTGACTTTCTTGGTCAAACTTTGACCAACATGAAATCATGAAATTTCATCACGCCATTTTTCTTAAAATGCCTTATACTAGGCTAAGTAATCTATCGTTGAGTCTCGTAGCTAATTAACTGAGAACTCAAACTTATACTGTTATTCCATTCCAATCATGATCCAGACTTAGGTTTTCCTTGTTTCTAAGGAAATCTAGAGTCATAAAAATTCGGGTTATTACACCAACAACCCGAAAACTACTACAAAAGGGATTTCTAATATCACTTTCAACTCAGTTGTGTTAATCAAGCGTGACAAATCATGCGTGACACCAATAGTGTCTCAAAGGAATTTGGTTATCAAAACACAAGGAATTTGCAGGTTGCTACAACTATTGGAAAAGGATGAACAAAGATGTACATAGCTGAAGAGATTCTCCGTTTGCAAAGCGTTTTGTAGAGACAACAATTAATTACCTTGCTTACTCTATTTCCTACCTGATACTAGATCGAAGAACCAAGTCTTTTCTTTAATAATAGTTCCCAATCAGTAAGAAATCATCCCCTACCTCGTAACATATATGGATTTTAAATCTTGACAATCATTCAAGAAATTGAGAAACAACGATGAAACGCTAATACGCTAAGAAACGACATGGGAAAAAAATAATAGTAAGAGAAATGAAATGGAATTAATTTTTGTATTAAGCATTTTAAGGTCGTACCCTATATCATTTTGGAAAACTGTGCAGTTATATTCCACCGGTTCATTTTGCATTTATGCTCAAATCTTATATTTTCTCATGCCAAAGGTCAATTTTGATATGAAAAGGAGGATCTAGATGTCCTTAAAGAAACATTAATGATAATAAGTCAAGAGAAATTTAAAACTAGATAGTTACTAATTACAATTTTAAAAAAAAGGACGAAAAATGGAAACAACAACAAAAACAACTGTCCTGAATACAAAAAGGAATGTGACAATGTAAGAAAACGGCTGAAGAAATCGAGAAGAAAACGATGAAATCCCAAGAAATAAATTACAAAATAAAAAATGTCGAAATATATATTAAAAAAAATAAACTATTAAAAACAAAACAATGACAAACGACATTGATATAACATCAAAACCTTAAAACAAAGAAACCAACGACAAAGACTTGAAGGGTGAATGTGGAATCCGAATATGCCAACACGTTTTCCACACATGAGCTCTAGAATTTCTCCTATATAGCAGGCATGGGACAAGGTCCCCCTCCTTATATTTAATATTATTTAGGTATTGAAGTAGAAATTTAATTAGGTCTGAGTGTCCAAATTTCCATGAGCAATTAAGATATCATTGTGTCTATTTAACTAAAAGATTGTCCATGATGTGATTTCTCTCTCCATGAGCAAATTAAAACGTTTATTTATTTATTATTACTTTTTTTTTTTTTTTTTTTGGTGTAATCTCTAATACCTTTCGAACTAATAAGAAAAAGGTGAATAAAGCCTAAATTAAGGTCAGCTCTACTCCACAAGTCAAAATTCAAGAAAATCTATTAACTACTAACGACATTGATAAACGCTTCATGGTCATCAGACATCAACCATACGTTGATTCACCAGTAAATAATGTTCTTCTTAGTTCATTATGTTGGTTTCGAAAACCGGTTTTTAAAAAATAGTGGAAGCATGGTATGGGATAAAATCGCACATATAAAAATTTTTCTCAAAATTTTATCCAGCGACAATACTTACATAATTTAATAAAAATAAATTAAGAAGAAAGTTGTAATAACCTGAATTTTTATGACTCTAGATTTCCTTTGAATGAGGAAAACTTAAGTCTAGATCATGTTTAGAATGGAATATCGGTATAAGTTTGAGTTCTCGGTTAATTAGCTACGAGACTCAACGATGGATTACTTAGCCTAGTATAAGGCATTTTAAGGAAAATGGCGTGATGAAATTTCATGATTTCATGTTGGTCAAAGTTTGACCAAGAAAGTCAAAGTTGACCAAAAAGTCAAAGGATTGATCAAGAACAGTCAAAGGTATGACTGTACAGTAATAGGATAAGCAGTATGGGAAATATACTGCTAAAATTATCTTTTTGGACAAAATAACAAGAATAAGCTATGAGACCACCCTAGAAAATTCAAGCACATTAAGTTGGATATCAAAGTCCTAATGACTTTCAGAAATAAGAAGAAAATTTTTACAGTCCATTTTTACGCAGATAAATTTTGGACTGCAGTCAAGTATAACAGTACTGAATTATACTGTGTAATAAGTAAACACAATATTGGAAATATCTGTGTTAGCAAGAAAATAGACTGCATTTTAAGGAAAAAGCCAAACAAGGCCTTATGATGATGTCACCCTATTTTGGAATTATGACATCATTTTGGAGAAAGAAAAATGGTGAAAAGAAATAAAAATTTGTTGCCACCTTGCACAATGATGGCCGGCCAAGTGGAGGACTAAAATGTAAAAATTTTGCCTTTTGGGGCAAAAGTGTAATTTTTAGAAAATAGTGATGTAAGCAAGTGATGTCATCAAGATGATGTCATCACTATGAGATAAGCAAGGAAACTTGGCCTCTAAGGAATGAACAAGGGCCGGCCACCTAGAGGGGTAAAAATGTAAAGATTTTGTCTTTTGGGGCAAAAATGCAATTTTTGAAAATATGATGATGTAAGCATGATGTAAGCACATGATGTCATCAAGATGATGTCATCATGATGAGGTAAGCAAAACTTGGGCTCCAAGGCAGCCAATGACCGGCCAACACCTAGAGGGGTCAAAGTGCAAATATTTTTGCTTCAAGGACTAAAGTGCAATTTTAGGAAAATAATTAAATCCTAGTTTAGGGACTTTTTAGCAATTTTGAAAAGTTCAAAACCCCTATAAATAGCAGCAAAGGGGGCGGATTTTTGAGGGAGAAAAATAGCAAAATCTAGCCAAACTCTTGCAAAATCTTTCCTCACCCTTTTGCGTTGACCAAAACCGAACCTAGGGGGGGGAGGAAAAAAAATGGTGGCCGGATTTCTTGGGTGGCCAGATCTGGGGGTGATGGCCGGACCTTGAGAGGGCTCAATTTAATTGGCCAAATTTTTGGAACCCCAATTGGAGGGGAGGCCGGTTGTGGGGAGCCAAGAGGAAAGCTTGATCCAAGCTTGCAAACCTATGGAAAGGTTAAGGTAAAACCTCTAACCTCTAAGTTTTTCATTTAAGTTTAGAACAAGATATTTATGTGGTTGTTTTCTTGAGGAATGGCCGGTTGTGGTGGAGACCAAGGGGGAGGAGAAATTTTGGATCAAACCAATCAAATCCTTGAGTGGAATCAAGGTAATCATCCTAGACCCTAAACCTTTTTAATTTGAGCTTAAATTTGGGAAATTTAAGTGTATTTCCATGTTTGGGATGTAAGAGCATAAGCTCATTTTCTTATGCCATGCAATAAGTTTTGTGCTTTATTAGGGTGCTAAGGTCTCAATTATGATTATGGTGCATGATTTGATAAGTATGCTTGCATGATTATTAAGATTGCATGCATGCACATAAGGTGTTTGTCATATGTCCCTTGATGTTTAAATGATGTATGAATGTATGTTTTACGTTAGAAAGCGCTGCATGAATGATATTAGGCTCCCGCTGTGGGCGGTTGAGGTATTGTGCGCGTAATAGGACGTAAAACGAACTTAAAACCGAAAACTGCCAGTTCGGGTGCCAACTGGCCAGTTTCGGGAAAAGTGAAATTTGAGGCTTTTAGAGATCGAATTAGAGAAAACTTAAAACATAAAAGTTGTTCAAAAGGGTTTTTCCTAGGGGGCATCACGAACAGTTTTCAAAAATGAGGCTCCAATGGCCTCCGTTTCAAAAAAAAATCCGAGACTAGTCTGCCCAGACCTAGTTTACACGACCAGCCAGTTTCATTTGAAAACTGACAAAAATACAAGCAGAACTAGATTTTTCGTAAAACACAAAAGTTTTAGAATTTTTTGAGAGCTACAATTTTGGTGAAGACAAGTTTTCAGATTCGGAGTGGATCTTTAAAAATGATACTATTTTACAAAGGATGTGCAGGGAACCGAAAATTCCTGCACATGAATTCTTACAAACGTTTCCGAAAAACTGTATTTTGTTTAAAACCGCTATTTTTAATTATGAAAACTGTTCCAAAGGTGGTTTTTAAACTTAAATGACTTTTATAAAGATCCATTTCAAAAAGATGAATTTTTACAAGAAGATTAAGGAAATTATGAAGCTAATTACATAAGATTTCCAAAAAGTAAGAAAATAGAATTTTCTTAAGATAAAATTGTAAACAAGCCGATTACGGACAGTAACCAGGAATAATACCCGAGTTACTGGGCTTAGCCCAAAGCCCAAGGTTGACCATAGTTGACCAAGGGTTGACCATTAGTTGATCAAATATTGACCTTGGTTGACCCAACATTTAATTAAGTATAGCCTTAAGGGTTACCCACTATAACCCTAAGGATATCGAAAACCCATAATAAGGATAAGAGAAGGGAGTAATAGAAATAACCCAATAAATTATAAAACCCAAGGTTTTTAAGAAAACCTAGCGTTATCCAACGTAGCCTCTTAAGGAATAATCAAAGTTCGATTATTCTTAAACAGTAGGATGACTAATCGTGACCAAGTGAGATATCAGAAGGACATACAACTAAGATTTTGTAGGCATGTTGGTTAGGACACCAACATTCCACAGCAAGGATTAGACTCTTATCTATATCCTTCATCAAGCAGGAGGAAACCTGCAGCTGTACCCGGAAGAGGAGCAGCATTACGTAGGACATAACTGGAGATAGCATGTCGTTGTGCCTCACCTTAGAGTCGCACGAAATAGGACACAGCTAACCAAGTAAGTACAACTCCGCCTACAGCATAGGCACTTTGTTGTTACTTGCCTAATGTGATGGTATGTGATGATATGTGATGCTATGCTATGGCTATGATGTGCTAAGTTATGTTATGACATGTTATGCCATGTTTTCAAAAATGCCATGTTTTCAAAAATGCCATGGTTCCAGAAATGCCATGTTTTCAAGAAGGCCATGTTATGGTAAATGTTGATTATGTTATAATATTGTGGCATCATGAAGCATGTTCACTAATATTAAACCACCTGGTAAGAACAAGACAAGTAGGATGTTGTGTCGTGTCGACTTGCCGCAAAGGCGGGTTTAAATGGTATGGTTCATGGTTTGAGTTGGATTGGATGGCTACCGAAACTACTCCATGTTAAACTTTGTGTTTTATGGTTTGAGTTAAAACGGACTGCCACCTTCAACCATTCCTTGGCTATGTACCATGATACGAGCACACATGATAAGTAAAGGAATAGACCTAAATTAAATCATGAATTCATAAATGATTCATAAGAAATCATAATTGATTCATGCATAATGATTTGTTTTGTGTCGCGGATGTAACAGTTGTACTTGCTGAGCGAAAGCTCACGTCTTACGTCTATGCTGTAGGTAAGCAACCTGCCAGCAATCTCTGATGCAATACTGTGGAGGGCTGGTTCAGCGGGCTGTGAAATGTGGGATGGACACTGCCACAGCTTTTGAAGAAAAAAAAAATATACTCTATAAAATATGTTGTAATGAAAAAGGGTTTTCAATAATTTCATGATATTTAAGTATGAAATGACAAGTTTATGTATGTATGGCAAGCAAGTTGCCTCTTGTGGAACCAATCCACATTAGTTTCGGGTTTGGGTCTACAATTGATTATTGATGGCCTTCAGTAAGGTTTGGAAAAGTTCGGTACGCGGGAAGTACCTATCAGTAAGTATAGTGGAGAGGGTTCAAGTT